>CM068375.1:347692904-348133939 GCA_034769895.1 Magicicada septendecula
GTGTGTGTGTGTGTGTGTGTGTGTGTGTGTGTGTGTGTGTGTGTGTGTGTGTGTGTGTGTGTGTGTGTGTGTGTGTGTGTGTGTGTGTGTGTGTGTGTGTGTGTGTGTGTGTGTGTGTGTGTGTGTGTGTGTGTGTGTGTGTGTGTGTGTGTGTGTGTGTGTGTGTGTGTGTGTGAATACATGTATGCACGATGTTGCAGATTTATTTATTAATGGAAACATATTAATGTAGGCTTTAACATTGCATAAAGAATTCTAAAATCTTATATTTTTAAACCTTTCGTCAATAGAGTTAGTGATTGCGACACACAAATTTTTCCGCTTTATACGTCACTAGCTGTCACCCGCGGCTTCGCATGCAAATATTTGACTATTAATAAGTATTTTAATATAATTTGTATTGCCTATGTCTATACGGCGTTCTGTCAGCTCCTATAACAATTTTGTACTCATTAGTCAAATTCTCTACAAAGCAGTTTTCAACACTTGTACTATTTTAACTTGTACTAAATTATTATGTTGGAGCAACAGCCTTTGGAGATTTAAAAGTACCCGTTTATAAAGCCTTTGGAGATATTTATAAAGTACTTGTTATATCAAAAACGCTAAATTCTTTATTTTAAGTGTTACTGTGTTAGAAGCATTATATAATACATTAAACGTTATGTTTTCCTTAACCATGACTTTTGTTTATTTCAGCAGTAAACTAGAAACCAAAAACCGTTATCACCTAACCTCACAAATGAAAACAACACGTATTTTTGCTTTGCATTAAGTAAAAGGACAATTTAAAATTAGTACACTTTCCATATCGTTATATATGGATATAATCGTGTTGTTGACATCTTTAGTAGTAGTATTTAATATATTTCATTACTTATTCATTGCATCAACAGAAATACGTATAAACATAAATTTTATAATCGTTTAAGACAATTACAAAATATATAGGCGTATGTGTATACAAAATTACAAAATATATCGACACAATCGCATATTAAAAACATTAAAACTGCAGGAACGGATAAAGATACAGTTCCGGTGCCGCTAAATATCATTTGCTTATTTACTTGTTACTATGGTAATTAATTCTGGTCTCCATGGTGTTTTGACATCTTTATACGCGTCAATGGAAAGGCATAAATAAAGGGGCTAAATCGTGCAAACGGGGTAAAATATCAAATTCCAAGTTAGACAGTATTTTTTGCCTTGTGTCAAAGGTTACCTGTGCAAAATTTGGTGGCAATCGGTGTAACGGCGTGGATTTGTATTCAGTGGATTTTGTGACAATTCGACAGGTCATCAGCAAATAACAATGTGGCAACTGCAGAGTTACCAATCACAAAATGTTGTGTATGACATCGTCTATATATAAATTTAAAGAGTTCACAACGGGCATCCTTCTGGTACTGCACAATTATTACGAGTCAGTGCAATCAAGTTTATAAAATTGTTCGGTAAAATAGAAAACAAAATTTTGTTTAAGACTCAAATGAAGTGCATATTACAAACTGAATCATTAAACATTTAAGGAGTGAAGTTAAAAGTAATTAAGAATTTCTAAGAGAAATGAAAGTAATTATCGTTAATGAGAGAAAGTAATTTGCAGTAATAATATATATTTTCTGTTGATTAGCGACTGTCCTAATTAATTACGAATTAATAGTAATGATAAGGTATGAGGAATATTTAATGCTGTTGTTACTCAAAGTAGCATTACTTGCGATATTAGTTTTGTGTTTTTTGAACAGGGAGTTAATACCGTATAGTATGAAGTTAAATGTTGGCATGCATTATATACGAGATCAAGTTTAAACAGTATTCAGTGTAAGCAGAAAGGTCAACAAAACTCTTAGTAGTACAACAATGATCCAAATTACTAGTCATTAATCTAAATTATGGTTAATTGTCTTCATAGTATCGGGCATTGTTTCATTCGACCAGTACTCGAATTGGACGTGTAAGCTGGACTCTACTACACTCTGTAAGCTTTACGAGTAAGGATTTGTAAAAAAATCAACTTTAAATTTAACTAGAGATTAATGAAAATATTAAGTTTTAGCTGTGCATATTTTTAAGTACGCTAATTTAAATCGTATATAGTATCTGGCACAAAGTACTAAATATAGGCTATTCTGTCAGTAAAATGAATTATCTAGTGCGCGAGAAACTGGTAAGTTTCTTTAAAATTTATTTAAATTCATACTGCAGTTTTCATATTATTTAAACACGGTTCAGTTGTTAATTGCCGTTTACCAATCACGTTTTAGGCCTATTCTTTTATACCAGTTTCTTCAGTGGAGATGTGAAACTTAAAACAACACTTCTCTGTTGTATTTTACCACACAATTGTCTTCTTCTTCTTCTTCTTCTTCTTCTTCTTCTTCTTCTTCTTCTTCTTCTTCTTCTTCTTCTTCTTCTTCTTCTTCTTCTTCTCCTCCTTCTTCTTCTTCTTCTTCTCCTTCTTCTGCACCTCACGGAGTAGGCACTTTGCCTGTTCCGTCTTCACAGAGTATCTCTCCATCTCGTTCTCGGTCTTTCTACGTCTCTTGTACCAAAGGGTCTATATCGAAACGAAACCTTAGGTAGTCGTTCATCCTCCATTCTGTCCAAGCGTGTACCCATTCCCTGAGATGTGTCTGGATTTTATCAATTATGCAGAATATCTGTGGCTCTTCTCTAATATACTGATTGCGCAAACGATTCTGTCTCGTTGCCCATATACTTCTGTCTGTTCTTCTCATAAACTTCATTTCCGAAGTTTGAATCTGATTTTTAATCTTTTTTGTAGGGATCCGTGTTTCACATCCATGTTGTAAAACAGCCACTGTCATTGTTTTATAAAATTTTAATCTTGTCTCTTTCCTTGTCTTTTTGCTCAACGTTCTATGTATGTCGCCACACATCATCTGAAACGTCGATATTTTTGTAGTGTTCTCGCCAATATCTCTGCCTCTATCGTTCCCAATACTGACAGTGCAACCCAGGGTAATTGAAGTCAGAGACTTGTTCCAAAATTTGTTTCAAGAACAATTTCCGTTCTGACTGGAACTTTCCCCCAAAAAGCCATGGTTTTTGGTTTCTGCTTAGATATTTGAAAATACTATTTTTTAAAAATATGATTTAAGTGATGTAAAAAATATTGCAACTTATCCTCTGTTCCCTGTATTGAGACTGCATTGTCAGCATACATCATTCAGACATTATGTAGTCTTACTTTACCAGCCGTCATTGTTCCGTCCAAGTTAATTGTTCGGCTCACGTACGTATATGTACTTCGGCTTCGTTCATACTTAATTAGCAACAAGAAACACCTCTTTGAAATCAATAAAGAACTTTCCACACCAAAAATTAAAGCTATTACGCAAACATTTTGTACGTCTTAAAGACACGCAATACTTGCATCTAAACGTACAGTTGCGCTTTACCAAGTTACCGGCAATTTAAATGTGCCAAGTTCGGCTTATAATTTAATAGTCTTTCGGGGATGCAGCAGTCATCCACTTGGTTAAGATGTTCCAATAATTTTAGCCGATATTGGGAAATCCTATCAAGTGTACTCGTATCATTCAATTCTAGCATTACTCTTGCTATTTTGAAGAGTAGGACCTATATCCCGCTACGTCCCTGAGGAATCTCATTGTGGCCGCTTGAATACGACCGTGGCAGCTATTTTCGCTTCGTCAGGTCGTATGGAAATTGCATCGACTTGTGGGCTGTCTGCCGCATGTCTCGCTGCAGCGTCAGCTCCTTCATTACCTTCAATACCTACATGATCTGGACATCGAACAAACGTAAAAGATGAACCAAGAGCGTCTAACGCATAGCATAGTGCATTGTCGGCTCTAGTACAAGGCCGGAATATTAAACGTGGCAACACTAGAACCAGTTAATATTTGAGGCCGACTAGACGATCTCTTAATTTATGTATTTCAATAATCAAATCGCGTTAATTTAATTGCCGGTTAACAGCAGTTTTATAATACTTTGTTTTTTGGAAATTAAAAGTTTTATGTAAAATACTATTATGTTATTTAACAAATGTAATAATTAACTCATTCATATGATACAAATTTAATAATTCGAAAAAAATTAATTCATTGAGCCTAACACTAATTCACTAATTTCTTCAACTTAAGCGTATAGTACTAAGTGCGCACAGACCTATAATATATATTTAGCTATAATTAGGCCTACTCATGATCTTAGTAATACTCTGAAATTAAATAAAAATATAACATGTACTATTTTATTAACTACGCTTATAGGCCTCAGACACAACGTTGCCTCGTTTAATATTTCGGCCTTCTACTAGAGACGGCCATGCATCTCTAATAACGGATTATCTGCTGTAATAACGGATCCACTACTTCTGGATTGTCCAAGGCAGTTAGGAAACTCAGTGAATCCTTACAGATAATAAATTTACTCTCACCTCGGTGTTTACAGAATCAAAGAGCTTGCCACACCGCATACAGTTTGGCGGTATATACACTAGGCGTCTTGGGCAGTGCCCAGAAAGTGAGGCACCCTCGATGACAAATGTAATAACCGCTCCCCTTCCGTCTTCGAGCCGTCGGTGTCCACAATAGTGTGTGCTTCGACGTGTTCTTCCAGGACTGATCTAAAAAAGTTTCCTTTCAGTTGGGTAACACGGTTTCTTGCTTCTACTAGCAACAACCAGCCAGCAATTTGGTTTGTGAAGCAGCCAGGAAGGCGCCTCGCATAGAACGTGCACTTCAACCGTTGTATTATATGGACACCACGGATACCGGATGGTCAAGCATATGTGCAACGACGATTGTAACATATAT
Organism: Magicicada septendecula; assembly: GCA_034769895.1. NCBI lineage: Eukaryota > Metazoa > Arthropoda > Insecta > Hemiptera > Cicadidae > Magicicada > Magicicada septendecula. Next base: position 347,697,719 of record CM068375.1, read on the forward strand.
TCTCGCAATCAGCACGTGATTTATATTCCTTGGTAGTGATAAAAGTGTATCCACAAATCTCAGCAACAGTCTCTGACGTAGGAGATGTAATGACGTCATTCCTGCTTCACAATATAAGCTCTGTGCTGGGTTAGTGCGGAATGCCCCTGTCGCATCGCGCAAACCAGCACTGTGAACAGGCTCTATTTTTTTTCAAGCACGGCCTACTGAGTGAGGAGTACATCGGACATCCATAAACCAGTTTAGATAGCACTAGTGTGGTGTACAAACGTAATAAATCTTCCCTATCGGCTAGCCAGGTCATACAGAAATGGATTAATGACACGTAGCATTGATTTGCACCTCACAGTCAGGTCGTCTCATTCGCATGCCACTTCAAGTGTCTGTCGAAAGTTAGAACTAAAAATTTAATTTCAATTTTATAGTTCAGCCGAACACCGTTTATGGTAAACATCGAGTCCGAGGAGCCTTCGTCGCTTTCAACAGAAGCGGACACAGATCATCTTTGTTGTCGAGGAAGAATACCCTATACTATTAGCATTCTCAACCAACGTGTATAATGCACCTTGCAGTTTACGTTTGATGATTGTCGTGCTTTAGCAGAGTAAAGAACGCAAGATCGTCAACGTACAACCAATTCCCAACTGTCGTTTCTGTAGCTTCAAAGATCCTGTTAATGATTACAGTCATAGTAAAAAAAGTACTGCTCAGCGATTTACCCTGCAGTATGCCACTGTCAGCTTGTGCAGGGCCGACAGCACCTGATAATAATTATTATTATAACATTATTTTATTACTATTATTTTTTTTTTATGTTATGAGAACTCCGCAACTAAGGCCTTCAGGTCAACGACGTCTATCAGGAGTGTTGCTCGACTGTATAATTTCTTTTAAATCTAGTGATTCAAGTAACTCGCTTTTAATATTCAACCTTCCTAACGAAGATAATCATCTCTCATCTCCTGTAGTTGAATACAAAAATATCTTTAATGCGTTTTAATACAGAAAATGATCTTTCAGATTCGGAGTTATAGATATTGGAATCATCAAAAGCAGACGGCAAGTAATGTATATATTCAAGTATACATCAATCAACTTACAATCAATAATCCAGTTTCACACTTTGAATGGAGAAACTATCATGGAATTTATTATTTTCATTCGAACATAAAAAACATAACGGCGAACTCGTCGAAAAGTGTGTACATATCTTTTTTATGATATCGGTTTGAGGACTTTTGTTTTTTCCGCAATTATTATCTTGAAAAGGTTTTTGTGATTTAGGGATGGATGGTGCCCTTTTTGACAGCTGAGGCTCTGGTGCCCGGTGCTGCAGCATACCCTAGCGCTATGGATAATCCGCCACTGAGTGCAGGCAATTCCTGAGTCACAGATGTTCAAATAAATAGACAAGATGTATTCATGTCTCGCACTATTTATGTGACATGGAGTATATAGCAATCACGGGTATAACAGAACTGCTGTTAACTGTCAGCGTCAGCGGTTGGAACCAGGAGGTGACGATTATGAGTTACTTTTTTATCAGCAAATTATTGTACTTCTATCAAATTGTTTCCATAAATCTTACAAAAAAATTGCAAATTTGCCTCTTTAAAATAAAACACATTTTTGTATTGTTACACTTCTAACACCCGATAATGATAAGCCTGCATAACCCTACAAAGTTGAACCGTTAACATTTATTACCTTGAAAAATATTTAACAAAAATTAACAATAATAGTATTTTATGTTACACTATAGTAATAAAAAAAACAGGTTAAATAGTAAAAATTACACTAAAATATAAATAATTTTTGAGGAGATCAAGAAATTCTGTGAAAGCGAATTCAATTTCAGATAAACTGTTTTACAGTTGCATTTGTGTCATTAATATTTAGATGATTTTAGGCGCGTTTCATAAGGTGTGGTGCAAAAACGTCAACAGTCGTTATCTCGTTAGACTTACTTATTTTTTTATACAATTCTTCTGTGTTTACAATCTCTTGTCACACAATTTAACAGTATATAATTCTCTGTTCATTTTTATCTCTGTTCTTTAGATATAACGAAGAAGAACATCGCCTGCCTCAACACACTCTGCTAATTCTCTACTTACTAACAGGATAATCACTCTAATTAATTAAAAAATTTTATATTCAATTTTATATATGATAAAAACTTTTTAAAATATTTTTGGGACAATAGATTAAAACGTTTTCTAAAGGTAGAATATTATACAAAAAACATCTTAAATAAAATACGGAACAATGAAACCAAGTTGTAATTCTGACGCATTTTATCGAGTGCACAGCAGACTAATTTGGTACAGTAACATTTCAGGATTTGTGGCCCCCACGTTTCCTGACAAAGGAAAGCTTTACCTCACGGTTCACAATGTTTACGCTTATATCGCGAGCACTCTGGCCACGCTGAGTGCTGTAGCGTACGTCGGAGGGTTACTGTTTACACCCGACCTCGAGTTTATTAAGCTCAGCTCTACGGCTTCGTGTAGCACCACCCTAGTCTACGTCACTGTTGTCGGACTCTTGAAGTTCGGTAAACGTCAAGAATTTCACGACTTGTCGGTAATGGCGGGCAAAATCTTTGACATGTGTTCCAACGATCCGCTCGATGTTAACCGAATGTTCACTAAGACGTTTAACCGCAACGTCAAATTGCTAATTACCTACGTTACATACCTATTATTTTTCAGCCTTGTGGAAGCTGCTTTGTACCTATTGCCACCTTACTTTCAGAATTATAAATCCTTAGGATTTAGCGGCGACCCAGTAGACCTTGAGTTTCCACTCTGGCTGCCTTTTGACTACAAACATTCGCCATTTTTAGAAATTGCTTTGTCAATACAAATGTTTGGCATTTTAACCGCTGCATGGAGAAAAATTTGTATAGAAAGTCTCCTGATGTCGTATTTGCATTGTCAGATACAATATCTGCGACATATGAAACACACCTTGAGTAATGTATTCGATAATATAAGTCTTGAAAACAACTCTGCTGAAGTAAAATTAGACAGTTTATATTTAACGGAAAGCAACCAAGAAAGTGGAAGCGGCCACGACGGAATCAAAGGTGTCACCATCAGCTCGTCGCAGGAAGCGAAACTCAAGCACTGGATAACCATGCACCAAGAAGTTCTCAAGTTAGTAGATTTTGGAGTTTCTGTTGCGTTAAACGTAAAACGTTTATTTGTGACCTCAATGTCATTGTTACTTATTATTATTACTATAATAATTATCATTAGTAGTAGTAATAATAATAGTAGTGGTGGTGGTGGTCTTGGTGTTAGTGGTAGTAGTATCTATTTAACTCCACGTATTTTCATATTACTGATTTGCTTGTAACATGTATTCAATGTAACATATTGTAGTGATTCTGTATTCAAATTGCCTACATGCGCCTTATGTAATGTTAAAGGCTCCGTATGTACTAGTAGGTAATGGTAAACGTTTTCGTTTGAAGTAAAAATAATACAAGGTAGTAGTAGTAGTAGTAGTAGTAGTAGTAGTAGTATATTTTTATATTTTTGTATAAAGAACAGTGTGTGGGGGGCGTTTATTTCAGTTTTCAAAATCACAGAAAATAATTTATACACTTTCATTGAATTCTTCGCAAAACCTGATGAAAATTATAAATTAGTTCAGCAAGTTAGAACACAATTTTTCTCAAGTCCTCATCTTATTCTCATCATCTTGCTCTTTCTTCATCAATCATGCTAGGCTTATGCACGCTTCTACCTACCCTCATGTTTCTAACTTTTTCATTAAAATTAATTTAAAAAATAATCTTTATAGAATTTACAGAGTTACCAGCAAACAAGTATGCCTATTTAACGTTGTCGCAATTTTTCAGGTACAACGCAGTGATTATGCGTGCATTCAGCAGTATTATCGCAATGTACATGGTCTGCATTGTAGTGATTGTAACTTTTGCAATATTCACTGCTGTTCAGGTGAGTCACTGAGCAGACATTTTCTTCAACGTAACTCAATAAATATAACTCATATTGAACAACATAACATTCATTGTTAATTACTCGTGTACAGCAAAAACTGGAGTGAATCTTTACGTGACTGTCTTTTACCCGCTTCTTGACATAAGTATAATTGTAATATTAGTGTCGTTTTAAAAAAAAGTTACAATAGAATTTGTTTTTAAAGCTATATAAGAAAAGATATTATACAAAATTATTTTCAAAGAAAAATTTGTTACAAGGCTTGAATCGTAGTCTAAAAAATTTGAAATTAATTAGTTAACGTCAAAGAAATCGACACAATTTACTGAGACTTTTCTTAAACAAACACACCCGTACTACTCATACAACTGTTTTCAAGGGTAGGTTGAGAACTTATGATTTAGTCGTACTTTTAATATACAATTAATTAATAAACAAATGTTAGTTTTTCTGAAATACATAATTTTATTTACAAGAAATAACTGTATTTAACAACCCAATTAAATAGCTACATTTATTTACTTTGGATCCATATGCCATAACACTTTAAAATACAAAAATGGAACTTACCAATTTAAGAATCTCATATATTTGATATTATTGTCAAATAATCAGATCCTAATAATATACCATAAGGTAACTATCATATAACTGTGTGTGTGTGTATGTGTGTGTGTGTGTGTGATTCAATTTTAAGTCTATTCCAAATATTATGCAGTCAAGCAAATAAAAAAAGATTAGAAAACCTTTAAATTTGCTTCACCAAAACGTGAACATCAAACCGCAAAAATCCTGATTTAGCTACTTGTTCAATCACTAATTTAAAAAACTTTTCTGAGTTAAATTGTTTAACGTTCACCAATTTTCTATCTAAATGCTAAAACATTTTTAAAGTTTACAAGTTTTTAAATACAGAAATAATTATTAATTAGAGAACAAGTAAAAGTAATTAAAAACATGACAGTTTCTTTAAATGTTAAAATTAAAGTACAAAATTAATAATCTAATACTAAAAACGTTACTAACACTTTTAATACAACAACAGCTAATAAACATAAACGAGTATACATACACAGTAAAAATATGCAATCAGACTTGATTTTGCTCTGAAAACGTCCATATTCTAGCACTACCAAAAAACCTTAAGAAACACACAAATTGAAAGTTAATGCTTACAAAACAAAAAACAGTATTATATATAAAGTAAATTAAATTTTCAACAAAGAAAGTTATAATCAGCTTCTCCTTTGTATTCACTGATGGTTGTTTGGGCTTTAAAGATCTTTAAACTGTTAGGCCTTTATTACACTACGCAACTAATTGTAAAAGAAGTTGTGGGCCATTGGTTTAAAAGTAGCCTATTATACTTACTACAATCGGCTGCACAGCTTGCACTCGATTGCAAAAATGTTGCATGCCTTGCAACTGCTTGTGGAACTTTTAGTTTCACGCACTCGATGCGGAGCATTGACTCAAATGTAGCCTGTTACACTGTTCATCAGATTGCATGCAACTCTGCTGTGCGCGCAGAAATTTCATGACATGGGACCGACACAGTTTTTTACAAACAGCCAATATCTCAAAAACAAAAACGACAATTTTATTGAAACAAAAATGAAAAAAAATTTGTAACTTTTTCTAAGTTTCATTTGCTGACATTATATACCTGTCTCTTATAGAACGAAACTTTATTGCACACCAGAAAAAACACTACTTGCAAAGTAGCAAGACTTTCATGACATGGGTCCGTTTAAATCTCTGTTCTTAAAAAATATTAAAGTTATTGTTTCAAATTTATGTCTAAAACCATCCTCAAACTTCAACGAACACGGTGGTGAAAGAAATTTCTTATCGGATCGGATCGGTTTCTGAGGTTATCCCAGACAAGGATACAAACAAATGTTATCTCTTTTTAATAGAAGTATGGACACCATGTTTACTCTGCAACTGATTACAGAGCAGTTGCAGGCAGAGCAGTTGCAGGCTGTACTTACTACCGTGCAACTAGTTTCATGTAGGCTTGAAATCAGTTGCATGCAATCAGTTGTGTAGTGTAATAGAGCCTTTAAAGTTTGGTCCATATAGTTTCCTTTAACGTTTATGAATAATTCACTGTGTCCCCAGTAACGAGCAGTTTTCCCTTCTAATACCAGCTTTTTAGGACCACCAGACACTGGATCTCTCCTGTTCCGTCTGCTGTTCACTGGTCTTCACCTGTACCTGACAGGGTTTCTCACAAAGCCGACACTATTTAAGAAATTGTTACTCCTCACTCCACTCTTTCTTATTATTTCCTTATTCTAATTACACTTACCCTTTGTTTCTCGCAGTCTCGGATAAATTCCTATATTTTAGATATTATTTTACTTCGGATTAGCAGAGCGTCTCCAGCAAGGGCCGTTCGGTGGAAGCAAGAGTATACACTCCAATACTGTGCGTGAGTAGACCCGAAATCGTTTTAAAGGGCTGAGATCTTGATACTTTTCCTGAGATATGTTTAATGCCACCGAAACAGCCCTTTTCATTAATTTAATACATTGCAGCTTCATGGCACAGAGCACTGCATTCACTATTGGCAAGTATTTTCGGAAAACCGGATTGGGGATAGCAAAGATCGTGACGACAAAGACGATAGAGACACTTCCGTTGATGTCGAGCAATGTGGCAGATTACAGGATCAAGCGCCATTTTACAGTTTCGATACTCCAGAAGATATGGCCAAATTGGGATTGCTTATGGCATTCTGAGGGAAGTGGCAACGACAGCGGTTACAACGTGCAAGCCAGACGCTCGCTGCAGAGATTTTGATGATACAGTCAATGCCCTACAGGCAATCAAATGCTTAGTGGCGCGTCATAAAATGTCTGACAAAATTATGACTCACGATTTGAGTTTATTCTGTAGCCGCGGCCAAGAAGAAAGAGGACAAGATAACAGATATTTTTGTAAATCGATCACTTCTGTGTAGTTTTGTTGAGCTGTAAAGAATAAGCTTATGTTGTGTCTTGTAACTTTAGTAGACGTGACAAACTACCCACGTACGTGAGCACAAAAACATATAGGTAACACGCTTTCTCTCTCATTATCTGATAATCCCTAAACACCGTAAACTATCACTTCGCTCTTACCACTTTTGGATGCAACAGGTGGTTGGCTAAGCTCCTGAAATAGAGGTGTTGCGATGACTTTAACTCATCGAATTACGTGTTGAATTACTAGACATGTTGTGCACGCAGATGTATAGTACAAGATTGAGTAGTTGAAATAGTCTGTAGTTTACTTATTAGTGTATAATTAAAACTTTTAGAGCTTGTAGGGATAGCTATTTAGACAACAAAAACTGTCATCAGCAAAAAGTGTGGAATGTAATGTAATGCAGCTTAAAATCATTACTTAAACTTTGCTCTTATCACTTCTAGGTGCAACAGGTAACTGACTTAACTCGTAAAACAGAGGTGCTAGCGATGGATTTAACTGATTTAATTGCATGGTTTCTGGAAAAATATTGCCAAACGGAAAGGCTTGTTAAAAACAATACACTCAAATGAATAATATACAATTAAGTGAATAATATTAATAATTATGTTTTACTAAAATTATTGAACTCTGTAGATATGCATTTGTCAGTCTGTGAAACATTTAATATCCGAAACAACTGTTTCATACAGTACAGTTTTTATATTTGTCGTTGCCTCTTTGTTAATAAACATTATGAATGCCTACGGATTCGTTGTGGACTTAAGAGAGAATGTCCTGAAGGTTGGCCAAGAGAAGATAAAGCTTTGCATGGCTAAAATGACAGGGTCTACCAACCATTTGATTAAGCGAGTGGCATTAGTCGAACAAAAAGTGAACAGGTCTGGTCAAGAGGAACCCTCCCTATTGCAAGCGGAAATGGTGGAAGAACTAGCAGAGGAAATACAAATAAGTGTAACGACAAAAGAAGTGATTGGAAAGCCAACTGTGGGTCTCGAGATAAAACTCTTACTCGTTCCTGAGCTGATAGAAGCGCCCGAGGGCAAAGTGGCTGAAGATGAGGTTACGCAAGAGGTTGTTGACGAGACCCACACAAACTTGGATCAGCCAGTGGTGTTTAGATCAGCAGTACATGACACAACGGGAGAGATTCCAGCAAAACTAGTGGTAGAGCGGAAGACTCGCATTCCTGGGAACGTGATTTTCGGATCACACGAGACTGAATTCGAAGAACCAGAGAATTATATTTCGCAAGGACGTCCACCTAGATCGCCTGGTCGAGTATTACTTTAGAGACGGTTTGCCAGTTCGGGACGAACAGACTTAAGGAGGAGGCAGTGTTACGACATTACAGAACAGTCTACGTGTTTGTCGAATGTGCCAGAAGAATCTCGCTCTAATTTGTGTGGCATACGTGACTTTAGACGCATTCGCGATTTTTTTCTCGAAATACCAGCCGCGCGGACTGTGTCAAGTCCACAATTAATTACGCAATACACACTGGCGCTAAGACGCAGTTTGGGACGTTCTCGTCTGTGAGTGGAGATATAAATACATGGCTGCAGCGGCCTTAAGTTTCAGTATAGTGGCGATATATGAAGTGAAGTGTTTAATAATCGGGTGGGGTAATTGTAATACAATTGTGTTTTAATATTAGTTGACATTTATTTGCGTTTAAACAATTTTTATTTGATTTGCTATAAGAGACTCTGTTGTTAATTACGAACTGTTTAACTGTGAAAATTAAAGCTGGTGATTAGTGACTTAATTGGTGTCTTGTATTTTTTTCCACTGTATCTACGACGATCAAGTAGACCGTCGTAACAATACTTTGACACACCTGGTCCAAACAGGTTTCCGCCCTCAGGCTGTCAACAATATCATAACGGCGATCCCACGGATCGTCGTGTTTGAACAGTGGAAAAAAAGTAACAGAATACCAGAGAACTCGTTACTTACATCTTTAATACCAGTTTCAATTAAAAAAAGTCACTCATGTACAACAGTTTTACAAGTCTACGATTGTCCAACACACACTGATGTCATAAACAATAAATATCACCAAATTAACTAGTTATCACCAGTTTACACATGCTGGAAAACATTCACTAAAGAAATGATTACCGGTAATATTTGAGAAGATAAGATATTTAACTGTCTACTAGAGAAAACTCGTCTTCTTATATAAAAAAAGAGGATACGAAACTGAGAAGAACAATTACAGCGGAGCAGAAGTTAGTAGCAACATTAAGATACTTAGCAACTGGAAGGACTTTAGAGGATATAAATTTTCAAGCATAATTTCTCCTCAGGCTCTGGGAAAAATATTTCCAAAAACCTGTCAAGCTATTTATGACGTTTTGACGTTTTTAAGGGTGGAATAATAAAAGAAGTTAATAATTAAAACTAGATAATGTAATTTATTACTATTATCAGTTGAAGGCTAAGTAACTCTAACAATGAGCGGTTGATAATCAGTTTCTTCCACAGACGGGGAGTCCAACGTAGAAGTTGAAGCTCTTGCCTTCTTTTAGATAGTAAGGAGTAATAATAATTAGTAATACCATCACAATTTGAGAAGTACGTCAGCTGCGCTTTCTAACATCGTTGAGGCTTTTACCTTCTTAACTTCTTAACTTCCTCTTAACAAGTACATTTTTTTAACAAGCTCAACAGCAGTCAGGAACTACAGTGCTACGACGGTCTCACGGATCGTCGTATTGTACAGTGGAAACAAAATTCATACACTAATAAAGTCACTAATTATCACCTTTAATTAGTCACAAATAACAATTTGTAATCAACAAGGTACTCATATAGAAAAATTCAAGATAAATTTGTCCAAATGCAATAATAATGTCAACTAATACAGTTTTGCACCAATTACAGCACAATAATCACTTTTCACTAATCCGTAAAAATCACTTGATCCACGCTCTACAATAACGCCTAGGTGTAACTCACTTCTAAGCCGGCCGTATACGCTTACATAGATCCCGTAGATGTTCCAGAATAATTTTCCACACTTCTGGCCGCGTGCCAACATAAATGGCGTACTGACAAGACCTCAAACAGTCTGGAAGCTCATTGAATGGACAACCTTGATACAGACACTGCATCTGATCGCCTAGCTGAGAAACCTGTAGAACTTTTACGTAACTGCACCTGCCGATTTTACGTAACTGTCGTAGCAATAGGTTTTGTTATTCTACGAGCTCTTTTAGGCAGCCTCCTTCATGTTCTTATTAGAATAGTGTTTGATTTTTACACGCCATAAACAAAGAAGGTGGTTTCTATATGCTTCTATATATGTGGGAAAAGTAAACAGCTAGAAAAGATGACGAGTCATTCATAATACCAGTAAGTGGTTCTTCCAGATCACAACTTATGTCCAGATAACTGCACATAACCTACAACAATCGCTTCACTCTGTCACGTGGCGTGGACGGAGCCCACACACTAACACGATGGCACGATGTACCCACGTTAGTGCCCATACACTGAAGTGCTATGTATGGGCACCTTTACGCTATTACGTTTCAAGGGCTTCCGTTCCTCATATTTCAACCGTACTTTGTAATTCTTGTTTTCCTCCTTCTTGGAAAGGACCCATCCATGGAGAGTGAAAGGTAACAAACGGTGAACGATCTTAGAAACGTAAAAGGATGTTTTCTTAACATCGCTATGGGTGTTGGTAGCCTAGGAGGTGTGGATGTCCGAATGAAACCCAGAGCAAGATCAAAGGTTCACAAAAATGTGGTTATGCCATTACAGAACTTTCTACACGTTTCTCGGCCAACCCAGCAGAACCAGCTGTAATGTTGTGTGCGTACGTGACTCTTAACGTGCGTCAACGAAGCTATATATATACTTGCGACCATACCGGACGGCGCACTGTGTTCAAGGCCGCAAGAAACTACTTCTAGTTTTTTCTAGTAGTGTTGACGCGTATTATGGATTATTCTAGAACAAAATCTAGACAGTTGCTATGGTATGGCCACGTAATGAAGATGGAGAAGAAGCGGTGGCTAAAGAAAAAGCATTGATTTACACACCACAAAACAGGAGAAGAAAAAGAAGATTGACAAAACAATGGAGAACAGGAATTAGAAAAAGCATGAGAAATCGAGCTATTGAAGATGATGACTGGAAGGATAGGGAGAAATGACGATCGAAATGCGGGATGCGGCATAGACTATTGCTAATGTAGGACCCCGCTAAGAAAAAAAAATATTAGGCAGCAAATAATTTTTTTGACTTTATAGTTATTTTTTTAAATTTTATTATGCCCTGACGACGTAAGCAACATGTGTAGCCTACGTGAAGCTCGTCAGCAAGGAAAGACAATGTTTTAATACTCTCCATTAAGAATAACTGACACTTGCAAATTCTTGATGCTGCCCGATAAACGTAGAATCGTCTAGAACCTTTTCATCAACTTTACACAATAATGACTTTCGCTAGACTATGCACTCTACAGTGTACGTGTAATTCAGCCATTAAGTTCTGCGAATTTCACTGATTGTGTATGCAGCGTAGTTAGTTTTCATTGGCTATTTTATCTAATGATAAACAGAGCAGTGTATCAGTGAAATAAATTAAGATGTTGTACGTGAAGTAGAAGTATTTATTTAAGAAGATCTGGACACCCCTATCTAACCACTGTTAAAGCTGCAATTTTAATGGACATTTTTCTCAGGTCCTGTATTAGTAGTGAAATGAAGTTCTGTACCTATAGGAGTGAAATTTTGCACACATATAACGTTATGTCTTGTAACTACTTTAACACAGAAAATTGCAAACATTTTTCTTGGTTCTAGACAAAATTTGTTTTTTGTAAAAGTACTTTTTTACCCGTGTTTTTTAGCATTTCAGGTTTTATAAATGTCAAATTATCGATTATATTTACAAAACCTCATGTTCAAAGTTGAAATATATACTGTACATAGAACATTGGAACAAAAAAATCACGTTTCTACTTTTTGTAGGTCATGAGAAAAGTAACATACATTTTTTTTTAAATCTTTAAAAAAATAACAAAAAAGATGAGCCTACCTTTTTTATAAGCTACAGTTGAATACGAGGATCTTGTTTCTGTGTTAGCTTCCTCTAGCTCCTCCTCCAACTTCCATTTTGCTTTCCAAGCCTTGTTAATTGCTTGTTTCAAGGAGTTTGCCCACTTCTTTCTCTGCTCCATTATACAAAAGCTTTCATTGTTTTTGTACAATGTATGCCTAATATAAATTCTAAGGTTTTCAGCACACGATACTTAACTACAGCTTTCTCATTGAAACTTGCAATAACATCAGCAACACTAAACTTCAAAGTTTTTGCCACAACAGACACTGATTATGGAAAACGAGCTCCAATAACTAAATTTAGAAACCCGCTTAGTTTTTGAGTCTTGCCGTGTAAACTATTTTTTACTTCCAATTTCCGTAAGAAAATCGCAAAAAATCGTGTTTGAGATAAGGGTAGATTCTGATTGTATTACCGTCAAAACATGATGAAAACTAATTTTCCGAAAAGTGTCTGTGTGTCTGTGTGTAGAATTGTTGCTATGGCGAACGATAACTGCCGCAAATTTAAACATAATCGAATAATTTTTTGCATTTGTAACCGAGCTGTAGATGACCCAAGGCCTATTGATTTTGGTGATACCCTCCCGGGTAGTTTACCTCAACGTTTTACGTTTTAACAAGTGTAAAGTATTTAATTTTGATTAATTAAGTATCCTAAAAAGAAGATTATAAAATCCACTGTAGAAAGGTAGATGAAATATCTATAAATATAAAGGGTAATTGAAAGGAGAGCGGATAAATATTTGTAACGATGTTATAAATTTATCTGATCGAAAACTTAAAAAAAAGTTCAATAAAATATTAATAATTGATATCATTCCATAAACAAAATATCTTAACCACGGATACGTAAACAAAATAATTTTTCGTTTTCAAAAATTAACAGACTACAAACGCTGGGCGGTATTCAGTTTGTTTTGCGTTGTTTAAATAAAAGATAATTTAATCAAATTAATTCTTTATTTTTAAAATATTAACAACTGTGTACAATTCGTATTTTGAGTATCTTTCTCAACGTTTTTACGAAAAGCATACTGATATATTTAGTCTCCTTCTGAGTGTACATAATAAAAATAATTTTATTACTAATTAGAACATAGCCGTCATGTATGGTTCTCCATACCAATTTTTTCAAGTGCTATGGTTAAGCCAAGCCTCTGAAAAACGAGTTTCATCTCCATCGCTACTCCTACGGGGTGATGAAACATTCTGTTTGTATTTCTTACCTTGTACTTTAGCGTGTCTAAAATTTACACTAGCTTTTGAGAATATCCACAAGATTATGATGTGCAAATGAAGCTGCTTGTTAGTTACGCTGGAGTTTGTCATCTTTTAAATAATATTTTTTTAGGACACTTAACGTATTATAATCAACAAGTAGTATATACAAAATTAAACAGCAAAGAACAGATTACAATTTTTTCAAATAAAATTTTGACATGATAATGTCTTTTGGCTGGCCATCATTTGAAAATTTCTGTAACGCTGTAAACTGTAACGCATCACGCTGCATGACGTCATTCTTGCGTGACGTCATTGGGATTGTTGTAAATAAACGTTTGTTTTGATACGTCGCAATATATATAATGTGTTAAAAATAATATCACTGCAAACAATTAAACCAGATTTATAAAGCGTCCTGAAAGTTTAAAATCAAGTGTTAGCACAATTTACCAGCCGGGAATCGTTAACTAAAACCGCGACCGCTAACATGCTAACGTCGTCGCAGATTAAAGACCTAACAAGCGAACAACACTGCATAGCTGTAGATAGGTTATTGGGGTTATTGTCTCTAGTTAATGGTTGTCTTCGTATGTGATTCAGCTAACGATCTATTCATTAAAATATTTGTCATCGTAAATGCAAATCTACTGTTCTTTATATTTAATTACTCACCGCAGAAATGTGAAGTATAACACAGATACATAATGTCATTGGGATTGTTGTAAATAAAGGTTTGTTTTGTGTTGTGGTGAAATACACTGCTGCTGGTATATAGTAACCATAACGTGGCGACTGATTAAAACAGCGTTCGACAATGGATAGCAGCGACGAGAAGGCTCAGATCAAGAAACGACAAAATGCCGAGCGAGCAAGAAAGTATCGGGAACGAAAGAAGCTCGAGAAGGAACAGCAACGAGCGGTTGCTGTCGGCGGTGAAGCTTCAATACCAGCGGCCCCATCGCAACAAAAACGAAAACAAGATGACTTGTTGAGCGAAGAATTGAACGAGTACTTAATAAATACACCGTTCGCGTCGATGATGACTGAGCAGGAGAAAATCGATGCATTCTACAACATGAAACTATCAGAGAAGCGAAGGAAAACCAACAAACGAGTAAAACGTTGTAGATTGAATAAGAAACAAGATGACTTGATGCACGAAGAATTGAACGAGTACTTAATAAATACACCGTTCGCGTCGACGATGACTGAGCAGGAGAAAATCGATTCATTCTACAACATAAAACTGGCAGACAAGCGAAGGAAGGCCAACGAACGAGTAAAACGTTGTAGATTGAATAAGAAAACTGAGATGGCAACGAAACGAGCGAACGAAGCAGCTGAATTCGAACAGGCAATCGCTGCGGTATCGCCAAAACGCTTAAAAATATTCAAGTACCGTCTGCCTAGTGGCAAAAGCTAAAGAGCATGATAATGTCTTTCGGCCGCCAGCTAAACGCAACATTATTATGGTTACTGACTGACTGATTGTTTCCTTTCTGCAAATGTTGCGTTTAGCTGGCGGCCGAAAGACATTATCATGCTCTTTAGCTTTTGCCACTAGGCAGACGGTACTTGAATTTTTTTGTGGTCAGAACCTTTAAGTTCGTGGTTTTTATTAGTGTGTACAGTGAGCGTTGAATAACTCTGTAACTAGGATACTAGGATACTTTCCGTAAGACGAATGTGTCATTCATAAAAGTGTTAATAAAATTGTATCGGTTTCTTTAACGTTCAATAATTTATTTGAATAATAATTACCACCTGTCACATAATAGTCGAGGAGCTATAGAGGAGGTGACTGTTGCACGGAGATGTGTACAGCAACTTTTTTTACTGAGTGTCTTCCTAACACCTATAGATCATTTTTAGCTATGGTACGCTTTTCTACTATGGGGAGATTTTTTTCAAAATGGCCGCCATGCCCTGCCACGCTAACATTAGTAAAATCCATATACCTCGAAAACTACTCGTTTTAGCCCATTATTTCATAGGACAAAAAATGTTCAGAACACTTATTTACATTGGATAAAATATATTTCAGTACTATAAATTATTTTTACATTTTTCCGATGAACCACATTTACAAAATCTAGAGCATGAGATAGAGCTTAGTCTGCATGCACACTTATTTTGAAATCCGCATGTCTTGCAAGTGCATGGGTGTGGACAGTCATCTGCTACATTCTGTTCAATAATTTTTGGCATCCACCCTGTTTCACATTCTTCATATCCATAAAAAGAAGGGTCAAGATATAATGAATTTTGTTATTCCAGCAGGTTGTACCACCGAGCAGCTTGTAAATATGCCCTCTTTATGTGTAGAGAAACACTCCAAGATGCTGGAGGGAGCTTCGTGAAGTCCAACTTTTCCATTTGATGGTACTTAGATGTACGAAGATCATCCATTTCCTTAAAACCTTTGCTTAGAACTCTTGTCAAGTATTCCTCTGCCTTCTCAATCATATTATCCGTTAATTCTTCTCTCCCATATTCTTGTATAATGTATGCACAGTCTTTAGCTTGTGTAAGAGCAGAGTGCTTTGTTCCAAATTTGCTCGTTGTGTCACACCCAGTTAGTGAATGTATAGCGGGCAGCGTTTCAATGACCTGTTTGTCCAAAGCTTCTGATAGTTCATGAAGTGGAACATATCTTGCGGTTTGCCCAGTCTCAAAAAGAATCCATAATTGCTTTAATCCATTATACTGGAACACTTTGTGAAAGTAGTACACTGCGCATACAAATACGTCTGTGTCAGATGATGCTATTTGGATATTTTCATCACCCGTAGTGTTGATGGCATGATTAACGTGCAGAAATATTCGTTCATCAGCTTCTTCAAGAGAAGATCTCAACGAGACTTCTTCTGTTACCTCATTTCCTTGCACCTTTAGTGCCTCTTCCCCAATCACACCACTTAAGTACACAGTTGCTCTCTAGAATCTGTCCTTATGTTCGAGAAAATAAAGTTTGAAGAATTTTTGTAGTTGTGTTTTGTTGTGGTTTGATGCCCAAAATGCATCCATATCTTTAGGCAAATCTGTCAAATAAGTTGAGATTGTCATATTGATAGGATCTTTTTTCATGCGTCTCAGTCTTTCACCCGCTTTGATGCTGTTGTCCACATACGAGTCAAAAACTATATCCACCCTATTAGCATTTCTTGAGAGTGAAATGAATCTGCTTAAAATAATATCGGCAAAATCTCCAAAAGTTTTCATGGAATTTCCAGCAGCAGCAGACAATACTCGAGCATGTTGCATGAAATCAAAGACTATGCACGAAGTGATTGGAGGGATCTGAAGATTCTGTTGAGATGTACAAGGAATTATACTCTCCAGTTGTTTAACCATCTCAGATTTATTAGTTTTTTGTAAGATTCCGTTGTTAGTCAAGAAAAAGGATGTACTGGTCAATTCATACTTTAAACGTTTGTCTACAGAATAACCCCGGTCTCTTGCAATCTCTACTAGCCTCTGAGCATTTGATGTTTCTTTTATTACATCAGCAGGTTTTTGTCCCACCTTAATCTGATTTCTTGATTTTCTGCTCAATGGGTCAAACAGTTTCCTTGATTTTTGTATGAAGACTTTTTGACGAAACGTTTCATATTTTTGTTGTCCTTTAACAAAACACGTTTGCTTAAAGATTTGTTCTTGCTTTGACAAGTGTTTGCCAGTTGCAAAGTTTAGTACTTGTTCCTCTTCTTGCAAAGAAAATATATTATCTCTTTCATTGATGAAATTCATGATTTTAACAATCAACCAGTTGTCCTTTTTTGTTATAGACTCTGAAAACTCGTGATGTAAGTTATACTCATCATTTTCCGTTGTTCCACACATTCTTCTGTGAAGAATATTCTTAGAATATAGCTCGTGCTTTATTATGTCCTGCAATGCTACCGCTTCTTTTCTTTGGGTCATACAAATTATACCACTTTGTCCTCTTGCTGGTTTATTATAGCACATCTCCAAGCCTTGATCCATAGCAACACTACTAAATTTCTTGCCTCCATGTTAAACCACGAATTCGCCTTTCATAAACGCATCATATATGCTAGGATGTTTCTCTCTTAGTTTCAAACAGTCTTCATAATAAACTGATCCCCATCTTGCATAATTGACTTTACCACAAGAAAAAAATAAGGGCAATGCTCTTTTAAATGCAGACATGTGCAGTTCCCAGTTTCCTTCTCTGTCACCTCTTATTATGTCCCGCAATATAGGGTAACGTTCTTGAAGAAAGGTGTTCCAGTATAAGAACATCTTTGATTTCTCTTCCCCTGCCTTAATAAACTCAGCAAAGTCGGCATTAAATTCGTGCTGGAGACTGAGTATGTTTTCAATAGTCTTTTTCGCATTAACTCATTAGTCTTTTCCATCACAAAATTCCTCTAATTGCTTTATATGCTCAAAGAGAGGTTTGTATTTTTCTATGTCACTGTTGAGGAAAAACTGTTGAAATTGTAATCGTTGCAGAGCCTCTGTTACTATTCTCATACCTCCAACTCCCCTAGAATAGTGTTTCCTTGCAGAACACTTTCAACAACTTTTGGTCCAAATACCTCTGTTTCTACCAGAGCTTCGGTAATACCACTGTCCTTGAGATACTGCCCCAAACAGTTGATAACAATTTTTGCCGAGTGAAAAGAACCCATTCCTAGAAATATATTGTCAAATTCGGTGGGAAATAGCAGTTGAAGTTCTTTTGCTATACGGTATACCCCTTCGTCACTCCAGAGAGCTCCACAACTTTGACTAACCTGTGACATTGCATCTTGAAAGTTTATCAGTGTTGTAAATATGGAGGCTTGACTTGTGGCAGGATGAGGAAGAATAGGTACACAGGCTCAAAGAGTTTTTGGTGTTTCTGTTATTAATGAATTGAAAGCACTCCATGAGGGTATTTTACTAAAGTCAAAAAAAGTGGCATCTAAGAAATTAAATGTCGATAAAAATCTAGCCAATGGCCATGTCAACTCAATATCTTTAATTGTGGAAGTCACAGAATCTGTTCTTGAGATATTGGGCAATGCATCCCCTCTTTTTCGGTTTAGTAAAATGTACTAGCTTTTGGCAACTCAAGACATCTTTTAGTTTCTTCTGTTGTTTGTCAATTTCAAAATCATCTATTCGTACACAACGAGTGTCATTATGTTCACTTTCACTCTGGAACAGGACTAGCACAGTATCATGTGAGCCACTAATACCAGACATAGTGTTCTCCTCATGATCGAAGTTATCCATTGAACCTCGAAGTGGCTTATCTTTCACAAAGTGTGTAGGGAGTGGAACCCTGTGATTTTCTGCAAGAATTACTGATCTTTCTGCAAAATAATAATTTGTTCTTTGAAGCGTTTCGTAGCTACTACATAAACCGACATTGTTTAGCGATGTTATCAAAGTTTTGGATTTACAGGTTTCGTGGATTGCTTGTGCAGTTAAAACATGAAAAGGAGTTTTCTTCCGGCCATTGTGGAACGCATGATATAATATCTGGAAGAGGGTATCACGTTTCCTTTTCACACTTTCATTTTCTTTAATTGATGATGGTGATGTTGATAATGCCATAATTCTTTGAAAACAATTGTCCCAGAATTCAGGCCTGTTGTTTTTAAAATGTAGTAGACTCATTTCTAAGTCTCCTGCGTCACAGAATTTGTCATCTAGCTGGAAGTCATACTGTTTAAGCTCTCTCGCTAATTCATCAGTTACATCTTTTAAGCTGTTAGTGCTGCAGATTCTTTGGATTGTTTTCGAAACACTTATGTTTGCGAAATGTACAATCTGGGATTTTGAACGTTCCTTAGGATAAGTGAAAGCTATTTCCTCTCTGAAATGCTTAATCAATAGGTTTTTCATTTGCCTATTTGAAAGAAGAGACTCAAGTTCACATTCAGAATTCATAAATGAGGTAAGATCTGACAGTTCATAACCATTTTCAGACAGGCCTACTTTATCAAGTAACTTTTAAAATCCTGTTGTAACATTGGAGTCTTGTATCAAAGTTTCAAATTGTTCAACATTTCTGGAGTACTTTGATAAGTAGTTAGTCATGCATAATTTATGATATCGAACATCAGCTGCGAAAACGCTTTCTACATCATCAAGAATGCTCACCCTTGAAAAAACGTCATCTTGAAAGTGGTGTGTCGCTGTTAAGAATTTCTCAGCTCTTTCTTTTTCACAAATTCTTAGAAGTCTCAAATCTTTTTTGTATTTTTTGTTATTACAAATAACACACAATTCTCCATCGCGTTTTTCTCTTGTGATTTGTCTTCTTCTGATGTCATTACTATCTTCTGATTTACTAGTTGAAGCTTTTTCAGTTCCAACTGAGCGGTCCTTTTTATGTGCCCTATTTGCTTTCAAAGAGTATTTTTTTTAGCATTCGAGATGGTAAAAAAATTCTTCTTTGTTGAATTTCTTAATAAACTCGACACCCTCACAATAATTCGATACTTCAGTTAATTTTTTCTCCCGTTATCAGTCCCGTACGTCTTTTTTCCTGTTACTTTTGTTTTCACATATAACACAAAGTTCAGAGATATCGTGAATTTTCCTATTCTTGGTTGCTGGGGCAAGTTGTAATTTCTTCATGTGTGGTTTGTTTCAACCAAAATTAGGCAATACCATAACTCCATTCAGTTATATCCTGCAACAAAAGAAGGTTATTCAGGATATAAGCACACTTTTTTGTTTTTTGTATCCGATGCAGCAAATAAAAAGTATGTTATTCTAATGTAAAAACGTGTTTATAACACTTTTTGTCGTTTACAATTTTTGATTACAATGAGTGGTTTCTGAGATATATGGATTTTTCCTCAGGATGTTCTAATGCTTGCACAAAATCTTGAAAAAAATCTCCCCATGTCAGGAGCGCGTACCCAAGCTAAAAATGATTCATAGATGTTAGGAAATCACCCTGTGAAAAACTTTGCTGTACACATCTTCATGCAACAGTCACCTTCTCTATAGCCCCTAGACTATAATTCATAAAAGCCTTGTTATTAATAAAACCTCCGTTACATTTCGTGTGTTAAAACATGGCAGTACAATTACACTGTATTCTTCCATTAACCGAAACCTAAAATTTTTTTTTTCAGAGGCAGCCTGGACCCAAAGAAACAATACAGGTCACAGCGTTATTTATGTACGTTTTTTCTACAATGTTTTCGTACTATCTGCTGTGTCACCTTGGAAGTCTTGTTAAATATGAGGTACGATATTAAACGTAATTGCCAATTGTACCTTTATTTGTTCATTTACTTTATGTCTAAAACAAACTTTATATCCACGAGACTTTTATACGTTAATAATACTTTATTCCATGATTTCAAAGGTTTCTATACCCTTCCTCTTCGTCTTCTTCTTCTTCACCTTCTTCTTCTTCTTCTTCTTCTTATCCTTCTTCTCCTTCTTCTTCGTCTTCGTTTTTGTCTTCTCCTTCTTCTTCTTCTCCTTCTTCTTCTTTAGATTTCGACGTTTCCGTGAGAGATACGTTGACATTTCTTTCCCTCCATGATACTTTTAATATTTCGTACTGAAAGATAATTAAATAATACGTCTACCATAACAAACTAAAGCTGAGTTTACTGTCTCTCCCAGCTGATGCTGTCATAACTTATGACGATTTGGACATACAAGCTTCTCAACTGCAATAAAAATTCAATTTATCATAGAGAAACGAACCTACACTGACCAGAATCGGAGCAGTCATTTCCACGGAACTCTGTCTGTAAGCTTTCTACGCCGTTTGGGTATGGCGTAAACTTCGCCGTAGAAAGGCCTTCTCCAAAAAGTGTGAAATTCTCCTACGTTTAGCACATGCGCAATGCGTTCGTATTCTTTTTTTTTTTAATCAAACGTTATAATTGTATTTCAGGGGGACGATGAATTCTTGCGGAATGTGTCCTAAGGTATAATGATCTGCCTGTTGCTGCTTTTCTCAAGCTTATTGTATCATTACTGTCATTAAAACTTCTCAAATTTTCTGAGGTGTGACGAAGTTATTTATTCAGAATTTGTATCTTCTTCTTGAGTACAGTGTTCTTTAGCTCTTTTCGATACCCAACTCTAATTATCCACTGATTTTGTTCAAGGCACTCTTTCTTACACTTCACTTTCTTTTCCTATCTGTCTTTTTTTGACAAACTCCCGTTTTCTTCTTTCTGCAGTGTTCCCAATGTATCACTTGTTTCCGTACGTTTTCCTTTTTTGTACATGGCCATGTCATGTCGATTGACTTGTCCTTCTTTAATCTAGTATTGTGTGTGTGTGTGTGTGTGTGTGTGTGTGTGTGTGTGTGTGTGTGTGTGTGTGTGTGTGTGTGTGTGTGTGTGTGTGTGTGTGTGTGTGTGTGTGTGTGTGTGTGTGTGTGTGTGTGTGTGTGTGTGTGTGTGTGTGTGTGTGTGTGTGTGTGTGTGTGTGTGTGTGTGTGTGTGTGTGTGTGTGTGTGTGTGTGTGTGTGTGTGTGTGTGTGTGTGTGTTTTCCTTATTATGATACTTGACATTATATCGGTGGTTGAAGCTTAACGCAGTTGTAAAGGTGAAAATTGATTTTGTCGAAACGTCAGCGTGAATACATTATAACTGATCGAAACTTATTAAATCATTATTATAAATGATAAGGTTGTTTGCACTTGATGTTGAAAGTTGGTGATGCTAAAGAGAAGTGGACTTAGTGGTCTAGGATTCGACTCCCGCGTGCACCATTAAATTACAGTGCGTTTTTTAGCTCCAGACAGACTTAACTTGTAAAACTGAGTACTTGGAGTAAAATATCAGATGCTGTAATATGCATGTAACAGCTTTATTGTATTTGATTTTTTTTTTGACTTTTTGTTATAATTTCTTTTTATTTACGAACTATTAACGCAAAATGTGTTAGTAAAGAAGTAATTTATGTATAGTTGAGTTCTATAAATTAACTTTCCAATGGTTTTGTTTAAAATGTTTGATTATTTTTGTTTCTGTATGTGCGTGCGCGTGTGTGTCCTCACAGAAGTGTAAAAATTATTACACTTAACCAATAAATTTAAAACAAATCTCTATTTTTTTAATAAATCTGTTTTAATGACATATTGTTGACGTTTATTAATATGTGACATTATATCCTTTGCTCTTTATAATCATTATTATATAGTTTGGCATGTTTTTTACAAGAGTTTTATGGTTTCTTGTCATCTATTTATCCTTGAGCCACATTCACGTGTGTTCATCTATAAGGTTAATCTTTGCGGAAATGGTCTTATTCTTAATATTTGCTTAATCGTTGCCAAAGGTCTGCTATAGAATTTGTATGTGATCCAAGGAAGAACATTGAACAATATTTTTTGCTATAAAAGTCATGACTGATTGCGCTTTGTGACAAGAATGTATCATCTTGCATGAAATAAAGTCTCCATTAGTAGACCAGTCCTTAAATTGCAGAAAGTGTTGGGGGTTTAAGGACTTTTCTATACTACTTCTGTTCTACAATACCTTGTACAATATATAATCTTTTAGTTCCTTTAGAAGACATGCAACACCAAGTTATTATTGAAGTTGGATGTTATCACTATCTTTGCAATTCACTGAAGTTAAAACATCAACTTTTAATTAGCATACATGCTGACTACTCTTTCCATCTATTTAGAAAATGGATTCTGTAAACTATATTTACCTGTTTGACTGGTTCTAAATTGCTGGCCTATCCTCAGTATTTTTTCAACTTTTCTATTAAAAAAGTATGAATAGTTTAATATAAGGCTAGGGCTTTAATAAATTGTACCCTGGTTAAAATGTTGTGAAAGATTCCATTGTTCTAATAATTTACAACCTTTTCTACAACTTCTTTAGCCATTCCAGGCAACAATTTGGCTGTTTCATGCTGTCTGTATGTGTGAGGCGAGCAATGCAAGGTTGTATCTAAACAATAGTTGATAACATTTCCATGCCATATTATTTTACATACTTACGAGTATTACAGTGACATCGATATAAAAATAAATATATTTCAATTGAAATGTAGTATTATACACAGACCACTTGAAAATAAGACAAAACAAGACACCAAGATAAAATTCTAAAACGTAATGGCAACACCTGTTTTAACTTACGGAAGTGAAACTTGGACGATAACGAGTAATGGTGAACGAAGAATACAAACAAGTGAAATGAAGTTCTTGAGAAAAACTAAAGGTTGTACCCTTAGGAATCGAATACGAAATGAAGATATAAGAACTGAGCTAAATGTATATCCTATGGCCAGCAGAATAACGGAAGCACAAATGAAATGGAGGCAGCATATCAAGAGAAAGGAAGATATGAGGTTACCTAAATGATTAATACGATACAGACCTCAGGGAAAACTTGATATAGGTAGACCAAGGAAGAGACGGCTTCAGCGAAGTCGGAACAAGCTGTAAGAAACCTGCAGAAGAATACCCTGGCGTGCAGAAGAATAAAAAATAAGATTATTGTACATTGTTAAAAATGTTTTTACTGGTTGCTACTCTCCTTGCTATCTGGACAGATTTTCCTCACTACGTTTGAATGAAACCATTTTGTTGTTTTATTAAGCGCAGAATTAAAGCTTTTTACTTCGAAATAGGTCTACTAATTTTCACGCAATCTCCCTTATCAAGGAAAAAATCATTGACATTATTTATGTTCTAATAAGGCAGAGAGATTATTTTTATTCACTCAAACAAGCAAAAGTATAACTAAGCACTTAGATGTTTATAATTTATCAAATAAAACACAAAACAAGTACATTAAAGTAATGAGTTACACACTAGCACAATAAAGAAAACAGGTGATGTAAACTTTTTTACAAACACGTCTGATATATTCAAGGAAATTTTCAAAAAAGAACACTAATTATCTAGCTGATTTTTTTTCAAAGACTACAAGTGATCATTGGTAATAAATGACAATAACTTGCAGCAATGAAACTACAGTCCTACAGTCGTAAATATTGACCAAAAAATATATGAATATACAAAAGTATAAGACAACAGACCATGAATCTGATAATTTTTACACAGCTGTATTTGTGTAATAAGCTTGTAAAAATAGACAATTATAGTGTAACTACATAGCTATCAAAATATCTAATAGTACATACTGCTATTAGATATATAATTGTGCTGAACTTAATAGATGTGTATAATTAAATATGAAAGTAATTTTTCATCTTGCTTTGTTTCGCAGAGCCAAACGGTACCACAACTAGGGTATTTCAGTAACTGGTACGACGCTGACAAGAAAATGAAGAACAGTATGAAGATAATTTTTGAAAGAACTCACAGGCCTCTGCTTATCACCGCCTACGGATCTCCATTTTTCGACGTTTCTAAGGAAACTTATCTTGCTGTACGTAATCACCGGCTTACTGTCGACATTTTCATGTATTAAGGTTTAAATCAAACGTTTTAGTTACAAGTTTTTATTAATCAACATGTAACTGAACAGGCAAAGGAAGTTCTCAGATTTAATTTGACCGTTTGGTTTGGCATTTCTCTGCCTGCTGTCTGTCTGACCATCAGAGGCGCGCCAATAGTGTTCGGCACCTGTGTGCAAAGAACTTTAGTTGGCACCCTTACACCCTCTCTCCATAATAAAATATCACTTTATAAAAACGTATCAGTGAGAACAAATGAAATACGAAATATGTTAGTTATAAGTTTATTGAACAAAACCCAGGAATAATTTACCAACCTACCAATGGCTTTATAGTTCAGTGTTGCTTTAGGCAATAGACCTTTTGCAGATGATCCCACCATTTTTTTTTCTGTAAGTTGAAATAATTTCATTTATGTCATTTGCTTTGAGTTCTGCTTTGATTACTTATTCCTTATTCTCTTGCGAATATACAATTTAAAGTACTTCGAAAAAACTACATTTCAGCACTTAAATCTTGCCGCTTTCCTTTTCTGTCATGACCCACGCTTCTTTCGCTTAAATCAACGTGGTTGTTGCAATTGTCTTATAAGATTTAATCATTGTGCTGTGTCTTGTTTCATTTTTAAGATTTCTATGCATTGTACCACAAATATTCCTAAATTTATTTATCCCCTCTCTTATCATCATATTCAGATTCATTGCAGGGAACCTACACAAATTTATTTGTTAAGCCATATTCCGGAAGTCACTCTGGATTTGCATGCTCTCAACATGTCATCAACGTATAAAACAAGGCTGGGGAAACACAGCATCTTTGCCTAATAAATAAGGGGGTTATTTATTGGAATATCACCTGAGAGCCTACCATTCAGATCCAGGACTATAAATGTACTTTTATAAAAGAATCGTAACTAAATTTATTAAATGCTGTGAATGTCCTCTTTTATCCATAATATTCCATAAATTTACATGACGGCCTACATTCTCAAATGCTTTCCCAGATCAACAAAAGCGATATGCTTTTCCTGGTTATACTCTCGCCTTTCCTCTATTATCTGTCGTAATACAAACAATGCATCCACAGTCGACCTACCCTTTCTATGTAAACGGTACTCGTACTCGTGCTCTTCAAGAAGTAATGGATCTGTAATGACTCTTAATTTCTAGTTAAGGATGTAAAAACCAAAATTTTAATAAGTACTTTGATTTAATGAAATAGGAGATGATAAAATTATACAACTGTAAGCCTATACTGAATGCACGCGGCACAAGGATGACTGACGCGCGGCTGGCCAACATCTTGGTCGGTCTACTGCATTAAACATGTCTTTAACGCTAGATACAGATAGCAACTCTATACTATTCTGCGCTTGCTTATATAATGACTCGTATCTACTATCATTAACTGTCATTATTGATCCTATAATGATTTTTGGATTAATCCGAAAATCGTGTTGATAAATAATTTATTTTCTGTTGCGTCTGTCCCAGTAATCACTTTCCCCGAAGAAAAGTGGTTTATTAACTGTAACCAACCTGTTGTATGCGTGTTTGCACATCTACGAACGTGCAATACCAACTTTCTCGTGTTTACATGCTAAACTCCTACTTGTCACGTTCCGGACGAGGCCTTTCAATGTTTCCACCATTTTCGAAGTCGTGGTTTAGGATTTGAATGGTGGCAACCCTGAAAGGCCTCGTCCGGAACATGACAAGTAGCAGTTTAGCAAGTAAACACTACAAAGTTGGAATTACAGAGACTGCTAATTCAAATAACAAGATGAAGAACGTGCTATAGTTTGTATGTGTTTGTGTATTTAGTAAATTCCAATTAAAAATTATTTTGTGTTTTTATTGTTTCAGTTTGTGCAGTCTATAGTATCGTTTTACCTGACATTATCACAGTTCAACAAGAATTTCAAAAAGTAACAGGAAAACGTTTTAACAACTGATCGTCGTCGTCGTCGTCTTTATCCTATTATAATATTATCGTTAGTTAATTTGTTATTCTAAAAGTAACTGTACGATTTACCAATTGATGTGTTTAGCTGTAAGGGGAATTTAGGACAAGCTGTGTTTGTTCTTACTTATGTAACGCTTTATATAACTATTCATGAAAATATTTTTGTTTACCCTAGAAAGACCTAAGACTTGCCAAAGGATACTTTCTCATTTATTCTAGTAATCAGAATAGTATACAAGTACACTATAAAAACTGACAGGATACAATGTAAAAGCATCAGTTCCAGCGAACTGCTTGGCTTCGCTTGGCTCGAGCTTGTGGCTTGTGCCGTATTGTACGTGTTAATTGTTTGTTAGATTTGAGTTGGTTTGAAGTTATCATAATTGTCTTAATTTATTAAATTCTTGAAGTATTAAATTGTTCAAACTATAAACTGATATTAATTTACAAATGTATAATGTTATATTCAATACACCAATGATTCAGAGTATCTTGAATTTCTAAATTCTTTATTTAGGCAAACGTACATCTAACGATTACTTCACTTAGCCACTCGAGTGAGTGATCGCGGTGTTTTACATTCAGGTAGAACACAAATAGTGTCAGAGGTATGGGGTACGCCTGAAAGATATCCTGAAGAAAGGTTGTTCGAATAGAAGAAAGAAGAAAGAAAAATCTCCATCACCTGTACCTGAAGGACTTCACTTGAGACTTGAGACTTGGCAGCACACACAAGTAAGTGACAACTAGTAGGTTAGTGTGGAACACCACAGAGAAATACGTAATTTCATGTACTAAGTATAATTACCATAATGTCTCTTATAAAATTAGATACCGCTTTACAACTAATACCAGAGTATGGTGATGATAAAAACACAGATTTACAATCGTATATTGATGGTGTAAATTTCGTCTTACAAAACGTAAAAACTGAAGAATATAATAACTATTTACATGTTGCAAAAATTAGACTTAAGGGTGAGATAGGAGCAGCAGTGCGTAGATCCGATATGGAAACGTGGAACGAATTAAAAGAATTTTTAAGGAATAGAATCGACAAACAACAAAGCGAATACTTTTTAGAAGACCAACTTATCTGCATTAAACAGAAACCAAACGAAACTATTCAACATTTCCCGGACAGAATAGAAAAAATATGACATAAGCTAATAATAGCCTTATGCAGAACGGGTATAGACAGTAAAATGGCCGAATTAAGCACTGAAAGATGCATACGCAAAAGTTTTACTAAAGGAGTATCTGAACCGTATAAAAATATCTTATTAAATAGGAAAACTAGTTCATTTAACGACGCTGTAAAAGACGCTCTAATGTTAGAATTAGAATTTGAAGAAGACAGGGCCTAAAACAGACGGAAGACATTCGATAACGATTGCTGTTATAAATGCCAAGCTTCGGTCACAAAGCGATAAATTGTAGAAAGAATACTAGAGACGTTAAAATTACAAATAGTAAACCTGTAACATGCTATAATTGCGGAAAACCAGGGCATTTTGCTAGAGACTGCCGCCAGAAATATAATAAACAATTTACAAAGAATCAAAAACCTTTTTACAACAATAAATCAGAAACTATGATACCGGGAAACGACATGCGCCTTCCGTCAACCTCTCGCAACGGTGGGTCCGTAGTTACGAAGTCGGGAGATTACAAAGCAATGGCAAAGTGTACCTACAATTAGAAATAGCAGAAGGAGAAAATAAAACATATAGAATGTTAGTAGACACCGGTTCTGACACAACTATCCTAAAAGTCAGTAGTTTAAATGATGACGTAGATATATACAGTGGTAAGGATAACAGATTAAATTTAGCGGGAATAAGTGGTACAGTAACTTCATTAGGCGAGACTGACTGCCACATTAACGACGAAATAATAGAAGATACTGTGCATATAGTACCTATAGATTTCCAATTACAAGTTGATGGTATAATAGGGATGGACCTATTAAATAAATTGGGAGCGACAATAAATTGTAAGGAAAGAATTTTAGAAATAAATAAAGTAATAACTGGAAATATACCAGCATGCAACGACGAATTAAAAATAGCTACCGAACATTTGACTAACAAAGAAACTAGTAAACTTTTGAAATTGTGTAATGCTTACCGAAATATTTTCAAGAAACCAGATCAATATCTGTCATGTACTAGTACTGTTAAACACGAAATTCCTGTAGACTTAAGCCAAACACCTATTAATCAACGACCGTACAGATTGCCGGAAGCACAAAAACCGTTAGTCGAAGAACACATACGCGATATGACAGTGAATGGCATAATAAGAGAAAGTACTAGCCTTTGGAATGCGCCAATCGTCCTTGTACCCAAGAAAGGGGTGAGTAAAACCAGATTTTGTACAGATTACAGAAAGTTAAACGAGGTCACTAAGAGTGACGCGCATCCCTTACCTAATATTACCGAAATTTTAGATCAATTAGGCAGAATGCAGTACTTCTCTACGTTAGCTTTATCATCAGGTTTTCACCAGATTGAGATAAAAGAAGAAGATAAGGAAAAACGGCATTCAGTACGCCTCAGGATCATTTGGAATACGAACGTATGCCTTTTGGATTACAAGGAGCACCAGCTACCTTCCAAAGACTTATAAACGAAGTATTAATCGGGTTTAATCGGTTCTATTTGCTTTGTGTATATTGATGACATCGTATGTTATGGTAGAAATCTAGAAGATAGCCTTGCTAATCTAGAATCAGTTTTTAAAAGATTAAGAGAACACAGGTTACTTCTAAATGCAGAAAAATGTTCATTACTATGTACTAGTGTAAAGTATTTGGGATATGTCATAAGTAAAGACGGTGTTTTGCCGGACCATTCTAAAGTAGACGCTGTAAAGAAATTCCCAACCCCAAGTAATGTGAAAGAATTAAAAAGTTTCTTAGATCTAGAAGGTTATTACAGGAGGTTTATAAAAGACTTTGCAAAAATCCCTAAGCCACTAAATTCACTATTAACGACGGAGTTGAATTTCAAAGGAAATCGGAACAAAACCAAGCATTTAGCACTTTGAAAGAGATATTAATAAGCGAGCGTTTGTTACAATATCCAGATTTTAGTACAGAATTTTTGTTGACCACGGATGCATCCAAGGAAGCATTGGGGGCTATACTGTCACAAGGAGACGTAGAAAAGGACAAACCAATAGCATATGCAAGCCGAACTCTAAACAAAGCCGAAACACGGATGCATCCAAGGAAGCATTGGGGGCTATACTGTCACAAGGAGACGTAGGAAAGGACAAACCAATAGCATATGCAAGCCGTACTCTAAACAAAGCCGAAACACGGATGCATCCAAGGAAGCATTGGGGGCTATACTGTCACAAGGAGACGTAGGAAAGGACAAACCAATAGCATATGCAAGCCGAACTCTAAACAAAGCCGAAACACGGATGCATCCAAGGAAGCATTGGGGGCTATACTGTCACAAGGAGACGTAGGAAAGGACAAACCAATAGCATATGCAAGCCGAACTCTAAACAAAGCCGAAACACGGATGCATCCAAGGAAGCATTGGGGGCTATACTGTCACAAGGAGACGTAGGAAAGGACAAACCAATAGCATATGCAAGCCGAACTCTAAACAAAGCCGAAACACGGATGCATCCAAGGAAGCATTGGGGGCTATACTGTCACAAGGAGACGTAGGAAAGGACAAACCAATAGCATATGCAAGCCGAACTCTAAACAAAGCCGAAACACGGATGCATCCAAGGAAGCATTGGGGGCTATACTGTCACAAGGAGACGTAGGAAAGGACAAACCAATAGCATATCCAAGCCTAACTCCAAACAAAGCTGAAAAGAATTACTCGACAACGGAACAAGAGCTACTTGCCATTGTCTGGGCAGTTAAACATTTTAGACCCTAATTATGGGGTAGGCATTTTAAAATAATAACCGATCACAGACCGCTAAAGTGGTTGATTAGTTTAAAGGATCCCGGAAGTAGACTGACCAGATAGTCTATTAAATTAATTGAGTATAATTTTGAAATTATACACAGACCAGGGAAGTGCAATCAAAACGCGGACGCACTTAGTCGAGTAACTATAGCGAAAGTAGATATAACGCCAGCAGACATATTAGCCGATCAGAAAAAGGAAGAATATCTGCAAGAGATCAACAAGACTTTAAAACAATATGAGAAGGACAATCAGGGGTACCTGTACTACATAGACGATAAGGACCGAAGGAGGCTTATAGTTCTTAGAGATAACCAAATAAAAATAATGGAGGTTTACCATGATACACCTTTTGGAGGCCATCAAGGAGTTGAAAAAACTACCGACATTATTAAGGAGGAAAGATATTACTGGAAAAATATGGATAAGGTTATCGCAGATTACGTACTAACCTGTAAAAAGTGCAACGAAAGGAAAACTTCCAACCATGATACAGCTCCAGTACCCATGAAAATAACTACACCTTTGAAAAGACCGTTCCAAAAAGTTGCCTTGGATATAGTAGGTCCGTTACCAAAAACCTACATGGGAAACCAGTACATCCTTACCTTCCAAGATCACTTCTCTAAATATCCTGAAGCCTTTCCTTTACCAGACCAAAAAGCAACTACGATAGCATAGGTATTTGTAGAAGAAATTATATGTAGACGTGGCACTCCTGAGACATTGCTTACTGACCAAGGATCGAATTTTACTAGCGAACTATTTCAGGAGTATGCAAATTATTAGACATCAGTAAAATCCAAACAACCGGATTTTAACATCCATCATCCAGAGTCAAACGGAATTTTAGAAAGAAGCCACCAGACGATAATGGCGGGATTAAGTCTGTTTATTGACAAAGATCAAAGAAACTGGGACGTGTGGTTACCTTATATAATGATGGTTTACAGATCGACGCCACATAGTACAACAAAGTACTCTTCGTATTATTTGTTAAACGGACGGGAAATGCGCTTACCAACAAACTGGATACGAGAAGAGTTACAGCAAGATTTAAGCGAAGATGACCTAATACAAAATTAAACGAAGAATACAGCTTGCAAATCAGAAGGTGATAGATAATATTCAACGGAAAAAGGAAAACACTAAAATACAGTACGATCTGAAAGCAAGAAAAAAAAGGTTTAACGTTGGCGATAAGATATTATTACACCAGCCGCTAGTTAGACGAGGTAGAAGTAAGAAGCTAGTTAAACCTTGGATATTTCCCTATACTGTAGTAGAAGTAAATTGTGATGTTAATATAACTATAAAAAGGGGAAAACATCTACAAAAGCTTCATTTAAACGGGTAAAACCTTTTAGAGAGAGAAATTAACGAAAGAAAATTCTTTTCCAGAGAATGAAGACACTATGCGTTACCCTGCTACTGTGGTGCACACTACAACGGGTATGCAGCAGGCAATACAACATCCAATCTCTAGACAACAAACCAGGATTATATTTTTTTAAGAGATTTCAGTTTCTTCTGACTTCAGAGCACTGGACCATTGCAATAGATACGGATCTAAAAGATGTCGAAACCAAGCTGGACCAAATAAACACGATATGGAAAGAAGCAACATCTGTGTATGTAAATCCAATAACATAACGATTGGAGCAGGATTATACACACAATCATGGAATGCGATCGAACGTACCACCCACAAGTTCAGACAACTCTACGCAATTGTAGGAGCGGAAGTAGTACCAGCAAGGACGAGAAGAGGAATTTTTAACTCCATGGTTTTGGACTAAAAACGTTGTTCGGAACAATGGATAGCGATGACGCCGACACTACAACGAAAAAATAAGTACCATTGACAGTAACCAACACCGTATTTATCAATTAGAGAAAGATCAGTTGACGGTTGTAAAACACATGCTGACAGCTGTAAATCATACCATGCGAGACTTTAAAAACAACCAAGACGTGATGCTATAGACACAAGAGTACTTAAGGAAGTTACAGGAGATTAATCGTGCGCATATTGAGAGTTTAGAAGACGTGATTACAAAACGTAGTACAGTTTTAGATGCGTTGAAGCTAATTGAAACAGCTTGTAATGATGTAGAGAGAGAAGTGAACAAGTTCTATTTAAGCATTGACGCCATGCGTCAACGTAAACTTAGTACGATGTTAATACCACCAGAAAAACTCAGTACCTATCTAAATAAAATAAATCAACAATTAAGGACAGGTTAAACACTGCCGCTTGTTGTCACTCAACAAACAATATATATTATGTACTATGACTTTATAGAATCCGTGGCGTTACTAGTTAATGTCCACATTATCCGCATTTCCCTAAGAATCCCACTGAAATATGTTGACCGTACCTTCACCCTATACGAAGCACTACCTATTCCAACTCCCACTCCTAAGACTAAAGAAAATTCGCTATATACTTTTATCAATCCTGGAATGGAGTTTCTAGCCATCTCCATAAACAAACAACACTTCATCCCGATGACGCAGAGACAAGGAGACGAGTGCAAAGGAGGAAGTACCAATATTTGCAACGGCCCGAACGTTGTTAATCATCTGAACTCTGGACTGGAAACCTGCGAGATAGCCTTCTTCAAGGGAATAACACCTCCGCTGAACAGATGCGACACAAGAGTGACTTACATTGGAACGTCGATGTAGGCAGAGATTCAGAAGACAATAGGTTGGCTGTTCGTCATCCCAAAAGAAGAGAGCCTCACCATTACCTGCATAGGCCGCGATGGACATCCAGGACATCCAGAACATGATGGGACTGAATGGGTTCACAGAACAGGAATACTAGAATAACCAACGAAATGCCAGATGACGGGATCATCCTTCACGATTTACAGTAGATTAGCATATAGATCTTTAGAAATGGAAAATATCAGTAATGTAATTACCATACCAAATGTAAATTTTAATAGTTATTTTAATCTTAGCGATAAAATGTATGATGTAATCTCTAACAAATTGGCTGAATCTAGTAATCATTTCAAATATGTGACTAGTAGATTTCAAGATCTACAAACAGCTAGTATTAAACTAAATATGTTAGATGATATTATGCGTCAGTATGAACCAAATAATTTTATTCCAGAACCTAGGCATTATATTTCAGCCACAGTTTTGTAATCCTCATTGTATTAGCTTGGTATTTTAGAATAGATAAACTATGTAGAAACAAGAAACATGTAAAATTTCTCCCAATTACTTTTAAAAGAAATAGAAAAACAAAGAAGACGAATTAACTGTTGATGAACTAGAGAATATTCCGTTAGAAGAGAGAATAAAAATGAATAGGAGGAAATATCTTTGTATTTGGGAGCAATGCGTCAGGTAAGACGCATCGTCCTAAATAAGGGGGAAAGTGTTATAATATTATCGTTAGTTTATTTGTTATTCTAAAAGTAACTGTACGATTTACTAATTGATGTGTTTAGCTATAAGGGGAATTTAGGACAAGCTGTGTTTTGTTCTTACTTATGTAACGCTTTATATAACTATTCATGAAAATATTTTTGTTTACCCTAGAAAGACCTAAGACTTGCCAAAGGATACTTTCTCATTTATTCTAGTAATCAGAATAGTAAACAAGTACACTATAAAAACTGACAGGATACAATGTAAAAGCAGCAGTTCCAGCGAACTTCTTGGCTTCGCTTGGCTCGAGCTTGTGGCTTGTGCCGTATTGTACGTGTTAATTGTTTGTTAGATTTGAGTTGGTTTGAAGTTATAATAATTGTCTTAACTTATTAAATTCTTGAAGTATTAAATTGTTCAAACTATAAACTGATATTAATTTACAAAAGTATAATGTTATATTCAATAAACCAATAATTTAGAGTATCTTGAATTTCTAAATTCTTTACTTTGGCAAACGTACCTCTAACGATTACTTCACTTAGCCACTCGAGTGAGTGATCGCGGTGTTTTACATTCAGGTAAAACAATCCTTTACGGCTTAGGCAAGTAGTCTGTTCCAGTCTCAATGGAAGTCATCCAGCCATCGCTTACGGGGTCTTCCCATACTTCTCTTGCCCCTTGGACGATAGTCAAGGACTCTTCTTACAAATCTAGTTGGATCGATTAACGTGTAATCTAGTTACATCTCTACGTGTAAGCGCCACTCCGTTTTGTACCGGGAGATTTTCCCATTTAATCTTTCAGCTGTGCCTAGCTTTATTCTAATACGATCATTTCTGATAATATCTCTCCTGGTACAACCCTTTACAGCCCTCAAGAACCTCATTTCCGCTCCTTATATAACACCTGATTACATAAATAAAAGCTATTAATATAAATAATGTCAACGTTATTAAGTTACTGCACATCACATATCCAGATGTTAACTATTATTGTAGGACTGTTAGTAGAACTATAATATTAAAATATACGATGGGATATTGTAGTATCTAAATTAGTTATACCTACAGTATACTGGAATTGATTATTTAACTTTTTCTTTAGTACTACATCCCCATAGTAAGCCCTGGCCTTCAACACCAATCTTCTCCGACACCGTCTCCTATCCGTTGCATCTCAGTGTAAGGCGCCTCAAATCCGTTCTTCTGAAATATTTCAACCCTCCAACTATCTTATCCCAGGGGGTCGACCCTTTTTCTGCCTTCATACTACTGTGCGCTCAGGTTTTTTTTCTTTTTTCTTTGGCATACGCTGATTATCCATACGTCCATCCTCTACCATTAAAATCACTACCTAACTAAATTACCCGTGTCATTGCACATGTATAATTACTAAAAGATGAAAAAACTGTAGGACCCAAGAAAATGTCAGCAGAATTGTTAAAGGAGTTCTGACACACTCCCGGCTTTTTTGAACCTATCCTTTAAAGTGTATGGAATCTCAAAACAGTCCTTATGTCTGGAAGTAAAGCACAATACTGAAGAGTCTGAAGAAAGGAGATCTCAAAAAATGTTACATCTGACAAATGGGGAGAGATTTACGGGGGGAAACTTTACTAAAAAATATTTTATTTTTAGTATTCTTTAGTAGTATTATTTAAGCATAATGTTCTAGTAAACATTTTTGCAGAAAATGTGTTCTTAAGTGCTCTTCTATTTAATGAGTATAATAATGTACATATTGGTTGTAGGAAAATTTTTTTTTTGTGCTCTCCACTACAATAATTAATCACTGCATGAAACACCAAGAGTTATTCTAAATAAAAGTGTACACAACAGCATTTGTAGAAACAAGTAATTACATAGAAGCAGTCTATAAAATTGTGAGTGTGATGTATGTGAGCGTGTGTGTGTGTGTGTGTGTGTGTGTGTGTGTGTGTGTGTGCTCGCGCGCGCGTGATAACCATGATTGCCTATGTTGGAGAGGCATGCCAAATTTCAGGTGGAGGACATATACATAATACCTGTATATTGGAAAAATAAATAAACTGCTCAAATTAAAAAACAAAAACAATAATATTAAGAAGAAGAAGAAGAAATTTTGAATAAAATTCCTCATACATAGACTTCTATATACGATGATCTACATAGACTTCCAAACTTTTCTTAAAATTGTACCTTCCATTTTTGGCTTTTGTTGCTTTGAAAGTTAAAAAATCTTTATAGTAAACATTACATTGGAACTCTCGTTAAACTGTTCCTTAGTCTGACACTCGGCGTAGATTTTTGTAACTTTATCAATATTTTGGCTCATCGTTTGGGCTCTGGTGACAAAAAATTTCGAAATTTTAAAAATGAACACTGTCTCCAGATATTGGATAAAAGTTCCTTTAATCTAACATTCCGCGTGGACTTTTGTCCATTTTAATTAAAACGTTGACCCCCTTACTTTTTGCATATTTTAGGGAGGGAGGGATTAATCTAAAAAATAATCTCTCTGGGTAAGATTATGGACTTGCGTGTCACGTTCTACGAATATCAGATGATACAGAGACACAGATAGGTAGGCAAACGGTTAGAGTAAGAACTGAGAACCCTCTTTCTCCACTCAGTTACAAACAAAGTATTGCAAAACCTTGAAGGCAGTAGTTTACGTTTACACTTGGTTTTATTAGAGCCTTGACAATACAAACTGAACATAGATTAATATTTCCCTCTATGCCAATACTAAATCCGAAACATGTATTCATATAGTACATATAAGAAACAATTTGCTTACAAATGTGAGCGCAACAAAGTTTCACAGTCACTTAATTGACTAGTGGCGCAAAAACATTGGCAACCATAAAGTGCAGAACACACGGTGAATATGCGAGTTCTTAAGGATTTAACATGTTGCGTTCCCAAGCCATTCAGATGCCACTTGGTGCTGATTTGTTGACGCAGCTTTCCAGCTTAGATCGTGCTGGTACAAAAGTTTATAAAAATTTGCCTTCTCAGGCTAAACACAAAGTCCCTACTTCATCTCTGAAGTGAATTGGCGGACACCGTGCCAATGTAGACACTGAAGATGGCCTACGATGGAGGGACAAAACGAACGTTTGTCAATAATGGTAACTGTGGACCACGGCCGGGCTGATAATAATAATTTCAACAGTACAATAAATAACTTTGTGTTATATACCCAGCTTTACATTAGCGTAGTATGTAATCCCGCATAGTATCCAATAATTTTATTTACCGAAATGCATCATTTAGTACACTTTTGCTTTTATGTATCAACAATAGTACTTACAACAAAAGCACTAGAAAATATTTTGCTTAACACATTTGTAAGTTTTTGTTGTAATGAAATGTATTTGCACCCGTTTTAAGAAAATACAGTTTATTTAAAGCTGTAAGTAAAAATAATACATTCATTTCGTTTAGCTAGACATAAATTTTAGTTAAAAATCGGGAATCACACTTTTAGCTACACACAGACTTAATCGTCTTTAGCAAAGAATATATCTATACCATTTGTGAGAAAGTGTTTCAGTTCTTTTACAGACATTTCGTAATTATTTTATTGTGCGAATTGAAGCTTTCTACGTGCACAGCAACTGATTAGTCCCGATCCAAGTGGACCGAAACTGTTGAATGAAATAATGTTCCACAAGCGTGGACAGGAAGTGTTAATTAATTGGGCCCAAGTGGGCTAAATGTATTCTTCTTGAATTAAATATTCTGTTGGCTGGTCTTCCATAGTGATTGAGATGATGTGTAAAATGAATTAATTCTGCATTAAGAAATAACAAGAAGTGACTGTATACGAATAATTTTAATATTTTGAATAATTACATTACAGCTGTAAATTTGAATGAGGCTGGCTAATACTGCATGTTGCGAATTAGTATGAATTTAGCTAATCATGAAGAGGGCCTAGTCGGCCATAATCGAGAATACAAAGGCCTAAAGCCTACATTTAATGTCGACACTAATTGACAGCGAATGATTCGGCGAACCGAACGCCGAGGAAGCTAGCTATGCACTGTGTAAGGTACAACCACGCGAAAATTGATGCGCGATATAAATCAGATTAGCCAACCTAGAAAATAAAATAATCGCGCTACCGTCCATAAGCTGCCCATCAAAAAATCAAAAAGATTTTTTAATACATTTTTTAATAAATTAGAATACATTTACAATTTAATTTACAAGAGTGCAGTTCTTACTAACGATGGTTAGCTTCAAGGCTAAGTTGAACCTTGAGTTGAGATTAGATAACGGCAGTCTGCCGCTAGTTTAGAGATAAGCATGCATAAGATAAGCCTGTAGATAGGCGATTGTAGGCCAAGGTTGGCGAACAGCTGTTTCATATACGAATAAGTCTGGTTAACAATATTTCTGACACAAGTGTGTGCAGTATGTAACCTTATAAAACATGAAAGAAAAATACATAATTATACAATGTTTAATGCATGAACGGAGGTTCATCATGAACAAAATTGTTGTTGAACATGTTGTAGTTGCATGTTCTATTGTATATTCAGCAGGGCGGCATGTATTGACCTAGACATGCTATTCCAGAAGTTTCAGGAATTTACAATATGTAACAATGTATGAGCAAACCAGATGCTGAATGCAGCCCAGCTATGACATGTATGTCATAATTTTAAATAAAGAATTGTGCATGCTTACTTACAAAATGAATAAAATATAAAATACAATATGAATAAATTAGACGAGGCAGTTACATACGGCAGACGCTTACAATAGTTTTTACATAGACACAATTTATGTGAATACAACAACAATAATTTGAATAATTACAAGATAAATAATTGCAATGTCAAAGAACAATACAATACTGAAATTACAGAAACAATTTAACAATTTAAAGACATTCACAGAATAGTACAAATTTATCAGCAACAATATAAAGAAATGAATGCATGGTTACTTAACGGCAAAACATGCGAATATTATGTAATAACATTTCATAAATAAGACCACCCAAAGACATGCAATACACCCCATAACATCAATGAAAATGTGAGACATAGTATGCCACAAAAATTAACATACAATACAAATATCAAGATACCACAGAACTGTGATAATTAGAAGCGTGCCACGACGTAAAATTGACAAAAATATTGTGACAATTCATCACAATTATATTGACCAAATGGTCGTAACAAATAATAAGCCAATGGCTGAATAAAACAGCATTGTGCTATAATCATAATGTCAAATCTCGTCTCGCGCTGGCAACAGACATAATTTATGTATTGGTCTCCGCAAAACACCTGTAGGCGTGCGAATGTCTACGACGCGAACCAAGTTATCTGGGCCGGGAAATGTGGCGATGATCACGCCAAATTTCCAGGCTAATGGAGGCAAGTTATCCTCAATAAGCAAAGCTAAGTCACCAATGGAAACATTATCTTTGGCAAACTTCCACTTGTGACGCTGTTGCAGCTGGTGCAAATAATCGCGAGACCACGCCTTCCAAATGCCCTGGACAAACCTCTGAAGTAGTTGCCAACGACCAAGACGAGAAACAGGAACGTGAGAAAGGTCTGGGTCAGGAATCGCAGTTAGGGGCGCGCAAATCAAAAAATGGCCAGGTGTAAGTGGCACCGGGTCGTTAACATCCGAAGAAATAGCAAATAAAGGTCGAGAGTTCAGACATGCCTCTATCTGAGACAAAACGGTCGTGAACTCTTCGAAGTTTAATATAGATTTGCCTACCACGCGCCGCAGATGAAATTTCAAACTCTTTATGCCGCTCTCCCAAAGGCCACCGAAGTGAGGTGAGGAGGGCGGAATAAATGACCATGATATCCCCTGAGAGGATGTGAATGACTTAATCGAGGTGATGGCACTCTTATTGTGCCAAAAGTTGTAAATGTCATGTAAGATGGTGCGGGCCTTCCTGAAGTTCGTGCCGTTGTCGGAGTACAGCTGACTAGGTATACCCCGACGTGCCATAAAACGACGTAAAGCAGCTACAAATGCGCTGGCAGTAAGGTCGGACACCAATTCCAGGTGAATAGCCCTAGTTGCTAAGCAAACAAACAGAGATACGTATGCCTTAGTAAAGGTTCTAGACTTCTGCCTGCCATGACGAATCATGAAGGGACCAACATAATCAACCGCGCAAAATAGAAACGGCCTTGAAGGAGTGACTCTAGGGGATGGCAAAATGCCAAGTCTCTGGACCTGCTGTGTAGCACTAAACCTGATACACTTGAGACACTTACGAATAATGGAACGGATGACTAGCCGGGCATTAACAATCCACCAACGTTGACGCAGTGAATGATGCACGAGCTGAGCACCAGCGTGAAGTAAACGAATGTGTTCACGTTCGATGACAAGGTGTGTAATATGCGCCGATGGGGGTAATACGATAGGATGTCTCGAATCGTAAGGTAACTGGGAATGCTGCAAACGTCCGCCCACGCGTATCACTCCAGAGTCGTCAAAAAACGGGTAGAGAGAAGCCAACTTGCTCCTAATGGAAACAGAAGATCCGTTCCGAAGACAATTAATTTCGGTTGCGAAGTGGATCGACTGAGATTGTTTTATGAAGAAATTCAGAGACTGATGAATTTTTACAGGGGTCAGACCGCCCGAAAGTTTGTCCGCACATGAGTGCCTAATATTTCTGATGAAACGAAAACAGTAAGCGTATACACGTGTCAGCCGGTGCAACGAGGAAAAGTCCAACGATAAGTCAACAGCCAGGGTAGACATTAGCGACCGGTTGTGTGCAGTTTGCTCTTCCGCGGTGACTTCCGAAGACGATGGAGTGGCCGGTACGAAGGATGGGACAGGATTAGACTCTGATGATTGAGACAGACAGCTAGGACCGTGCCACCAGAGCGAGCAATCGCGCAAAACGTCAGGGAAACACCCCCTAGATATAATATCAGCAGGAATAACCTTAGATACGAGTCGCGATAATAACAAACAAGCGCAGAGCTCGATGCGAGGTAATGACACTTGGCGTAGGGGAGCCACGCGAGATTTGGAACACAAGAGACGACAGGAAGCAGTAGAATCTTGATAAATGACTCGGATATATATACAACAGCCGAACCCTTTCTCCGAGGCATCCGAAAACCCATGCAACTGAACCGTAACCGCCTCACGGTTGCAACGAATAGATCGCGGGACTACTATTTTACCAATCAGACTCAATTTGTTACACAAAGAATGCCAATCCGAAAGTGACTGACCGGAAATCGGTTCATCCCAACCAAGCTTACAAAGCCAAAGTCGCTGCATAAAGTGTTTATACAAAAAGACAACTGGTCCGATTAAACCCAGCGGATCATATATTCCGGCGATAATTGAAAGAATCTTTCTCTTGGATATGATATGGTCAACCGGAGATAGTTTGACATCAAACAAAAATGAATCGGCAGTGTTGTTCCAAAGAATGCCCAGGGTACGCACGTTGTCCTGTTTATTTAGGGGTAGTGAAAAGTTGTGATGATTTGCGACCGCTGTGGGTTCATTTGATGCCCATTTGTGCAACGTGCAACCATATTGAGCAAGTAACGCACCTAGGTCGGATTTCAGCTTGGTTAGATCGGGGATAGTGTCCGAACCGGTAAGTAAATCGTCGACATAAAAATCGTTAGTTATGGCTAAAGCCGCTTGGGGAAAGAAAGTTTGATTGTCTCTAGCAATTTGTAGAAGGCACCGAGTGGCCAAAAAAGAGGCGCTAGCCGTGCCGTAGGTTGCTGTTTGCAGCGCGAAATGCTTAAGTGGTTCGAGGGGAGAGTCACGCCACAAAATGCGTTGATAGTGACAATCTCCTTCAGCTACGCGAATCTGACGATACATTTTTTCGATGTCGGCAATCAGGACATACGTATGTATGCGAAAACGCAACAGAATAGAGAAGAGATCCTGCTGAACATTGGGGCCTACTAATAATATGTCATTTAACGAAAGACCATTAGTAGTCTTGGACGAACCATCAAAAACAACGCGCAGTTTTGTGGTCAAGCTAGAATGTTTAAACACGACATGGTGAGGCAAGTAGTAAATATTTGACGCTCCTGAATTGATAGCGCCATGATCGATGAGTGTCATGTGCCCAAGATCCATATATTCCCTGATAAAGTCCGCGTAGTCGCGAGCGAGCTTGGCATCGCGCCTGAATCGACGCTCCAAGCTTAAAAATCTTGATTCGGCACTTGTGTAAGATTCCCCCCAGTGGGGATTATCAGACTTGAATGGGAGCGACACTATAAATCTACCCTCGTGGTTGCGCTGAGTAGAGCGCACAAAATGCTCTTCGCAAGCCGACTCGCCGTCAGGGGTATCGCCAGGGATTGTTTCTGCCTCCCAAAATCTCTCGAGAGATTGCAGAATTTGACTGTCATTGTTCCTTGCCAGGAACGAAACCGCAGGACCCTGGGCGTGGCAGTGTTTGGGCAGATTGCCGGCCAGAATGTAACCCAGTTTTGTTT
This sequence comes from Magicicada septendecula, assembly GCA_034769895.1. NCBI lineage: Eukaryota > Metazoa > Arthropoda > Insecta > Hemiptera > Cicadidae > Magicicada > Magicicada septendecula. Next base: position 347,740,138 of record CM068375.1, read on the forward strand.
CCTGAATGATAGGGAAGTTGGGTCCGCGTGTGTATTTATTGGCTAATATTAAATCCAGATAAAATTGTGCCCCTAATAGTATGTCGATCTGTGAAGATATATTAAAATCTGGGTCGGCGAGAAAAATTTTGTTTGGAATGTGGAACCGGTTGATGTCAAACGAGATTGAAGGTAGATTATGAGTTAAGTTAGATAGGACGGCACATTTGGCCTCAAAACTATGTCTCTGATAGCGAGAAATAATACGCATAGAAACAATGTCAGTAGCGCAACACGCTGTGTTGTTTATTCCTGTAATTGGAATATTAGATCGGGTTAGTTTAAGGTGCAACCTTTTCGCAAATGATTTCGTACAAAAATTGATCTGGGAACCGGCGTCTAGGAGTGCCCGAGCTTCATGCCTGTTGCCAGCCTGATCAACGACATATACAACCGCTGTGGATAAAAGAACATTGTTTTTACACTGTAATTTAAATGAACAATAATTGCTGCTGGCAGCCGGTGATTTCGGCACGTAATTAGCGTGCAGCAAGGTGTGGTGACCCTTTGAACAAATTTTACAGACCTGTTTACTTTTACAATTTGTTATCAAATGACCTGCTCTAAGGCAGTTAATACAGCATTTATGATTTGCAATCAATTGCCCCCGCTCAGCGGCATTTAATATACGAAAATTGTTACACATGTAAAGCGGGTGGTCAGATTTACAACACAGGCATAAATAATGCCTTGCCGCTGCGTGATAACTCTTAAAGGTATTGCTGCCAGCAGTATTTCTTAAGCTATATTTCTCAAATTTATTGTTTGGTTTTACGCTAGGTTTGTTGAATTGCTGTCCGGATTCAATTGGCATTGTATTTTCTAAAAGCTGTCGGCGCAAGTTTAAAAAATGCGTAAAGTCTTGAAAACTGGGTAAGTTGTCAGGGTCAATTGACTCCTTCCAAAGTTTTAAAGTAATAGGGTCAAGTTTGGTGGAGAGCAACTGTATGGTAATAAACTCAAATGAATTTACGGACAGCTTCATTGCCGCCAGTGAATTAACGGAAGACGTTATTGTATTCGTAAACTCCGCCAAGCTTTGGACTGAGTCCTTTATTGTGGACTTAACCTGAAGTAGGTTTTGTACATAATATTTGGCTAATATAAATGGATTATTATACCTCTCGGACAGCAAGTTCAACGCTATTACATAATTTTATTGACAAATGGGTAATGATTTAATTAAGTCTAATGGTTCACACTTCACCGAGTAATGCAAATAATGCAGTTTCTGTACTGGTGTTAAGTCGGATCTTGAATGCACTAGATCATTGAAAATTGAATAGAAGTGTTGCCACTCAAGTATGTTGCCTGAGAAGCAGGGCAAACTTATCGGCTTTAAATGCATAGGCGTCGATAGTACAGGAGGCACAGTCTGAGTATTAAAAGTGTCAAGAAGTTGTAAAATGTTTGCCTCAGTTGAGTATATCATTTCCTCAACCTCGACTCGGTCTGCCTGAGCAGCGCTCGTGTCTTTACTGATAAGCTCTATCTCAGACTGTACCTCGTCGTACTTCGAGGCTAAGCTCTTAAGACTTTCTAATCTTACAGTCAGAAAATGTTTTGTGCTTAAATTAATATCAAACGAATTTACCGCGGATTGTATCCACACTATCGCGGACTTTAATCCGCCTCTCTTTCTGGTCAGCACCTTGAGGCCTTCTTCAGACATTTTTTACGCACCTTTTTACTGTTGCTGGTGGTACCTGGTTGGCGACGTCCCACAGCGTCGGCTCCTTGGTGACGATGGTGAACAGCTGGCAGAGATGACCACTTTGAAGCACTGCAGCCGGCAGGAACTTGCTATTACGTTGTCCGAAGATGACGAGCGAAATGGCGATGCAAATCACGCCACGGTCGCATTAGCTGACGTGCTAATTCGCCCGTGATGGCCAGAAACAGATATAAAGATATTAAGTGGAAATCCAGGTCCGGAGTGACCAAAAAATGATTAGTCCCGATCCAAGTGGACCGAAACTGTTGAATGAAATAATGTTCCACAAGCGTGGACAGGAAGTGTTAATTAATTGGGCCCAAGTGGGCTAAATGTATTCTTCTTGAATTAAATATTCTGTTGGCTGGTCTTCCATAGTGATTGAGATGATGTGTAAAATGAATTAATTCTGCATTAAGAAATAACAAGAAGTGACTGTATACGAATAATTTTAATATTTTGAATAATTACATTACAGCTGTAAATTTGAATGAGGCTGGCTAATACTGCATGTTGCGAATTAGTATGAATTTAGCTAATCATGAAGAGGGCCTAGTCGGCCATAATCGAGAATACAAAGGCCTAAAGCCTACATTTAATGTCGACACTAATTGACAGCGAATGATTCGGCGAACCGAACGCCGAGGAAGCTAGCTATGCACTGTGTAAGGTACAACCACGCGAAAATTGATGCGCGATATAAATCAGATTAGCCAACCTAGAAAATAAAATAATCGCGCTACCGTCCAGCAACGCTTGGACATTATACTCGATTGTCGCTTGAAATCCACGTTGATTGTGCTACTTTTTAAACTTATCACCAAACTGATGCAGCGCTAGGTAGAACGATACCATAAACTCCACAAACTGCAACAAATAAATGAAAGTCTTAAATTATTAAATTAACAATGTTCATAACCACTTGGACCGATTTAATATAACACAAATTAATGTATCGTCTTAATATTTACTAACTGTATAACGTATATTAATATTTTGAATGTTTTACAAATTTTTAAAAAATATATATTATAACAATACAATTTTTGTGTATTCAGGTTGCAAATACAAATTGTTTTGTGTTTGAGGAGCCCCACGTTCTTGGAACCCCAAAATTATACAACGGTATATTTTTGTGTATACAGGTTTAATTTGAGTTGCAACTGTAATTTGAGTGTATAAAATTCATATAACATTTCTGTAGTTGCGTGTATGTATAATTGGAGTTTGGGTTGTAATTTGTAATCATAATAAGAGTAATCCTTTTATAAATCGTAACATGTATTCATAACTTTATTCAAACGACATTATAAGTAATAAAAAATAATAATAATATTTACTTCGCCATAAAATATTCATTATCAATTGTTTCAATGTTTCTTTGTTGCCGTACATTCATCATAAAATAAATCTTATATCTTATATTAGCAAAACTCTATGTTAAACATATCTTTGTTACACTATAAATTCTCGACTGCTCAGTCTGACTGTGTGCTTTATAAGTTTGTTCTTATTTACATTATTATTCTATGCTTGGCATACATTTTAATGCTTTATAAAATTTTAAATGTACTAATCGAATCGTTAGACTTCTTCAATATTTCAAATTACTTTACTTTATACATTTCGTGTGATATTACACGCTGATTACTTTACACACTTTAAATGAACATTTAAAATTATTAAATCAATTGTTAATCATCCAAGCAATGATTGAAGTTATCTTTAACTTAATTGGTCATCATTAAAGAAAATTCTTACTAAAGTTAAATTACATTCTCTTATCTCTATATACATATGACATAAATTTTCTTTATTTTTCAAGTTTTAAAAATGTCTTTTTAATTTCTTTATTTTTTTATAATTATAAATTGGTTATTTGTAACCAATCTCAATTCTGCAGATTGTACCCACGTCCTCCGGTGATCTGTCAGTCCTCTCCTACTGGATTTCCTCTTGCGTTTTCCGGTTCCACTTGTCGTCCTCCAGTCACTCATTCTTCATGGTCCTATCTGCTGCTGTAGAATGAAATGATATGTTGCTCTGCATCGGCTGCTGTTGTTCTAGTAACCGTACATATGCTGTTGTTCTATTGCTCTACATATAGTTCCTATGCTCGATGTGCTCTCGCCATTTGTCTAGGGTGTTGATGTTTGTGGTTGTAGACTGGTTGTAGACGTCCGATAATTGTAGTTAAAAATAACAAAACTAATAGTTACTGTTTTTGATTACTTGAATTAACGTATTGTCCATTAGACTTTACAGTTTATAAACAAAAAATCTCGTCGATATTGGACATAGCGTTCAGCTATGTCTGAAGACTGATTGAAATTCACGTCGCTGACGGACAGAGCTTACCACCGCAACTGGAAACTGATTGAAGAGTAAATTTGACTCTCCTTGGCTCGTATTTATATTCACCAAAAAACCACCCCTGTCGGCTCAGGATTCTGCAGGTCAGAAACTGTCAGTGGCGTCAGTTCCTCCACTACCGTCCAATTTCACATATTCGCACATTTTTGCCAATTGCAATGTCTAATGCGGATTTCAAAGTGATCTAACATTGATTTAATTACACATATTATACGTAATTATCATAGTGATCGCATCATTAGTGTAATTACTATGCTCTTAAAATCGCACAGAATTCGTACATAATCAAACCAAATTCGCACTGCGCATGTGTCTGATTTTTATGCATATTTATAAGTCTTTACGCACAGAATTCGCACATAATCAAACCAAATTCGCACTGCGCATGTGTCTGATTTTTATGCATATTTATAAGTCTTTACAATCTTTCTAACATATACGGTTTACTTATAATTAAATAAAACTCTAATTTAGTATCTATTTGGGATGAGATTGCAAACTTGCAGGCTTGAACAGGCTTCACACATACACACTATTTACTGCTGTACACTCTCTCAGCAATAATCGCGTGATCATCCATGTTCATTCCTGCGTCTAACTCAGCTTTCAACTTCACACCTGCCCGTCTATTACATATTACTAAAATTAATCTAAATATTTATTTAATTTAATACATGCACATTTCAGCAAATGCGTGTATTGTCGCAATATACTGATGTTTTCGTGCCCACCGCACACAAACACACATATATACACGAGCGCTCGTGTATTTGAATTACAAAACAACCGTGGTTTGTCCAATATATATCCTATTAGTTAATACGTGTATACATTATTGTATGCTGTTAAATGAGTACATTCTTAACAGGTAATGCTTGCACCACACTGAACAGACTTACGAAGAGATAGACTCCTCAATGAAGACATTCGCAAAGAGCAGGACATTTTTAATATCCTAAAGAGATGGATTGTATATCTCAATAGGATGACAGATGGCAGATTGCCTCAGGAAGTTTGGCAGTACAAGCCTATTTGACAAAGAAGTTCAGGAAGATCAACGAAGCGTTGGTGAAGTGAATGTATTCCTTTGGGCCCGGTACAGGTGATTCGCCTAGTCCCTGGTAGAAGAAGACCAACGAAAACGAAAACGACTTTTAATCAACTTAAAAATGTTACGACTTAATGTTAATTACGACTTACGACTTAACTTAATGTTACGACATTACAGAACAGTCTACGTGTTTGTCGAATGTGCCAGAAGAATCTCGCTCTAATGTGTGTGGCATACGTGACTCTAGACGCATTCGCGAGAGTTTTCTCGAAACGCCAACCGCGCGGACTGTGTCAAGGCCGCAATTAATTACGTAATACATACTGGCGCTAAGACGCAGTTTGGAACGTTCTCGTCTGTGAGCGGAGATATAAATACATGGCTGCAGCGGCCTAGTTTCAGTATAGTGGCGATATATTTACAGTGCGGTTCGAGTTATTATCGGGCGATATTACCGTGTACGTTCAAGTGGTTATTACTGAAGTGAAGTGTTTAATAATCGGGTGGGATAATTGTAATACAATTGTGTTTTAATATTAGTTGACATTTATTTGCGTTTAAACAAGTTTTATTTGATTTGCTATAAAACACTGTGTTGTTAATTACAAACTCTTTAACTGTAAAAATTAAAGCTGGTGATTAGTGACTTAATTGGTGTCTCGTATTTTGTTTCCACTGTACCTACGACGATCAAGTAGACCGTCGTAACAGTGGTGTCAGAAGTGTGATAGAACGGTTAACAGTGGAAGCAGTGGACACTTTGTACAAGATGAGTGTATTTCGTAATTAATCGGAAAACAATGGATGCTAGTTAGACGATAGAAAATTTACAGGCGCTGCTGTTACAGACGGAGAAACGACGGGTTGAGAAACGCATACAGGAAAGAGAAGAGGCTGAGGAACGTCAGAAAGGTCTACTGCTAGAAACAGAAGAAATACAAAAAGAAGAACGAAGACAAGAAAGGGAATAAACAGAGAAACGACGTAAACGCGAAACAGAAGACATCAAGGAGTTAATACAGAAGCAAAAGCAGACACAAGAACAAACCGCTGCAATGACATTAAAAATAGCTGAAATAGAAAAATCTGTTTCGATTTTTGAAGAATCGATGTCTACAAAAATATCTGTCATAGAAGAATCTGTGTCAAATAAAATATCTGCAGTAGAAAACTCAATGGTAAATATAAAAGTGCAAATTAAAAATGAAGTGGAACAGTTCATGAAAATACAACCAAAACAAATTTTTTTCTGAACAGACTGTACCAATGATAAAGACAGAAAAAAACGCAGAAAATAAGTCAATAGAGAAAGTAACTTTGACTGCAATAGCCTGTATAAATTTTATAAAATTGTAAAATCTTTAATTTTATAAAAGTATAAAAATTTAAAGCAATCTGAATCGATCATAACAGCAACCCCTTTTACATTTTTATAATGTCAGCAGACAGACTAAGAACAGTAACACTTCTGTCAGATGCAGATATACTTATAACGTGAGACAACATTTGTAATAAGTAATGATAATAGAATAATAATACTTAATATTATTAATAAAATAATAATATATAATATTTAATTTGTAATGAAATATAATGATAAGTTAAACTTGCTATAATGACAGGCAAAATGTAAAACTAGTGGATTCATATAATGCACAGAACATTTGTCATAAGAAGGTTAAATGTTTAGAAATTATTCATTCATTTAATTATGTACTTAAATAGTCCTTATTAGTTATTAGTCATTCTTTAATCATAATGGTTTGATAATAAACAAAAATTAACAAGACAAGTTTAGCAAGTAAAAGCCAGAACACCTAAGTTACACCTAAGTCCGAAATTAATTACGTGATACACACTGGCGCTAAGACGTAGTTTGGATCGTTCTCGTCTGTGAGCGGAGTTATAAATACATGGCTGCAGCGGCCTTAAGTTTCAGTATAGTGGCGATATATGAAGTGAAGTGTTTAATAATCGGGTGGGATAATTGTAATACAATTGTGTTTTAATATTAGTTGACATTTATTTGCGTTTAAACAATTTTTATTTGATTTGCTATAAGAGACTCTGTTGTTAATTACGAACTGTTTAACTGTGAAAATTAAAGCTGGCGATTAGTGACTTAATTGATGTCTTGTATTTTTTTTCCACTGTATCTACGACGATCAAGTAGACCGTCGTAACAATACTTTGACACATGCTCCAAACAGGTTTCCGCCCTCAGGCTGTCAACAATATCATAACGGCGATCCCACGGATCGTCGTGTTTAAACAGTGGAAAAAAGTAACAGAATACCAGAGAACTCGTTACTTACATCTTTAATACCAGTTTCAATTTTAAAAAAGTCACTCTTGTACAACAGTTTTACAAGTCTACGATTGCTCAGCACACACTGATGTCACAAACAATAAATATCACCAAATTAACTAGTTATCACCAGTTTACACATACTGGAAAACAATCACTAAACAAATGATTACCGGTAATATTTGAGAAGATAAGATATTTAAGTTAACTGTCTACTAGAGAAAACTCGTCTTCTTATATAAAAAAAAAGGATACGAAACTGAGAAGAACAATTACAGCGGAGCAGAAGTTAGTAGCAACATTAAGATACTTAGCAACTGGAAGGACTTTAGAGGATATAAATTTTCAAGCATAATTTCTCCTCAGGCTCTAGGAAAAATATTTCCAAAAACCTGTCAAGCTATTTATGACGTTTTGACGTTTTTAAGGGTGGAATAATAAAGGAAGTTAATAATTAAAACTAGATAACGTAATTTATTACTATTATCAGTTGAAGGCTAAGTAACTCTAACAATGAGCGGTTGATAATCAGTTTCTTCCACAGACGGGGAGTCCAACGTAATAAGTAAGGAGTAATAATAATTAGTAAAACCATCACAATTTGAGAAGTACGTCAGCTGCGCTTTCTAACATCGTTGAGGCTTTTACCTTCTTAACTTCTTAACTTCCTCTTAACAAGTACATTTTTTTAACAAGCTCAACAGCAGTCAGGAACTATAGTGTTACGACGGTCTCACGGATCGTCGTATTGTACAGTGGAAACAAAATTCATACACTAATAAAGTCACTAATAACAATTTGTAATCAACAAGGTACTCATATAGAAAAATTCAAGATAAATTTGTCCAAATGCAATAATAATGTCAACTAATACAGTTTTGCACCAATTACAGCACAATAATCACTTTTCACTAATCCGTAAAAATCACTTGATCCACGCTCTACAATAACCCCTAGGTGTAACTCACTTCTAAGCCGGCCGTATACGCTTACATAGATCCCGTAGATGTTCCAGAATAATTTTCCACACTTCTGGCCGCGTGCCAACATAAATGGCGTACTTACAAGACCTCAAACAGTCTGGAAGCTCATTGAATGGACAACCTTGATACAGACACTGCATCTGATCGGCTAGCTGAGAAACCTGTAGAACTTTTACGTAACTGCACCTGCCGATTTTAAGTAACTGTCGTAGCAATAGGTTTTGTTAATTCTACGAGCTCTTTTAGGCAGCCTCCTTCATGTTCTTATTAGAATAGTCTTTGATTTTTACACGCCATAACCAAAGGTGGTTTCTATATGCTTCTATATATGTGGGAAAAGTAAACAGCTAGAAAAGATGACGAGTCATTCATAATACCAGTAAGTGGTTCTTCCAGATCACAACTTATGTCCAGATAACTGCACATAACTACAACAATCGCTTCACTCTGGCACGTGGCGTGGACGGAGCCCACACACTAACACGATGGCACGATGTACCCACGTTAGTGCCCATACACTGAAGTTCTATGTATGGGCACCTTTACGCTATTACGTTTCAAGGGCTTCCGTTCCTAATATTTCAACCGTACTTTGTAATTCTTGTTTTCCTCCTTCTTGGAAAGGACCCATCCATGGAGAGTGAAAGGTAGCAAACGGTGAACGATCTTAGAAACGTAAAAGGATGTTTTCTTAACATCGCTATGGGTGTTGGTAGCCTAGGAGGTGTGGATGTCCGAATGAAACCCAGAGCAAGATCAAAGGTTCACAAAAATGTGGTTATGCCATTACAGAACTTTCTACACGTTTCTCGGCCAACCCAGCAGAACCAGCTGTACTGTTGTGTGCGTACGTGACGCTTAACGTGCGTCAACGAGGCTATACATACGTGCGACCATACCGGTCGGCGCACTGTGTTCAAGGCCGCAAGAAATTACTTCTAGTGTTTTCTAGTAGTGTTGACGCGTATTATGGATGATTCTGGAACACTTGTGCTATCTATTTAAACAATGACAGCTTGCGCTTAGTTTCAGTTTTAGTGGCGATTTATTCCAGTGAGTTTCGAAGTTATTGTCGGGCGTCTCAAGTGGTGTATTAGTGAAAAATGATTATAGTTTGGAATTCTTTATAGTTGACATTATTATTTGTGTAGACAGATTAACTTGAATTTTTGTACGAGTATAATCTTGTTGAATAACTTGTTGATTTCAAACTGTTAATTTTGATATTTAAAAGTTACTTTTAGTGATTTAATTGGTGTCTTGTATTTTGTTTTTCACTGTATCATACGACGATCGAGGAGCTCGTCGTAACTATAACATCCCTATCATTGGTCTTAGTCTACAGGATGCTAGTAATGTCCTTAGATGAATTTATTCAAAGTCTCAAAGGAAAACATCGGATGTATGTAACAGAACACGAAGTGACCTACTGGACAACGAAGTGAAAGAAGAATTAGAAAGCGCTGTTGGTGTAGATGAAATTGTTTCCGGACCGGTACAGCTGATTCGGCTACTCCTCTGTGATGAAATAAAAAGACCTAGTTGTCATTAATTGCGTAGCAACATTAGCCACTGGAAGGACTTTAGAGGATTTGAATTTTCAAGCATAATTTCTCCTCAGGATCTGGGAAAAATAATTCCAGAAGTCTGCCAAGCTACTTATAACGTTTGGAGGATAGGTGAATGAAAATATCAATTATTAACACTAAATTATGCAATTTATTACTATTGGTTAGCTCTGGTTCATTTTTATTACAGGGAATTGTGGAAAAGGCAGGGTGATTCTTAGTCTACATATTTACCTTAAAAACTTACATTGCAATTTCAACCCTGTTAAAAAAATCAACAACATTCTTACACAACAATTTTTGTAAAAGAAAAAAGACAGACAGCCTTTTCTTGATATTAAAAACGGAATAAGTAAGTTTTATTAAGAAAAACCAAGTTTGTCTGATATAACATAATTTGGACTTACAGAAAGGAACGTTTCCTTCGAGAGATCAAAATTCGGTGATCTAAAAGCGGCGATACGGAGAGGAATCTGAACCCTTTGAAGAACGATCTTCATGCAGCTCATAGCCTTGCTTGAATTGTACCACTCAATGAAGTGTCCGTTCACAGCTACTGTTTCGCTCTACAAACAAAATACTTTGACATCACAAATACAGTTACTTTTTGTCAAACTGCAGTATTTAGCAGTACATATATTGTCACAGTGAATTATGAAAACTGTTTTCCTAACTAAAGTAAAATTTACAGATATTAAAAAGACCAACATTTTATAACAAAATTTGTTAAGCCGAGTCATAAAAAAATATTGTCGCGTGGAGAGTTCAAAAATTACTTCGATAATAAAATTACCATTACACACAAAACTACCATACAAGAAAACTGAATTACACACACAATTACAATTAGATTAAAACGCCTCTCTCTCTCTCTCGTTCTCTCTCTCTCTCTCTCTCTCTCTCTCTCTCTCTCTCTCTCTCTCTCTCTCTCTCTCTCTCTCTCTCTCTCTCTCTCTCTCTCTCTTGTACATATTACATAAATGCATGGATACATACACAGATACATCTGTGCGTATGAAGAGTTAGTACTTAGATTTTCACGGGTAGGATATGATGTGTCCTTTTTCGGGTTGAGTCCCACTTTGTGTTTTGCTGTTTTTCCCCGGAGGGTTTTCCGCAATGTTTCTGCAGATCCATCTTTGGAGTTGATTTGCCACGTTCAGAAAAATTCCTCCTAGACGTCTTAGGCCAGTAGTTTCCCACGTCGCTTAGTACTCCAGCATACTACCGAAACTGAACACACACGCAACAAAACTACTGGCTGCCACGGAACTGTTGAAAGGCCGCTGCGATTAAAAAAGATAAGGCGCTCTTCACAAATGCGATGATACACCAGGACTTCATCCACCTTGGAAGCTGACACTTTACACTTAATGCCAAGAAATGTAATTTTAAAAAAAATCTATTACACCATTATACAGAGAAAGCTAATATCACTGGTTCAATAATTAATATCTTCATTATTTACTATAGTAACATCTACTATAAGTATAATCTATAGTAATTATATCTGTCGATTGCTACTAACTGCATAATCAAAATTTTCCATCTGTTATAGAATTTAAAATATTCTGTACTAGGGAAACAAAGTCTTAACACACTCTGCATTGGTCAAACCAATTTCTTATTTTTTTAAACTAATAATTGAAAAAAGAAAGGTACTATTGTTATAGATGGTATTGTCCTGGTATAAGTTAGCAGTTTTGAATACCTGGGCTACAGTGCGTCTTATAATGCAAGCAACGACGTTGTGAATAAGTTGCATAAGTTCAACCTTATGTGCGGGACCATCAGGCAAACCCTTAAGTCAGCAAGTAAACGAACACGCCTGAAATTCTACAAGGTGATGGCTCTTCCCACAATTCTTTATGGGTTTGAGAATTGGATTTTAACGAAAAGCCAGGCCAGTTAAAATAAGATTTCTCAGGCACGTGGCATGGTATACTCTCCATGATCATAGATGAAATACATATATACAGCAGGAACTGAATATTATGGTATACCCGTTAGGGTCGCCCAGTATCGGCGGAATTGGTGGGAACATCGTTGCCGAATGGATGACTGCCGCATCTCCAAACAACTATGGAACTATAAGCCGAGGGGTCGAAGACGTGTGGCACGATTTACAGAGATGTATTTGTGGCACGATTCACAGAAATTCTAAATATAAAACTAGACACAGCACAAGGATTACATTTTTAAGACAATTGCAATACCCACATTGATTTATGCAAGTGAGGCACGGGTCATGACAAAATAAAGGAACGCGGCAAGATTCAGAGTTCTGAAATGCAGTTTCTTCAAAATACTTTAAATTATACATCGCAAGATAGAATAAGGAATAAAGATATCAGAGCAGAACTCAAAATAAAAGGCATAAATGAAATTATTTCAATTTACAGAAGATAATAGTTGGATTATCTGCAAATGATGACAGAGGATCGATTGCCAAAAAGCGGCACTGAACTATAAAGCCATTGGTAGAAGAGAAGTGGATACTCCGAGGATACAATGGGTGCCGGAACAGGTTTATATAAGCTAGTCCTTGAATAGGAGAAGAAGAAGAAGAAGAAGAATAAGACCAGTTAATCACAGTATTGTGACAAAAGATTGTTAATTTTTTAAACATGATCTATAGTCTTTAACGGTGTGCTTATTTTGAAGTGTCATGTTATAATAATAATAATTCCTAGTCTTGAAAACAAATAAATATAACTATTTAATCATCATTTTACCCTCTTGTACTATGCTGAGTCGATGGAAACGTCTAATATACTTCTTCTTCTTCTTTTCCTACGAGGGACTAGGCGATTTGCCTGTTCCGCGGTCCCAAAGGAAATACATCCACTACATCTGCGCTTTCTAGGCCCTTCCTATACTTTTTTTACAAGGGAGACTGTGGGAAACTAATGTTCGCCGCAGGATAGTCCGCTCTCCTACGGTGTGTGGGATTCGCACCCACCAAAACCATAAATCCTATTGTCCACGGCATGCATCCACCTCGGGACTCAGCTTTCGCAATACTTCAAAATGGTGCCATTTGTTCTTCGTCCTGTGGACGTTCATCTGTTTTAAACTTTCAGCGGGTCAAAGTTACCTGTTATATGCTATTATGTCAGCGGCCCTAGCAAGATCATCTTCGTCTTCCTTCTTTTGCCTTAGTACCTTCTCTATGTAGTCTGCTACCTGATTCAAGTGGTGTTCGCTCTCCGGCATTATTCAGATGATATTTTCGGGCGAGATCTGGCCCACTACATTTTCCAGAGTTTGCCTCTCTCTCATTCCATCTATCAGAAGTGAAAAACGTGTGATTCACAACATCTAACTCCTGTTTACAGAAAATGCAGTTTGGTCTGTCTACTTTCCCCATCCTATATAGGTAAGCCCGAAACAGGCCGTGGCCAGTTAGAAACTGCGTTATAAAATAATTAATCTCGACATGTTTGCGGTCAGTCCCTTCAGCTAACTGTTTTATGACCCTAGCGGTCCACCTTTCCTTCGTGTCACTGGTCCATCTTTCCTCCCACTGAGCCATATTACGGGCTCTGCCCTCCTTGTGAGCTTGTACTGTCCTTCCCACTCATTTGTCCAATAGTCTTGTATTAACACCTGAAGCTAACGAATCAGACTATGCATAGTCTAACGTAGTATCTAAGCACACGTAATACTAACGTATTCAGCCGTGCCCTCTTATACTATCGTACGGTGTCACGCTTGACTGATATGTGACATAATTTAAATATGTTTACTTAAATGTAATTAAATGTTAAAATAAGTAATTACAAAACGCATAAGACAGTGTTCAATTAAATAAATTGTAGAAAGTCTTAAAAACATCGTATGTTGACTTCACTTTACTGAAAGCTCTACAGAAAGGTTAAACTCGTAAATATTTGATAGGACGATTTACGGTTAAGACACAGCTGTTACATAACACCAACTTTGTTTGACATTTACATTGCAACAACCGTCAACCGTCAACAGGAAAGGAAAAATTATTGCCATAGAGAATAACTCGGTAATAACTTTACGAGAGCGCACAGAAAAGTTCTCGGCCTAACAATGAAAAACAAATTTATAATTTCAAAAATGTTTTAATTTCTCTGCATAATCTCCTTTTAACGTAGCACATTTATTTCACCAATGCCACTATCTAGTCCCTGAAGAGTGGTTTTCTGCAACTTCTCCAAAATAGCCCTTAACAACTGAAATTACCTATTGATCCAATGGAAAACGCTGACCAGCGAGAAAAAGTTTCAGTTTTGGGAAAAGACGAAAGTCTGATGAAGCCAAATCTGGGGAATAGGGAGGATGTTTCAACAACTCACAGCGGAGATCGCTTATTATTCCCATTTTCAAAACACTTTTGTGGGCGTGTGCATTGTCTTGGTGAAAAATGTTTTTTTCTTCTGCAAATCGTTTTTTTTTATGAATTTTTTCGTGTAGTTTCGATAAAAGTTTGGAATAATATTTCCCGGTTGCTGTTGCAGCCTTTTCAATGTGTTCGATGTACAAAACACCTTTACATCCCAAAACAATGACGCCATGACTTTTCCTGCTGATGTAATTGACTTTACCTTCATTGACGCTGAACAACCAGCTTTGTCCAATGCTTTTGACTGTTGTTTGGACTCTGGTGTGTAATGGTGGATCCACTTGCGACGGCGTTTAAATTGCAACTAAAGTACATACAAGAATCACTTTATCATACGAGATTCTCTCTCATATTTCATAAGACGTGAAACAGCGCTTACAAAAAATAGTCACACTGACCGCGCTAATGTTTCCACAACAATGCCGCTAGGGCAACTGATACAAAATGGTGTCTAGTGAAGGCACCTAGCGGGAGAAGTCGGAACTAGCGTTCTACCAACTGCCAGAGAAAAATTCTCGTTACTTTTGGTCCCCCCTACGTATACTCCAATTGTCCTAATCTGTCTCCCCCCCTTACGTGTTAGGCCGTAAACTTTTCAAATCCCCCCGTATGTTTTTATTTTAACCCTGATGCTGTCGATTACTCTTTACTAGTGTGTTTCATCGATGGTTCTCCCGAAGGCTGGCCTGGGTGTATGCTCCAGCCAGGTCAGATGTCAACAGCCGTTACTGATCCGCAAAATACGACATTCACATTACGGTGACCTGATTACAGGGGAGATTTTTGTATGTTAAACTCTGAATAGGCCTATACATAATCTGAAGTTCTTATGTATTATGTCCTCAAACGTACATGGAAAAATATATATTCACTGGTGTTAGTTTATAAATACTAGGGAAATTTCTTTACCTTCTGCAACACATTCGCTTTGCACACATATCTTCTGCTGTATGAACATGGGGTGGCTTAAACTTTTCCAAGTAATCATCAACCCATTATTTGTAAACGTATCCATAGCCTCTTTTCAATGTCAATGAACTTTTCAAATGTTTAAAGTAAACTATTTAATTAATAAAAAAACGTCTTTACTAATTTATTTACAAAAAAAAATCAGCTCCTTTTATTTTCCTTGATAATACACCACATATGTCAATTGTTTTTTGACCCTCTTTATTAAGTAATCAATCATACAGAAAACAATCCTTCAGAAATCAAAAACATCCCCTGTATATAGATTGGGAGTATTGTACTCTTACAGAGGGTCATGTCATGTTTGGATTAATGTTAACCATAATCATACTGTAAATTTTTATCATTTTTTATCACACTTATAATTAAAAATCTTCTAACCATTTTATAAAATAAAAATGTTAGGTTACATTTCTAACGTATTGTTTTCTAGAACTGTAGTTTACCTAGACATCTATAATTTCAATATGCATTGTAAGTGATGAATACACCCCGGAAAAAAATTACTCAGTTCATCACCCTTTCTTATAAAAATAATGCTTATAATTCAAACACAGTTCACGTTTTATAAACTGAATTTAAAACGACAACATACAAGAAACTAATCCTCAGAAATCCATTGATAAATGCTGAAAAGGTGATAAAAGAATTATGTGAGAATGAATCTGTGTCTTTTAACAGTCTGTTTAATAACTGTTATTTTAAGAGCTTTATAGTGTAGCTTTCAGAGATTACTTAAACAGTTTCAGTTCTGTCCCGGATTGTCATAACATGTTTAGTTTCACGTTTAACAATACGAAAAATATTTCCTGTGTCTCTATTTATCTATTAGAGATATCAAATGTCTATTGGTCCCTATTTGTAACATTACGCACTAAATAATGGTGTTTTTTTGTTACTGTGTTATTATTTTATTAACGAACAATCATTTTTTAAGAAATAATTGTTATGGCAATTAATTGATTACGTGAATTTATACAACCGCGAGTCTATGAGCCCATTACAATGTAGATTATCAGTTGGCATTTCGCGTTAAATTATCCAGTTTTGAGTATTTCCCAAAAAACCTACAGGTACTTCACTTCCATTAAATTCTTTATAATTATGGTATGTGTGTGTGTGTGTGTTGGCGCTCGCGCGCGCATTTATATGTGTGTTTATGAACCTAATAAAACGAACGAGTATCTTTTAATGAAAGGACGAGGCATTAAGATATCCTATAGTTTCAAGTGGAAATGAAGTAAGAAAAAAGTGTTACAGAAAAGTGAGAAACAAATCGTTATTTCCTGCTGTTTACCGGAAAGCGAGTGGAATTTATGTTATCAGCTTTTGTTAAGCAACGATATTCGGTGAGATTATGTCTGTGTGGAGTGGAGATGTGCTTTTATCGCTGCGACAAACTCTGATCACATCTTTACTTCCACTGATTGCGTAGATGTGTCCGCATGCTGCGCTGCGTCAGCCTCCACCATTATTCCCACGAAAGCTGTGAAACGTATCGGAATTCAATACACGAGTGAATCCAATATTGTTTGCCCTTAGTTGCTCGTTGGGAAAAAACCCTTGTCAACTCTTTTAATAACACTACAATTTCCTTTTAAAATACACTGTAAAAATGTCATCTCATTTTACAAACTTATTTCTAATCAAAGTATTGAAGAGTTATATTTATTTCGCCATTTTAAAAATATTTTATTGGGCAGTGACTTTCTGTTGATATTGTAAATTATTTTTCAAAAATTGCACATATATAAAACAACACAAGGAACGTGAATATACGCGTACACATTTATAAAATGGATAGATGCCCTTCACTGTCACAAACTCTGTTCATCATTTTGATGGATATCGCAAATAGAGCCAACTCACTCTGCCCCACGTATCTGAACAAGGTACGCCTTCTGTGTCTTACGTAAGGCACTCTCTAACCTATCCCAGAGGTATCTATTTTAGATGTCACATTTCCGCTATCTTTGCTGTGACAACACTTATGATGTGGATTATGATGTCGATTACAAGTTGGCTAAGTATCAGTCAATATGTAACACAGTTAGTCAAGTGTTATCGAGGAAAACAAGGAAAGAGACTCGACTAAAATTGGATAAGGTAATGGCTGTACCAGTAGTATTGTGTAGTCGTGAAACTTGTATTCCGGCGAAAAAAATATCTGAGTAGGATCCGGGCATCGGAGGTAAGATTCTAGTAATCTGGTAAAGGCTCTACAATCTCTACGTAGAAATAGACGCTACAATTAAAACATTAGTAAAAAGTTGAACATTCTTAATATCCAGGATGTTATTGTAGGAAAAAGGAAGATGGATTGGTCACCTAAATAGCTTGACAGATAGAAGTTTGCCGAAGGATGTTTGGCAGTACAGGCCTATTGGACAAAGACGTATAGGAAGGCCTAGAAAGCGTTGATAAAGTGGATGAATTTTCCTTTGGGGCCTGAACAGGCAATTCGCCAAGTCCCTGATAGAAAAGTATGTTGGACGTTACCATCGACTCGGCTTTGTATGTACAAGAGGCTAATGGGATAATTAATTAGTTATATTTGTTTTCAAGCCTGGAAATTATTGTGGTAAAGTGACACTTCAAAGTAAGCGTACCTGAAAGACTATTGATCATGTTTACAAAATTAACGTAATTGTAATTATTTTGTTCAATTTGCTCCTAAATATCTACTCTCAAGGTATTGTTAACGTTAATGTAATTAGAACAATCTTTGATTACTTTTTCTTGAATAAGTATTTCGTATGTTGAATATTGTGTATTATGTTTTGCACTGTTCTAATAGTCGGCAAACGGCCGAACAATGTTTTGTCGGCACACGGCCGAACATTTTATAATACTTAAATTTAATAAGAAAGCACTTGATTTAGTTTCAGAGGTACCAAGACTGTTACATTTGAACAATCTAACCTGGGCGTGACTGGTGAAACATTTTCCAGGAAAACAAAATGTATCTGTACAACTAAACCAAATGTTTATTTATTAAATTTAAATATTATGTTTTGTATTTATTTAGTAGACTTGTATTTTATTTGAATAGTTTTTTATAAGTAAATGCTCAGGAATACGTGCTCATGTAATTAATTTCTGTTCGGGTTTGGTGCCCAACTACCAAAAATGTACAACACAATCCTAGCAATGTAGTTGGCAATACTTGTCAACGTTAGAGAAGTTTGGCAATACAAGCCAATTGGAGAAAAAAGTATAGTGATATCTAGGAAGCGTTGGTGAAGTGGATGTATCGCTTTGGGACCGGAACAGGCGATTCGCCTAGTCCCTGAGAAGATATCTCAGAATCGTAGATAAGTAACATTTTCACGATCATTTGCAAATCCGTTTTTTTTCTTTCTCATATACATGATTCAAGACTAAGAGTTAAGTTATCCTGTTGCCTTACAATTATGCCAAATTCTTTGGCAAACTTCAGTTTTTGCAACTATTTTGTTGACATTCATTACTTTGACATTATTGTTAATGAACTTCTGTCAGGGGGGTAGGTCTCGATGGTTGTAGTTCTTTGTAAATACAACTACAAAAATTAAAACAAAAGAACCTGTTCATTTCTAATTATTTTGTTGTAGTCAAGAAAGTGAGTGTGGAAACATAACAAGCAAGCGTAATGCAAGCAGTATTACAAGCGGCATGTAAAGAAACTATCGGGAATCTACTTACTTCCCGATAATTTCTCCATTAACACTCTCCTGTTTGCTGATGATCAAGTTATCCTACAAGAAAACGAAAATGGATTACAAAATGCAATGTATCAACTTAATAAAATTTGCCATGAATAATAATTTATGAATAATAATATGAATAATAATTTATGAATAATAATATGAATATTATATTAATGAATAATAATAATAATTTAAAAATTTCCACAAGAAAGACTAAAGTAATTGCGTTTAAAGGAAAACTCACAGTACGCTCCAAAATAGTAATAGAATATAAAATAATTGGACAAATATCTCACTACAGCTATCTAGGGTGCGACGTAAGCTATGAATATGAATACGATATCGATAATAAAATAAATAGATACCAGAGGATGGACGGCACAATCATAAGGCTCTGGAAAAGAATGTACAAAAAGATACAGAATTGAAATTTTATAAATTTTATAGCGGCACCAGTACTGATGTACGGGAGTGAATCGTGGACACTCACCCAAAATCGGAGAAAACAAATTGATCCTGCTGAAACGAAATTCTTAAGGAGAGTCAAAGGATGCACCGTAAGAGATCACATAAGAAATGCAGACATAAGGCAAGAGCTGAATATATACTCGATAAATGATAAAAATTAAACAAAATAAAGAAAAGTAGATACAACACGTAGATAGAACGGATGACTCGAAAATACCAAAAAAGGTGATCCAGTATAAGCCTCTTGGAAAACGAGTTAGATGCAGACCAAGAAAACGGTGGCTGTGAAGACGGAACAGGCTGCAAGCCTAATCCTTGAAGTGAAGAAGAAGAGAAGAAGAAGAGAAGAAGAAGAAAAGATCAAATTTTAAAGATAAGATGCCTGGTAATGGAAAATAAACTTGTAAATGATAAACCTGGAAATAGTTAATTAGTTTAAATATTTGGGATGTTGGATGGCAGAAGACAATGAAGAAATAAATGAAATAAGGGAAAGGATACAGGCTGCAAAAAGAGCACAAGCTTCGTTGACATCTCTATATTCAAGACAAGGAATATCCACCATCAGTCCAAGGTCACATTATATAAAGTTATGATTAGACCGGTGATAACATATGGCAGCAAGACTTGGACTCTGAACAAACAAACCGCTAACATAGTCAATACTTTTGAAAGGAAAATTTTGAGGAGAATGGGATATGGAGAATGCGACACAATGAGGAACTATACAAGTTGTATAAAGACAATGATCTGGTCACCACCATCCGACTCCATAGATTTCAATGGGCAGGACACATCATTAGGATGGAAGGCAACCGAATACCTAGGAAGGTACTGTTTAGGCAAATTGAGGGTAGAAGGCCTGTCGGAAGACTCAAGACACGCTGGATTGACGGAGTGTTGAGGGATGCTGGTAATTTACTTAAAATAAAACGATGTACATCGATCGCCAAGTACAGGTAAAAATGGAGGCGGATGATTATGGAGGCTAAGATTCGACTTCAAACTGTGACGCCATAGAAGAAGAAGAAGAAGAAATGATAAACCTGTAAATAAGTGTAATGATGGTACAGGCAATCGCTTCTGCTTTCTCCTCCTCTTCTAATTTGTACATAAATCTCACACACCATTCGTATCTTGACATTTTCCAAATACGTTATCCTGGATCCTCCCCGTCCTTTTTCATTTCAAGAATTTGCTTTCCAGAGTATCCGCGTTAAAGTCATTGTGCCTTAGGATATCTCGTCTGAATAAATCTCTTTATGAGTTTCATTTCTTGTTTTACTTTGTTTTTAAATGAGTACCTTATAGTAGGCGGTGAAGGTCTACCCCCACCTAGGTAGGTAGGTAGGTTTGTACCTAGAACTAGGAACAAAAGTGATAAAACATATAAAAAAACCTCCAATTATTTGGGTGTAACAATGACATCGGATGGTGACAGCAACCAAGAAATAAAAGTAAGAATAGGACAAGTTAAGACAGCAACAAAACAATTAAACAGTCTGCTTTGGAGTCCACGAATAACAAAAACCAATAAAATCAGAATATATAAAACTATAGTCGAAAGTATAGGCCTATATGGAGCAAACTGTGGGAAATTAGTAAAAGAAATAAAGCCAAAATAAGAGCTATGGAGATGGATTACTGGCGGAGGTGCTGTAGACTAACAAGACTAGATAGAGTGATAAGTGTAGAGATAAGACAAGCGATGGGAATCGACCTTGACATTATAGAAACAATGGAAGCAAGATGACTGAATTGGTTCGGACAGTTAAAAAGTATGTCGGATAAGAGATGGCCAAGGAAGGTATGGGAAAGGACTCCACCCTCTAGAAGAAAAGGAAGACGTAAACATTCATGAAAAATGGACGTCGAAGATGCAATAAATGCAAGAGGACTTACACAACAGGACTGTTTAGACGGCGGCAGTGGAAGCTAGGATGCGAAAGGCGGCGCCAGCCGTAATTAAATCACAAAAAAACTTGTTTTCTCCTTTATTTCCCTTAATACCTCTTTGTTTTCCTTTCAGTGCAATTTAGTTGTTGCCACTTTCCGACACACCGGATTTTTTACTGTTTTACTGCTTTGATGTCGGACATTGCCTTGGCTTCTTGTATCCAACTTATATATTTCTATACATATACAATTATACCCATGTAATTGAGCGAGTGTTGCAATGAGTGTTAATTTCCTTAAAAGTACAAATAAAATAAGAGAAATCTACTGTAAATTTTGTTTATTTTTTGTTTGTTATAATCATGAATAACGCAAAACGTAGACGAAAGGCGCAGATGTTTACGGTCCCCACAAGTAGGCGATCGTCTCCTTCAGGTTGTTTTGTCAGTTCCTTGTAAATTGTAGTCATGTCCTTGATTCTGGCGCCATTTTGACAAAGCCTAAAACACAAAGTGACTTTCAATTTACACAGTTCGTATTGTTTAGTTTACTCAAATAACTTATTGCGTAATAAGAAGAGGACTACCAACGTGCTAACTTATATACGTACCGTTTTAATATTAAATACAACTCATATAAAAGGAGCACAATACAAGATTATCTCTTATATACTTGGCTATGGCGTAAGCGGACTAGGCATTATAACATATAGTCAAGTATTAACTCACGGTATCAAAAATTATCATCAAATGACGAAAAGATTCCAAAACTTACCGGTAATACTATAAAGGGCCGATGTTTGAATTTGTCGTCACGTCCAGTACCACTTCCCACGCAACCTGAGGGAAGAGGGCCCACGGTACCGCTTCCCACAAGTCCACGTGGGAAGCGGGCGAAGCGATGTTACAGTGCGTCAAGTCCGGTGAAATGATCCGCTCCCGTACGTCAGACACCGCTCTGGATGGATTTCGGGGATGGATCTCCGCCCGAGAGCCCTTCGAAGGCGCCCAGGGTCTTAGCGGCTGCTGAAGGTACTGCGCCCGACAGAGCCCTCTGGGGGCGCCTGGGTTCAAACGTCCCTCTCCCAGGCGTTGAAAGGTTGACGAAGCCGGGTGTTTGAATCGTCACAGCCGGGGTGAATCTAAAACAAAACAGTTGTTATCAATGCAAAGCCGATAAATTAAAGTTCAAGAATATATCAAAGCGTTCCTTTGGTTACTTACTGAACACGTGTTTGAAAATTACATTTCAATTGTAAGTCTAAAATATTATCATGATACTGTACGTAATAATTTTGACTACCTATATTGTAAATGATAGTCGACATAAACCTACAAATTGTTTACGCTGACAAACCTTTCTAAGTGGCTTAGTAAAATAATTAAAAATTCCCTTATCCTAATTATTTAGTGTATTTTCCCTTCATTCAGTTAATCAGTATGTCACAATTACGGATTCTTGCTTTTAAAGAAAAAATGCCTTTTATGTTATAATTAAAATCGTATTTTATTATGTATTCAGTATGGTATTCGTGTATAATACAACTCACAATATTCGTCTTTATCGGCGACTTGCAGGGACGTGTTTAAAAAGAAAAATTTTGACAGACCAAAAATTTCCGTGCCGGCGGTTCCAAAATCTAACTTAAAAATATTAACATTATTTCCTTGGTTACGTTCAATTCGAATTTACAAATATGCAGTTATTGTTGGTAAGGTGTATTTATTTTTATTTTCCTTCCCTCGCATATGAATAAGTATTACGAAGATACAGATATTTGTAGAATAAAAAGTAACGGGAAATGGGACTCTTCATGATACTGTCCAAGCAGGAACAATTTTACAGACGGGAACACGAAAATAAATTATTTATTGAAACTCAAAAAAAATTCCACAGCCTTGTTGAGAGAAAATTAGGCGTTCTTTATTTTCTAAGAAATCATCGGCTAAAACAATTGGCAGTGTTTTAGAATAAGTTGTGAAACTAACAAGCTTTTGTGTTTATTTAAATCTTTTTTTATTTTTATGGCAAGCTTTCCTTAATTTTGAAGCAGCGAATATTTAGAAATATAACATAGCACTGAAAGGATCCTATTAACAAATAACCTTTGGAGTTGATCAGTATGCAAATAGGAAGGAGGCTGTATACGCAGATATAGAATACAATAAGATTAAGATTAAGATTAAGATTCGGGTGCGAGACATATTTGGGTAGCCCTGCTGAACTTCATCGCCACTTGAGGAAAGTGTATGCTGACATAGCAGTTTCACGTGAGGCCATCGCAAATTGTTTGAAAATGGCCCCACGGATATCCAAGATGATTACTGCGGCAGGGAAGACCATCAACTTCGACAACGGCTGACAACATAAAAGCGACCACCAATTGTTGCTTGAACGTTGCTTGAACCAATTAACCCATGAACGTTGCTTCTTGATCCTCCTGACTTCTCTTCTGGAAATGACACAGCGGCGCTTATATTCACACCTTGCCTGAGAAGTGTTTAAGGCTAGGTGATTCAGGTATGCCTGCTTTTTAGCAACTATTATTTGTCTAATATCGTCATCCCATACCTGTAGGCCTCGGATTCCATACCTTTTACACCTCGTTCCCAATGCTTCAATTGCTGATTGTGATATGACGCCTCAGATGTTACCCCTCTGATATGACGCCTTGATTTATATTACTCCTGATGGGTTTTTGTTGTGCAAACTGACTCAACCGGGTCTGATACAGGTATCTTATAATTTCATCTTGGAGCAGGTGTACTTTAAAAGTTTGCTTGGAGCACAGAGGAGTGCAGGAACTTTACTTTACTTTTTACTGCAGGAACTACAGAGAAGTCAGCCTTCTTACTACTTCATATAAATTATATGCATCTATATTAAGAACACGGCTGAATGCAATAACGGAGATCATGCTTTCAGAGGCCCAGAACGGTTTCAGGAAGGGCATATCATGTTTAGATTGTATATTTACAATAGCCCAGCTCATTGAAAAGCATAGAGAGTATCAACTGCCCACATCATATCTTTCATCGACTTCGAAAAGGCGTTTGACAGAGTGAATCGTAGCAAACTATGGACAGTAATGGCAAGGAAAGGGATCCAACAACATCTAATCAGAGCTATACAGAGTCTTTATGTAAAGAATAAAACCTTAATAGAAGCAGGGAAACCGAGAACAGCTCCTAGAGTTGGCCTGATCAATTGTGGACTACGACAAGAGTGTCCATTGAAGCCTTCTCTTTTTAATTTATGTATTGACGATGTCATACAAAACTTGCAGATGTGTCTTCAAGAACATTTTTTGATTGGTTCACTCTACAATTGACACTTTGTTGTTCGAGGACGATCAGGCTGTTCTGTAGGACTCTGAAAACAGATTGCAAATGGGGATACATTTGTTAAATAGAATCTGCAAAGACTCTGGATTGCAGATAGCCACACTTAAGACTAAAGTGATGGCTTTCCGTGGAACTGATCCCGTACGGGCAAAAATTGTTATAGATGGTCCTGTCCTGGAACAAGTTAACAATTTTGAATACCTGGGCTACAGTGTATCTTATAATGCATGCAGCGACGTTGTGAATAAGTTGCATAAGTTCAACCTTATGTGCGGGACCATTAGGCAGACCCTTAAGTCAGCAAGTAAAGGAACACGCCTAAAATTCTACAAGGTGATGGCCCTTCCCACACTTCTTTATGGGTCTGAGAATTGGACTTTAATGAAAGGCCAGGCCAGTCTCGTCCAAACGGCTGAAATGAGATTTCTCAAGCACGTGGCAGGGCATACTCTCCATGATCATAGAAGAAACACAGATATACGGCAGGAACTGAATATTATGATTATAAAGTCAATTTAAAATAATTTCAAGCAAAAATAGATTAATCTGTCGTAAACATTTCTTATTTTTAGCATATAGCAAGAGTTTTTATTTTAGTTATTTCAATATTATGATAACAAATAATGTTAGTGCATTATCTTCTGCTTTTACAAACAGAAATAACACTGTTACACACCACTATAGAAATTTTTTCTCCGATTAGTGCTTTCAAGCTTTACAGCTCATCGTCAGATCGGAAATAATGATTTCAGTCACCGGTGTCGGTATTTTTACATTTCTTTTACTGAACCAGCTAGTCACTATTAGTCTTTTACTAATAGCCAGAAAGTAAGGGCGTTTACCTTAAAGCTTGTTTACAAAAATGTATACGCGCTGTAGGGCAAGTGGGGGATAAAGGATTCTCTCGTCCCATTATTGAATATTTCCGATCCTTGAAAGCTTTAATCGGAAAAAAATTTTCTATAGTGGTATGCAAAAGTGTTATTTCTTTTTGTGATTTTAAGAATTAACACAACTATATTAATTAAATCTTCTGCTTTACAGTGTCAGTCATTTCTGTAACTTCAAAACAACAAACATACTAAAACTGACAATCTCAGAAATTAATTAAGGTATTGTGATTGTAATAAAAGTCCTGCTGTCTAAATTAGTTTACTTCTACACGCTACTTCTAAAAAAATATATACAAAGGGTTCCCACCAGAAGTAAACACTATTTTGAAAGTTGATTTTAGAGCTAAAAATAGGAAAAAAAGTTCATATAAACATAGTCCTGAGTAAAACAGCTGACAAGAGTAAGACAAAAGTAAAACAATTTGTGACTTTTCAAGTTTTGCTTGACACTTTTTCCATTCAATTAAAGTCGAATTTCTAAAACTGGTATTTGTCTTTTAATAACTTTATTTACATGAGTTTTGTCGGAATAAAATTCTCTACAATTTTTATTAAAGATATTACTGCATTTACTGGCTACTTAACAAAGTTGTTTCACGCCAAACCTAAAAAAGTGTGCTATTCGACACCAATTTTTTGAGATTTCCAAACGTTTTCTCAAAAACTACTAGAGATACGGTTTTCAAACCTATTTTATTCAATTTGTCAGGTCAAAACCATACAAAAACATTAAATTTACCCATTAACGTACGTTTAAAAAAATTCTGCAGAGCTTTATTTTACTCACGGAGCAAAAATATGCGCGAAATCTTTCGCTAGCCGTAACTCGCTAACAAATCGTTTCCGGACACGATTTATATAAACTTTTTCTTATTTTTAGCTCTAAAATCAATTTCCGAAATAGTGTCTACTTCTGGTGGGACACCCTGTATGATAAGGTGGTGTGTTTAAATAGGCTACAAATATTTACACTGTGAGTACAGTTTGTTAACATTGTTGAAGACTTGTAATTCATTTACAACATTTTGTAAGCTTATGTCCAAAATTATTTCGTAGAACTGTGGTGTAATTACGACTAATCACAAGCACACACACACCTTAATCATCAAGTGTCCGGTTTTCTTCAGCGATTTCGGTGCAGAAGTATATCCTGTTTAGTGACTTGATCCTGTTGCACAATACTTAATCAGATCATCTCGCAGGTAGCCGCCATCACACATCGCATCTCTTTCTGATGTGACGATTTAAAGGCAATTTAAATAGCACAAATAAATTTTTTTTGTTCTGATAACAAGTGAGAGTATAATCCACCCTCCCTCTGTACCTAGATACCTGTATCAACTTGTAAAAAGGCTAGTACGAACATGCAAAGTACACTGTTATTAAGCGAAAACTAATAATCATTCTATTTAAATAAAAGACGTAATAATAATAAATGAAATACCTAACTCCTAACTAAGAAAAGGTAGGATAATTTAAAGTAATTAATTAATGGAAAATTAACAATAATAAAAGTACGAACTACTTTTCTCTCGGCGTGTAAACTGCGCCCGCTTCCCTACTCTCTGCCGCTAAACTAACGCCAGTCGACCGAGAATCTCTGACATGTAAGCAGCTTGAAAATGTGTCGTGAAGTTAAACTTACGTTTATGTTGCTAAAACGATGTAACAAGAAGTTAGTGTTTCTCATTTACATAATCCACATGTAGCTAAAACGAAATGAAACTTAAAACTATTAATGTAGTTCAGATGTTGAGAAAGTATTATAAATAAAAAAAAACTTAGCTGACACATCTCTTTATGAAAAGTAAATGGTAGGATATGTTCCATACCATGTAAAAGGTAACATTAGTGCTGTTTAAAAAAAAATTAAATGTGAAAAGTGAACACCAACGTCAGGAGTGAAGTTACGACTACAACTGTACGAGCTCCAAGTAGCAGAATCCCAGCGTCATGACCTAGATCACAATTCTGAAACAACAAACTAAATGGAGGAACCAGAATGACAACGAACTACTTCCAGGAAAACCTACTGAAGAGGATCATCAAGACGACCAGCCGCAGATTCACGTTATACTCAGGTGACACTAAACCGTAACTTCTTTGCATTGTAAGAAAACCCTGTATGCCGGTCTTTACAAAAATAAAATAGTAGATGAAAAATTTTATAAAAAATAAAATTTTTAATAAAAAAATTTGTTTATGTTTAATCAAGGTCAGTAATTAAGAAATAATACTGTTTTAAATGTTCTGTAAAAATTTTTAGAATTAGGAAGGTATTTATTAATTATCGAGCACTTCTGGAAGATCTGAACCAAGTCTGGAGTTAACTAGATTAACTCCAGTCAGCAATCGATTGATGATTTTTCTTGCTGGTCCAATATCTCACTGAAAAAAAATATATATTTTCTTCTTCTTGAAGTCTCTTTGCCTTAATAAATAACCTTAAATTAGCCTGTGAAATAATAACAGATAAATACAATTGAAATAAATGGATTTATTAAACAACTTAAATAATAATGATTTTTTATCGATTGAGAACAATTATCGACTCCGTCTCAGGGAATTATCGATTGTGCATACAGTAGAAAAATTATTATAATTATTATAAAAAGGACAGGTTCTTTGAGCGATTATTAATAGTCAGAGAAGGGTAACGAGAAAGTATAACATTAACAATTAAAGTAAATTCTATAATTATTATTTAACAGTATTTAAATAATTCTTATATACAATATTTAAGAAAGTTGAAGTCGAACCATATGTAGACTGACGTCACTGGATAAGGAAGGCAGGGCTTCGTAAAATTCAAAGATGGCTATTAGATCTGGCGAAAATACTGCTATGTCGTCGTATCAAAAACTCACAGTAAAATTACCTTCATGAATGTTTGAAATGTCCCCGCACTGGTGTAATTGGTCTATTAGGTTGTTTGGTGTGTTCTGAAGAAGTGTTCCGTGTATATTTGTGTTAATTATGTTATTTAGGATGTGTTCACTTCTGTGGGTTAAGTTGCTCAAAATGCGGTTACGATTTGTAGCGTGAATTAGATCAAATATATTGTTTTACTGTTTTAGATCACTCGTATAATGAAGTTAGGCGTTAGTTTTCACTATTGTCGTTAACGTTTTGGTAAATTTAGTTACAAAAGTGTTTATTTCATCTAACTCTCGATTCACTTATATTAATGGCTAACTGTAATACCATTTTCGACTCGGTTATAAGGAACGTTTTTTCACACAACTATTCAGCTTGATATTCAACAAAAGACTATTTTAACTTGGTCAAAATCTGGCCCAGTTAATCTTTGAAAAAGTATTGTTAACATATTTCGATTACCCATACACATGATACAAAATTACATTATATATGGAATTTATTTATTTTATTCATCACTTTCATGAATTATGAACCTTATCATTGGTTTAATCATCTCATTCCTTTTAAATTGATATATTATAGTCCATATCTGTAGACATTTTGTGGAAATCACCAAATTTCTTTCCCTTTTGGAAATATAGGCTCAAAATTTGATTTCCGCCTTCATACAATTTTTCTTCTATTTTTAATTGTTATTAATACCATTATAATAAATTTTAATTAGTCATATTTCTCTTCCTTTCCTTAAATACATATAAATTGAACCTTTGAACTGGTTTTTTGTGTTAGTCTCTGAATTTGACATTGCTCTTTAAAATTAATTAATTTATATATTTTGAAAATTTACAATATTTTAAGGTATATTTCCTTATTATCATTTTAACTCATAGGATCATTCCCAGTAGTGGTTAACTGATTTACCTTATCTAAATCTTGCTAGTTTACAGGATTTATAAGTGAATTATACTGGTTTATATGGTTTCTGTGAATTCACCAAATGGCCTAGAGTTTGGAATTTTACATTTCTGTTTTTCTCAAATAAATGTAATCCCACCACTCCTCTGACTTTACATAGTTATTATTACATGAAAATAAAATGGTTTATAACTTATTGTGAGGTGTAGTATTTAATTAACACTACTGTTATAAAAAAATTAATTATGAACATTATTTAGCCATCAGTACAATTGAACATATTGCTGACATGGTTTGAACATATACATTTAACTCCTTTTGAATTAACACAGCATACCTACTGCAACATTATTAATGGTATGTATGCTGTTATTTAGCAAACATAATTCATTTTAAACACATAATATAAATCTTATTTTCTAATAACTCTTACAAATACATTGACTTTATGGCTGTTAACAAACAGTCTATTTAAACATTTTAAACCTATGAATACTAAATTAATGCCAGTCCTTTCTGGTCTAAACCATTATTATTTATGATCCCCTTCATCAGTAAACATGACCACCCATACTCTAGTTATTAGCATTTTTTACAAATGTCTTGTAAATAAAGAGTTACATTAAAATAATAAAATACTGGAAATCTTCCATTTTATTATTTTATTATGCTGTTTATTATTGGATATTAAAGTTGTTATATAGCATATTGATAAGTCATAGTATCACTAACTTTAAGTTTATTGCATTTCCAAAAAACACACACAAATTCACTTTCACTGGTGGTTCTGATATTTTGAGTCTCACTATCTCAGACCAGACCTTTAGTAATCATGGACTGTTAAGACTTGTTTATTTTCTTACCACACAATAGCTTTAGTCGGTTCACTTCTTATAATACTATACAACACTTTAGTTTTCTAAATAATTACATTTTATAGGATTTTGTTATGTTATACTTTCTTTTTAATCGTTTTTGTGGGTTTGGGGTTGATGGTAGTTAATAATAATAATAGGTTTTACAACGGTGTTTCTTTCATACTATTTCTTCCTCTCCTCCTGTCTTCTTTCTTGTCTTTCTTCTTATCTTCTGTCTTGTCTTCATTCTTGTCCTTCTTCTGGTCTTCATTCTTGTCTTTCTTCTTATCTTCTTTCTTGTCTTCTTCTAGTCTTCATTCTTCTGGTCTTCTTGTCTTCCTTCTTCATTCTTGGGTAAACCAAGGTACTTTGTGTTATCTCGACTGATGTTTAGTTTGGAGCATCTAATTTATTTACTGACACGGACCTTGTTCTTCTCTAAAGGTTTCAGGGTATTGTTTTCTTCCTGATCACAAACTTATTTCTTCCTTCTTCTTGTCTTTGGGGTATTTTGGTGTTCACCACTCTTAAACTGACTCTCTTTCTTCTTGATATGGTGTTATTTAATTTGTTTACTGCTCCTAGCCTCCTGGATAAATTACTGATCTTATAATATGAGTTGCTTTAAATACTTTCTTTGATATTTAAACAGTGGTTTTTATATAATGTAATGAGGATTTTTATTTTATTGTGGTTCATTCCTTTGATTTCATTAAATCTCATTCAATATTATTTTAACATATGTGGTGTAATTAATTTTTATGATTTTATATGACTTAATAAGTAGTGGATTTTCTGTCACGCTACAGAATATATTGTTTTTAACAACCTCAACAAAAAGAACAGTAAAGTTTCTTGTAAAGACTCATTTAAATCACATAAATATTAGCATATTAATGTTTGTAGTTTCTGTAATGAGATAGTTGTAATCTGATAATGTTAAAGGTAAAAGTTAATATAAAATTACATCAGACTATTCTTCAAATAGTTTGGATGGTGTTGAAGTATGTTAGAATATTATAAAGTTAGAACCCGGATCCGTGGTAATCAAAGTAATACACAGCTGTATGATTTTGAGATAATAAAAGTAACAATTTAAAGAGTATTTGATGCTGAATCTATAAGAATTTTCTTTTAAAGTAAAGTAAAAACAAAAAGATGACCATTAAGGGTATTATGTTTAAATCCGTAGTTAAGATACAATAATAAAGAGATGTTTTTGCTAATATCCAGAGAGTGAATAAATTTATGTAACCTTGGACACATTCCTGATATATACATTGTCCTAATTTGTTGGTAAGTAATTTTTACTAACTACGGCAGCTAGTTTAATTAACAGCAACCAATTAAACTGGTTCCCTATGTTATAATGTCTTAACAGGAGAGACGTGATAAAATGCGCAACTCTGCTAGTTAATACTTTGCTATTGTTGTTCTAAAAATTATTGTGTACTATCTGGTAAATAATTAACAGTAACTTGCTAAAATGCGTAAATTTATTCACTCTGAATTTGTGAACTAATAAATAGAGTTTTAATTATAAAATAATAATATTAGTATTAGGAAAACGCCGTAATAAGCAAGTCCCCGCTTGTAAAAATATTCCATTTTAAACCTGTCGGTATTTACAGGCTATTTCATGTTAGATCCGTGTCGAGGAATGTACGCTCTGCCCCGTAAACAAAATAAGTTATTTGAATGACATTCCCAAGTGGACAACATACGACAGACCTGAACAGGAAATAATCGTGTTCCAGATTGTCCGAATTCACCCTCCTTTTGTTAACAACACATTGCCAGGGTAAACAATAAGACACCCTAACACATACAATAAGACTCACCAACAGCTGAACTATTGTGCTAGTGTAAATACAATGAACTCTCCGTGTGAAATTTCTTTCCACTATAAAAAGATATTATCACTTTGTCTCGACAAATAATTGCTAGAAGTACATAAAGTTGAATTGATTTGAGATAATTTTAATTTGATTAATTAGTATAAGATTCTTATTATCTATATATGTGTGTGTTTAAATGAATTCAAATTTTATAAGTGTTTAAAATAGATGATATAAGATTTGTCGTACGTAATACTTAGATTATTTAAAAGTGATTATTACCACTACAGTGGCTCAATTTAACCCCGACTTGTTGTTGAAGTACGAACTAAGCTATGAAGCTTTGTTACGCGGTCTCCCATACACAAACGTAACTGTCGCGGAGCTGCGCAAAACATTACGTGAGAATAGACCAGAGAAACCCTCACTGTTGAATCGTTTAAGTGTGTTAGACTTCGAAAGTGAAAAGGAAACATGCTATCATAAATATACGGAACTTACCTCCATCGCACAAACCCTGCGAGATGAAAAATCCCCCGCAGTAAATTAAGAACCACTCAAAGAATAGAACATCTGACCCGCCGCATCACCAATTTGCTGAATTGGCCCGGTGACAAAGTTACTCCACCGGACGCGCAAAAATTCGCGGAAGAAGCATTACAACAATTACCCGAGATAATGCGCGAATTACGTAGAAGGTCCGAATCGTTTAGAATAGAAGAGAGCGAAGCAGCAATGACGAAACTAAATATTTCCCCCACCCTATCTCCTACTCAAGAACAGCAACCCAGTGCTGTAAAATTTCAGTTTCTGCAGGAATCTAATATAGAACCCGTTAAGGAACGGTTAACCGATAGACAAGTAATACCCTACCCGTAAACGTCACGCTACTTCCAAATGAACAAGAGAATATAACCCGTACTTACGATTTACCTCCTCTCTTACAGACGAATCGATCTGCGGAAAAACCTAGAATGACGACTCAATTAAATCTCACTACCGAGCTTTATGGAAAAATAACTCACCCCGTAGAATGTATTTTATCTGAGATACCAACCACTGATGGGCTGAATATTACGAAACTCCTAGATTTTATCAAGAACCTATTACAAATAAAGGATCTGCGACAACTATAAGATGACCAAATTTTACAAGTACTTCTGCCTAAATGTAGATCTCCTTTAAAAGATCGTGTGTTAGAGTCACTAAGGTATAATCACCCTGTAGAAGAACTACATACCACCCTGATAAGACACTTCATCCCCACCGGTATCTACGAAGAATTAAAGCGGAACTCAGTACTTCGTGTACAAGGAGCGTACGAGAGACTAGCTCATTATATATCTGAAATAAGGGAATCGGCCTTATTACTACAAGTTAACTGGAGTGAACAACAGCTAGTAGACACTATCTTAGTAGGACTATCTCCCGAGGAGCGTTCTCGCCTAGCACTCATGAAGAGACCAACCACATTCACAGAACTGGAACTGTGTTGTATACATTCATCCAACGTCTGATATTCAGACCAAAACAGACGCGTTTCTATGTCCCAGACTCCACGCAGGGATTCATTCCTACCTCTACCCATTGGGACTGATACTCGAACCTACCGCGATAAGCGATTCGTAAGAACTTCTATAACCCAAAGCTTCCCCAACACATCAAACTCCCTACAAAAACCCCAACAGCATGCGAGCGATGCCAATAACGAAAGAAGATGTTATAACTGTGGAAAGTCCGGACACATTATCAAGAATTGTAAACAAAAGCGGTACCAACAAAAAACCGACCAGTCAAGAAACATGTGAAGCAGGAAGAACAAAAATCCTACGTCTTCCGCAGCATCAGAAGTAAAGGTATAAACACTAATCACCCTAAAGTAAAAATAAATATAAACAAACGTATAGACCCTTACGTAACAAGATTTATTGACAAATGCAACTCTATTGGTACATGCAAAACAAGTATATGCCAATTACCCTACATACAGATAGACCTTGGAGCAACGAATATCCTCGGTTTAATCGATTCAGGATCTACACGTAGTATAATCAGTCAACAGCTAGCCACCGTATTAGCTAATCATAATCTTATTAAACGTAGCCAAAATGTGGTCATAAAGTGCGCCACCGCGAATAAGCAAAACCTAAATATATCACGCAGTATTACTGTCAAATTAAAAATAAAGAATTTTACTTGGTATGTTCCACTACTCGTAGCTGAAGTATTAGGACAAAACTTAATACTTGGCGCCGACTTCATAAGCAAAACTGGCTTAATTCTCGACATATACGCTAAACAATATTTCTTTAGGTTTGATCGTACTCGAAAATATCAGTTCGACTCCAAGCTAAATAACAGCGAGAATTGCGGAACATCAACTATTCAGTTGGAGCATCATGAATCTAGTTTGAGTCATTTAAAAGGTAATGAGCGACAAAGAATTCAGAAGTTAATAAGCGAATTTTCTACTGTACTCACACCCAAGTTAGGATTGACCAATCTAATCGAATACAAAATAAATCTAAGTGACAACAAATTAATACGTCTTCACCCATACAAATTATCTCCGCCCAAGATGGAAATAATGAGAAAACAAAAATCAACAAACTTCTAGAACAACACGTCATTGAACCGTCAACTTCTCCATACTCATCACCCGCATTCCTAGTACCGAAAGGAACTGACAAACATAGACTAGTCGTGGATTATAGATAGCTGAATAAGAATATAGAATTTGAATCGATTCCCCTGCCCGACATTCACAGCGCATTCCACTATTTTACCAAAGCGAAAATTTTCACCATAATGGATCTCAACCAGGCCTTCCACCAAATTCCACTAGCTGAGGAATCAAAACATCTAACTGCGTTTGCTGTCCCATTTAATCTATATCAATTTACTAGGGTACCATTCGGAATATCACAAGGAAGTTCAGTATGTAGCAGACTGTTAGAAAAAATATTCCATGACGTTAAATTTAAATTCGTATATCACTATCTTGACGACATAGTAGTATATAGTGAATCGATGGATCAGCATATTGATCACTTGCGTGAAGTATTATCAAGGTTAAAGAATGCTGGACTAACGGTAAATCCCAGTAAAGTTAATTTTGCAGTAAAACAATTTTCTTTCTTAGGTCATATAGTATCGGCCGAAGGTAAGGTTAGCATCGACCCAGAACGCACGCGCGCAATCCGAGAATTTTTACCACCTAGAGACACCAAAGGTATAGCTCGATTTTTAGGTATGATCAATTATTTTCACAAGTACATACCCCACCTAGCGGATATAGCAGCCCCATTAAATGCATTAATGCATTAATGGGTGTTAAGATTAAATTGCTACAAGTTTAAAGTACAACATATTCGTGGTACACAAAATGTAGTCGCCGATACACTATCCCGCATGTTCCAACTACCCAGTACCAGACCTGGCGAAGTCAATGTTGAAACTACTACTGTCAATACGCTAATAACAGAATTCCCTCTTGCATTTAAGGATATAGCACATCACTAACAACAAGATCCTAATTTGAGCAAGATAATAGAACAAATAGATAAAGGAAATTATTCTGACAAGTATACCTTAAGTAAACGAGTATTTTGTTATAAAAAGGCTAACGGAAAGTCACTGAGAATAATCGCCCCGGAAATTATTAAACCCATGCTAATGGAATACTACCACTCATCAACCATTGGAGCTCATATGGGAATAAGGAAAACGATACACCGTATTCGCAAGGAATATCATTGGGAAAACATGAACAGTCAAATAACTAAGTTCGTGAAACAATGCGAAATCTGTGCCCTGAGCAAGCCAGCAAGAAACAGTCAAATCGGAAAATTAATCTCAGAAATCCCCACAACACCCTTTTCAAAGATATACATAGACTTTTCTGGACCTTAACCCCGTTCTAAGTCAGGAAATACTATGCTATTAATTTGCGTGGACTCCTTCACTAAATTCGTGTGGATGTACCCTATGAGACGTGCCTTAGCATCTACGACAATAAAGATTCTACAAGAGTGACTATTTAAAGATTACGGTACACCAGTACACCTAGTATCTGACAATGGACCTCAGTTTAAATCGAAAGAATTTAATGACATGTGTTTTAAATTAGGAATAAATTATATTACAGTCAATGAGTACCGACCGCAAGGAAACCTAGCTGAGAGATACTTGCGAAACCTAAAATCAGCCTTAATATCTTATCACGCTAAAGATCAGACAGCGTGGGATCAAAATCTATCATGGATACAATTTGCCTTCAACTCGGCGTATCATGAAGGACATAAATCAACACCGTTTGATTTACTATTCAAGTATAAACCGAACCACCCGTTAACCACAAAGTGGAAAATTTATGAGTTATTGCCCCGCGAAATAAATGAGAATAATATAAAGAAAATATGGAACAAAGCTCGCGCAAATTTGAGAGCGAATCTACAAAAATCGCGGAAATATCATGAGCAGCATAATAGGAAAATAAAATACAAAGTAGGTGATTTAGTCATGTATAAAACTCACCCTCCGAGTAAAGCCGTTGATAGGACCACTTCCAAACTATCATACCGATGGTGTGGCCCCTACAAGATTCACAAGTTCATCACCCCCGTGACAGTAGCGTTGTACGAACCCAATACAGATAATTACGTTCGCAGAAGTCATGTGTCTCAAATAAAAAATTTTTTTTCTTGTGAAAATAAAGAAGCACGACTACGAGAAAGATAGTAAACTAAAATACTACCTAAGTATTAAGATTAAAATATAGGCAACATCCTATATCGTAATCGAGCTTAAACTCAAACACCTCGTACGAATACTAGCGAGGCCTGATCAACCTTAGCTAATGTCCTGCGAGAATAAAATAAATAATGAGAAGTCAGCTGACGAACAACAAACCTCTACCGCAGTAAACTAAAGGTAATTCTATTGTTATTACAATACGTTATTGTTATTAATAACCTATAACATGTTACTCCTTGCGATAACATAATAGTAGTAATACACTAAATTGTAGTTCACGTTTGCGACTAAGAGAAAAACAAAACTAGGAAATAAGAGGAGTAGTCGACAACAACAAAAAGTTAAAATAATCAGCGATTCGACGCGTTGAATATTATAAAGGTGCGAAAACCCTTCTGTAAGAAAGTTAGAGAAACTTTAATCTTACAGCAATACTGTATATCTGTAAAAATGTAAACCGATACACACGTGAATACCTGAAATATGACGAAACCTACTCATGAGTGTCACTCCTTAAAACGAGTGAAGAAACTAAGCAAAAAACCGGTAGTAGACTTAAGAAATAGAAATAAGGTAGATTTATGTATGTGTGTATTTTATGTGTTGTATATGTATTGGATTTTAAGTATTTTGTATAGTATGTAAGATAATCGATTGATGAATCGAAATAATCTTGTGGAGAGAAATTTCAACACGAAGTTCCGTGCCAAATATAATTGTATTTCATAGATATCCTTTAATACTCGCTAACGTCGCCCCGTCGTCTCCTGTAAGTGGAGGAGGATGTGACGATTTAAAGGCAATTTAAATAGCACAAATAAATTTTTTTTGTTCTGATAACAAGTGAGAGTATAATCCACCCTCCCTCTGTACCTAGATACCTGTATCAACTTGTAAAAAGGCTAGTACGAACATGCAAAGTATACTGTTATTAAGCGAAAACTAATAATCATTCTATTTAAATAAAAGACGTAATAATAATAAATGAAATACCTAACTCCTAACTAAGAAAAGGTAGGATAATTTATAGTAGTTAATTAATGGACAATTAATAATAATAAAAGTACGAACTACTTTTCTCTCGGCGTGTAAACTGCGGCCGCTTCCCTACTCTCTGCCGCTAAACTAACGCCAGTCGACCGAGACTCTCTGACATGTAAGCAGCTTGAAAATGTGTCGTGAAGTTAAACTTACGTTTATGTTGCTAAAACGATGTAACAAGAAGTTAGTGTTTCTCATTTACATAATCCACATGTAGCTAAAACGAAATGAAACTTAAAACTAGTAATGTAGTTCAGATGTTGAGAAAGTATTATAAATAAAAAAAAACTTAGCCGACAAATCTCTTTATGAAAAGTAAATGGTAAGATATGTTCCATACCATGTAAAAGGTAACATTAGTGCTGTTTAAAAAAAATTAAATGTGAAAAGTGAACACCAACGTCAGGAGTGAAGTTACGACTACAACTGTACGAGCTCCAAGTAGCAGAATCCCAGCGTCATGACCTAGATCACAATTATGAAAAAACAAACTAAATGGAGGAACCAGAACGACAACGAACTAGTTCCAGGAAAACCTACTGAAGAGGATCATCAAGACGACCAGCCGCAGATTCACGTTATACTCAGGTGACACTAAACCGTAACTTCTTTGCATATATTGTTTTTAACAACCTCAACAAAAAGAACAGTAAAGTTTCTTGTAAAGACTCATTTAAATCACATAAATATTAGCATATTAATGTTTGTAGTTTCTGTAATGAGATAGTAGTAATCTGATGATGGTTAAAGGTAAAAGTTAATATGAAATTATATCAGACTATTCTTCAAATAGTTTGGATGGTGTTGAAGTATGTTAGAATATTATAAAGTTAGAACCCGGATCCGTGGTAATCAAAGTAATACACAGCTGTATGATTTTGAGATAATAAGAGTAACAATTTAAAGAGTATTTGATGCTGAATCTATAAGAATTTTCTTTTAAAGTAAAGTAAAAACAAAAAGATGACCATTAAAGGTATTATTTTTAAATCCGTAGTTATGATATAATAATAAAGAGATGTTTTTGCTAATACCCAGAGAGTGAATAAATTTATGTAACCTTGGACAAATTCCTGATATATACATTGTCCTAATTTGTTGGTAAGTAATTTTTACTAACTACGGCAGCTAGTTTAATTAACAGCAACCAATTAAACTGGTTCCCTATGTTATAATGTCTTAACAGGAGAGACGTTATACTGACCGTTCACTATCTCCTCCCCAAGTCAAATGTCCGCCCACCTGCCGAAGACCATAACCTACTGTAGATAGCACTTTGGTAGATATTTTGTACACATAGTGTTACGCCATTACAGAACATCCCATGTGTTTCCGGGTTATTCGAGTGGAATCCGGCTGTAATGTTGCGTGCGTACGTGATTCTCAACATACGTTCGCGAGATTGTACCAGACTCACCGGTCCGCTGTGTGCAAGGCCGCAATCAATTACGTTCTGGCGTTTTCTAGTAGCGCTGACGCGTAGTATGGATTATTCTAGATATCTCAGCGGGGTATAAATATAGGCATTCAGCGACGGTCAGTTCAGTTTTAGTGGCGATTTATTCCAGTGCGGTTCGTAGTATTGTGGCGAAGTGTTATGAGTTTTATAATTGTGCGAGACTCGTTGATATTATTGTTGCGTGTGAACAATTTTTATTTGATTTGTTGTAAGAGACTATCTTGTTGATTACAAAGTGTTTAATTGTGATAATTAAAGCTGGTGATTAGTGACTTAATCGGTGTCTTGCATTTTGTTTTCCACTGTACCATACGACGATCAGTAGACCGTCGTAACAATAGTATTGTTGATAAATTACAACAGTGCATAAGAATAACTGACAAATAAAGTAAATTTTCTAAACTACTGTTAAACATTTTATGTTTTGAGGATTACAGTTAAGCCATATTCAGTTTTTAGGATGTTTTAAACCTTTCAGTAGCTGTTAGTATAATCATTTTAAATGTTTTGCAAAAAATAACAATGACTATATGAAGAAACTATAATCAAATAACTTCAACTATGTTGGTAACAAATTGGTAACAAAATTATTTTAAAACACAGACATTAAAATAGCATACAAAACTAATAAAAATAATTTACAAAAACTAAATAACCCACACAACAAAGATGTTGTGTAACTTGTGTAACTTCAAAGACGTACGTGATGTTGTAAACTCTTACAAATAGGTAAATCACAATTATTAAGCATGGAAATAATTTTAAGGAAATAAAAGTAGAGTAACAGAATAATTAAATTTAAAAGTATTATACAAAGCTTGGTTAATATAATATAATTTTATATGCAATTAATAATTTTAAAATATCATAAGGAATGTAAATTATGTAAAAGGATTGTATATATAATTGATGTATTGGACATAAAAGACTAAGTGATAGACCAAAATTAGAAAATAAAAATTCTTATATTGTGTACAAGTTATAACCATTAATAATAAGGAAAGTAATTTTCAACAATTAGGTTTACAAATTTCTAAAAAATTCCATTCTACTAAAAGCATTTTATGCTGAAAAGGAAACAGATAAGAGAAAATAATTTTACCAATATTCAAATTTTAAAGTAAATTAACATTTTCTGAATAGAACCTAAAAAACTACCAAGATAAATCTCGAATAATTCAACAACGGTGTAAAATATTGTTAATTAATTAAGAAATCATAAAGGACAATAGATTAGTACAA
The DNA here is from genome assembly GCA_034769895.1 of Magicicada septendecula. NCBI lineage: Eukaryota > Metazoa > Arthropoda > Insecta > Hemiptera > Cicadidae > Magicicada > Magicicada septendecula. The sequence continues at coordinate 347,780,795 of CM068375.1, forward strand.
ATCAGATACATACTAAAAGTAATCCATCAGAAGTAAGAATTACTGAATTTAAAAGAATTTACACATTAACATGCAGCGCGTAGATCATAATGGGAATAAAAGGAATTTAATTAAAGTGTCAAACACTATATACCAGTGAATTATTTAAACAGAATACTTTTTTACATACAGTACACTTAGTGATCTCAGCGTAGTGAAAATCACAATCTTGAAAAGAACACAAATTTTACATATTTGAGAATGTCCGTCCAGCTTAGTTACTAGCACTTTATAACTTGGTAAATTTAATCGAAACTACTAACATAATGCGGTAGATTTAAAAAAATTTGTATCTTCATATTGTACGAAAAATTGTTTTATATGAGTTTTAATAATTATAAGAGATATATTTTGCGTGATTTCATCGGTTATAAAAAAATAATCCTCACTGTTATCTGCCCTGAAATAGAAAGTCTATGCATTATGCTCAAAGAATAAAGTTCTAATTTCCATGAGCACAAGTTTTTGTTTCCAATAGTAGTGAGTAACAGTGCAATAATATAATACGTATCAGTGGCGTATCTATAATTTGGCCTTCGGTTCCGGGGTCGGGTCGGCTTCATACAAAAAAAGCAAGTTAAGACTAATCAACAGTAATGTCTTTAAAGTAGCTGGAATCAGTCCCATTAAATAAACGGTAAGAACACAATAAAAGTAAGTGTTATTGAAGCATTGTTTAAAAGATACTTATTAACTAAATTAATTTTCCTATATTTCATATTTCAAACGTATACGCTAATGCTGTGTGATAAACCTGTTTGTATTAAAAACGAGTTACTACTATATTAGCGTACACAGTTGAAAAAATAACAGCCTAAAAATTAAGAGAATAACAACGTTCGTCAACATTTTCAACTCTCCGGGAGATCTGGTCCCCCCCCTTAATTCGCCCCTGATATTTATAATTATATACACATCAACTTCTAATATTTTCTTCCTCCTCAGTGTTCGTCAGCTGTTTCTTTATTATACGTTGGTAAGCTCCCAATCCTTTTCCACGTCGTTTGATAAAACCTTTAGATTTCATACTTAATCTTCTTTGGAATATCCATGCAATTATCTAGTCTCTTCCTCTTTCTTCTCTGCTTTCTTATTTCAGACAAGTTATGTGAGCTCCTTCTGCAAACTATTAATGTGTGTGTGTGTGTGTGTGTGTGTGTGTGTGTGTGTGTGTGTGTGTGTGTGTGTGTGTGTGTGTGTGTGTGTGTGTGTGTGTGTGTGTGTGTGTGTGTGTGTGTGTGTGTGTGTGTGTGTGTGTGTGTGTGTGTGTGTGTGTGTGTGTGTGTGTGTGTGTGTGTGTGTGTGTGTGTGTGTGTGTGTGTGTGTGTGTGTGTGTGTTGGTTATGACTTAGATTAAGTAAATTACAACATACCGAGTATCCGATGTCCCTACCTATTGTACATTGACTCAGTAAGTGTCTGTCTTCTTTTTGTTAGTACTGTTTCTTACGTTTTCATGTTCTTTCACTGCATTTGTCGAAAAATTAAATAATATTTCTTCACATTTTCATTTGTTTCTTTTTTCAGGTACCATGTTTGTATTTAAGGGAGTCACATTCATCCCCTGTCGAAACGCACTTTTACTCTGCTTGCACACAACACTGAGTTGTAATTTGATTTATTAGCGATAATTATGTTAAGCGATCAAAATTATAATTGAATTTTATGTGCGCTACAAGCTTTTAGTAAACTTCTCGTAAATAACGTGATAAAAATATATTATTGTTTGAAAACATTTTCAGACCAATCAGAACATTAAAAAATGAAAACCAACTTTAGCTCGGACACGTTCTATAGAGTGCACAGTAGAATAATTTGGTGCAACAACATTGCGTGAATCGTGGCCCCATCGTTTCCTTACAAAGGCAAGCTGTACCGTACCTTACTGGAAGTTTACGTGTTCGTGCTGAACTTCCTGTCCGTAGTGTGCACGGTGTCGATCATCGGAGGGGTGCTGTTCTTGCCCGACGTGGAGTTCATCACTGTCAGCTCCAGCGGCACCGTGGCCAGTACTCTGGTCTCCCCACCACGTCACCACTATCGTCGCGAGTTCAGCGACCTGTCGGAACGTGCAGGCAGAATGTTCGACATGTGTTCGAACGATCCGCTCGACGTCAACAGCGTGTTTACAAAGAGATTCAATCGCAACATCACCTTGTTGATTAACTACTCCACGTACCTGTTGGCTCTCACGACTGTGGCCGCCGTGGCGTACGTGCTGCCCGGTTACGTTCAGAACTTCGATATTGGTTCTTTTGCCCAACGACGATATCCTCTTGTAAGCCCATATCTCAAGACCACCTATCTTCTTGTTGTATTCTGCCTTGATCTTCTTCGTTTCTGCTCCATAAAGAAATACTCGAATGAAGGCTAGTGACTTTAAAAGTCGTAGTTTAGGGTCTACTAATGGAATAGTCTTTCAGATGACATTCAGCTTTGACACAGCTTCACAAACAAGAACTATACTTTGCCGCATTTTACAGAGTAACAGTCATACTTTCATCCGATAGAGAGCAAGAAGACAGAGCGCACTACTTTTTACAAGTAGATAGTAGATCTGTCTCTGGAATCAGAAAACTCTATTGTCAAAAATGTTTGTCTTGTTTTTTTTTTAATAACAAATCAAATTCTATGTTAAGACTTTGAACATTCTCTTAAGTTCTTTTACTTCTGCATCCCATTCAGCATAAAGTACGCTGTATTTCGCAAACCTCAGACTGCTGATTCTTTGTCTTCTCGTTCTACCTCCACAACTACAACCACTTAAACGCCTCCATATTACGTGCTTTTCACAGAGATTAAATACAGCCGGCGACTTTTATTGTTGTTTGTGTTCAGTGTGTGTTAGGTAATTGTAATTATGTTATAAATAGCATTGGAATATTGTATGAACAATTGTAACGTGAGTATGTCTGTTTTAGCCAAATGCCAATTGAAATTTCTATTATCGCTTTCTCTCGCTTTATCTATCGTTTTCAATAATTATCCCACACTTGACAGTTTATAATCCATAGGATATACTTTATTTTCTACATAGTTGTAACTAAGTATACGTATATTTCCATTTGGCTTTAGTCAAATCTAGAATTAATCTTCAACTCATATTATTGTAAACTAGATAAATTTAACGAATTTGATTTATAAGAAATTTATTAATCTTAAATTAAACAGTTTCACACACACACACAACAATTTTAGATAATATGCAAATAAACATGACAGGAGATGACGTAATCATGACACAATAAAAGTAACTTTTAAGATCACATATGGGTGGTAAATATTTCTAAATTTCTTAACGTATACTGTAAAAATCAGAGTTAAAGATTTGCGATTATCTTGAAGATCAAGCAAGAGTATCCAAAAAGGTTCGTTCCTTACGAGCCGTGAGTATCGTCACGACACTGGAGGTCCATATCGGGAATTTTGGAGAACAGTTATAAAGCTATTACAAAACCGTGATAATTTAAGGCATTTTATGAATATTTGGAAAAATTGATAAGGTCGGTAAATAACTAAAAACTGGAAAAGTCGCCAAAATTATGACAAGTTTGAAATGATGCAACAATTTGTAAACATAATAAATTTGAATTCGAATACATAATTTTATGTTACAAAATGAATTTAATTAATTTAGTGGAATACGTCTAATAACACAAAATAAGTTAATTTTAACTTTGCCTGTTATAACAGAAGTTATGTTAAACAAAGTATTACAAAATATACAAAACGTTTTAAGTACATATCCTAAAATTCCATAAAATTTCTATAACAACCGTTTGCAGTCACATTCCTATTTTTGATTACCTAAAATCTTATAGGAGTTTTAAGGCTTACTTTTTATTAGTATTGTTTGTGAAACGGACACATCGACCTTCACATGCTTACCAATTAAATAATATGTGGGCCTGAATAGTATTTTATTGTTTACACTTTATCACTCTGAATGATTGTTTGCATTAAAGATGACGCTATACATACGTAACACGTAATTACACGGTTTTACAATTATGAAAGAAAATCAATAATAAGGTAAATAACAATTCTTTGTCTTGAGGCAAAAATCATTACAAGAACATGACAGTCCATGTATTTTTCGTTATTTGATTGTTAAAGTTAAGATAATGAACTTACAGGTTTTCTGAGTTACATTTGTATTTCATCGCAACTGTTAAAAACACATATAAACTACTTGAAGCTTCAAAATCGACATTTCTTTTTTATATATGAACATATTTTCGCCATTACAAAATTTCCGTGAGGAAGTAATTCTGGCTTCTGCTCAAAGATCGCAGCAGCAACAAATTCACTGATTGTTGAAGCAAATCCAACTGATTGTTCGCAGCAGCAAATTCGACTACGCTTACTTGAGCAAATTACTCGCTTTTTTATTAAAATGTTTTAAATCTAACTTGACTGTGATTTAAAACAAAGATCGTTTTAAAATTTTGGTAAATTTTCTTGCATTTACCACAATCTATTAAGACAAAGTCTCGGCCAGAGTAAATGCATATTTAACATTTGACAGCCACTTGATCCGGCCAATTTTCAGTTGCTAAAAAAAAAATTTTAAAAAGCGAAAGGAACATTTTTTAATTGAAGAAGCAACAGCTGTTCAGGTTAAAACCAAGTTGGGTTATAGCATGTCACTGTACACTATGCATGTACACTGTGCACCAATGTTGAAGACTATTTATTCTTGATGAATAAGCTTATAAGCGGTGTGTAACACTGTACACCAAAAAAGAAGCGTCCCTAATAGAAGTCACTAAGAAGAAATCACTGAAAATATCAGTGTATAGGCTACGGAACCACCCGAGTGAATGTACGCAATAATCTTTTCCTGCCATAGTACTGACTAATCGATGAAAACCGTTGCAGTTACTTGAGTCGTTTACACTGAAGATGACCTCCAACGGTTTAGCCGAAACGTCTGGTCTATGCGGCAGTAGTGGACCACGCCCTAATAGTCCAGAGAGTTGTCAATCGATTTTCAACAGTGTGACGCCGACCGTAAGATACCAAGTACGCAATAACGTTGAGACCGTACACATCTCAACGGAATGAGAGCACAATACACTACACAAAAAGTTATTAAAGAAGAACATTTTACACATTCTTATAAATTTGTTTGGAATAACTAACAAATGATTGTTACACAAATAAAAAACACGAAGCTGAGCAAGTCAAATTATTAATTCACTGTCGTTTATATGTGTATTGCAGATTCTGTCACGGTAAAAGTACTCTGGTTTTACGTACGTATAATCTACTTTCTGGCGGTAATGCCTAACAATGAATTACGCTAAGTAAAAGATAATAAATAATACCGAAAGACCTGAATTAGAAACAAAATCAAATTCGTGACATCAAACTAATAATTAGTTCAGTAAATCGCTAACATTTTTCACAACTCTTTGTTTAAATATTTGTAAACACTTTTATCCTCAGGTGCGTGGTAAATATACTCTCCATGATCATAGAAGAAACAAAGATATACGACAGGAAGTGAATATTATAAGTATACTCGACAGAATTGCCCATTATCGGCTAAATTGGTGGGAACATGTTTGCCAAATGGACGACTGCCGCATCCCCAAACAACTATGGAACTGTAAGCCGAAGGGACAGACAGGTGTGGGACGTCCTTTGAAGTGATCAGCTCTAGACTCTTTGACTGTTTAAGACCGGAACAAACCGTCCTTGGTTTAATCCTTGCAGATGATGATGATGACAAACACTTTTTACATGGTCCTATAACTCAAGCAAAGCAACAAAAAATTAGGCACTAGAGTATTTCACTTTCCTTCTACAATAAAATTACATACTGGATGTAATGTAAGCTGCTTCTTTCTAATCAGTAAGATAAAAAAACAATCACTTCTACACTCTTGCGTGTGTCACGTATTTATTCTCCAAACCGCGCTTCTCTTAGTAAAAGGAGTATAAGCATCTTCCTCAGCGACGCTGTTCGTAAAGCGGGCGACTAAAGTACCATTGATAAGCCAAACTTATTTTCCTTAGCCTTACTCCATTGAATTTAGTTGAAAATTTACTTGACTCTAATAATAATCGACGAGTAATCAATGTAAAAGTCGGCAACCAGATTGTAAGGTATTAAAGTTATAATACCTTATATAATAACTTATTATAATTACCTTTTGTGTCTATAATCAGTTTGCCGTCTTCCTTTTTACAAATCTATTTGGCTAACCTTCTAATAAAAGTTACAGTAACTCTTTTATGTCGTACTTTAAAATTTTTTAGTACATATTTAAAATTATCAGTTTCATTATAACAACGTTCAGATTTTAAACAGTGGAAAAGGTTAGGATTCTCCGTCATAGCCATTACTCTAGATTTAATTTCCGATAGGCGCGCCAAACACCTGCGCTATTGGTTTTTAGCCGATTCTGCGGATTAAATGTCTCCTGACACTGCAGGCTCTAACGTTTAACATTTACGTTCCTTAGGTACGGTGCTTCATGAAGAAAGCATATATTACGTTATATTATACGTTATCAGCCTCATATGTGCTTATGATTTTAGGGCATATTTAATCAACCAATTTTTCAGTTTACTTATTCAAAAAAATTCAGAGGCCGTATACATAAAAATCTACATTATTCCCCCTGTGTTTTTATGTGCTTCTTCGTTTTCACAGTTGTTGTCCATACTACTGGAGACATCCAAATATATAACAGCATAAATATGGTTTGTATGCATAATAGAACTCAGTAATGTATTAGAAAAGGAAGAGGATTACATAAATTGGATAATTCAGAGGTAATATAGAATAGACAGAATATATATTCTGTCTGGTTGACAGAACTGGTGGACAACATAAAGGAGTGTGTGACTTTGGACAGAGCTCGGTTTATAAAAGAATGCGTCCCGCAAATTATAGACTCTAGGTATTAACACACACATCAAGCAAAAGTGCAGCTACGAAGAAAGTACTAGGCATGGTAGAAAGGCAGTGACCACACTAAACATCAACTATGAAACATATATTGTCGGGAGAGGTGACAAGCCAACTCTACCGTTCCCCAGGGGCAGCCCCTACACCGGTCCCTTGTGTTCGACCCCTTGGTGTTCACTGCCCCACGGAACCACAACAAACCAGGGAAATGCAATGGAAAAATCCCCGCTCTCCATCCGCTGGCTACGTCAGCTAACGGGGCTGGAGCTCTCTCCTCAGGAGCAGACTGAAGAGCTTAACCGATTTTTTACGCCAAGACACGAATGTCCGTACAAAACAGAAGGTTGCTCAGCGGTAGCCTCGTGGAGACGCCGTTTCGATACCCAGACAAGCGAACGATGGAGGACAGCCACCGCACTTGAGTCAGGTACAGGCTCCGGCAGCCCAGGTTGCACAGACCCGAACTCTCGGGTCGCGCTTTCCAACGCTGGACACACGCTTTATTCCAATCACCAGCCCTGATACCTCCAAAAATCGGATAACCCATGCGAACGGATGGGTGGGGTCTCAGATGGAGGTGAAGCCCCCGGTATCAGCGGTTTAGGCCCATCTCACAACCCCTTGGGTTAAAGCCCACCTCATACTATAGAACAGTGGTTTGCAATTTAAAAACGCCTAGGAGCCACAGTTACACTCAGAAACCTACCGGCGTGCCGCGTCATAAACAAACAATCTTCGACAAATAATGTAAAAATTAAAAAAAACTGTATTTAATTGTAAATAAATAATTTAATTGTAACTTTAAGGCTGTATTTATTGTAAAAATATCAATTTACACACTTAACATATTGTCCTACATATCTTTAACAGTACAGTCTTTATTATGACAGTACAATAATGAAGATATAAAAAAGTTTTTAAAGCTTTTATATTTACATTAAATCTTCAATGTGAACACTGAGGTCGATCTTCGGCAGTTCCTAAAGCATGAATGTCTACATCGAGCTGGAAACACGTAACTTCGAATATCACACGAGACTGGTATGGAATCATGAACGGAACATAGGACAAGCGTGTCTGTTCTGTCTAGCCGAAGGATGGATAGAAGTAAACTGTATCCTGTAATGTGGCGAAAATAAGAGAGGACTAGAGTAAATACACATTCCATTAAGCAAACAAATTAAAATGTACTGTACGTTTATTAGTAACTGAGTAAAACAATTTGTCATAGGTTTGTCCTGCTAGACCATTCTTACTTTAAATAATATTTCCAACAGTGTCATAAAATTGAAATTTACAAAACCGAACACTGTAACAAGACTTTAATTAACGCGCATTTAATTATATACCAGGCATGAATTTATACAATTTTTAAAGTGTATTATCCAACCTCCGAGGAAGCCCTAGAGTGACCAGCTCTAATCTTTGCCTATTTGAGACCGGAACAAACCATCTTTGGTTTAATCCTTGAAGATTATGATGATGATGATCCAACGTTTAAGCATTGGCTCCCAAAACTAAAAATTAAAATTTTAAACATAAATTCTCGTTAATTTGATAACTCACATGGATTTGCGATTTTTTAAAAGTTTTGGCCCTTTACATTTGTGCTTCTTCCGCTTTATTTTGGGAGTCAACATAAAAACCAAAAATTTGTATGTGGGTAAAAGTGTGGGATATGTGAAATATGTAGTATACATGAGAGAAGGATAAGGACACACACGCCGCGTTTACGAAAACCAATTGATGTTTTTACAGAGGATCGTGGGAGATCGCCCAAAACAGACCTACAGACAAATGCCAAAGGTGTGCCGAAGCAATTAAAATCGACATTCGAAACCCGCGGCCGATAATAAGTCGCGCCTTGTCCACTGCCTTGGTTGCTTCGGCAGTGAGAGTGAGATAGCTGCGCTGTGCTCGCGCAAGGTATACAGCAGCGACGACGAAATCAAGTTTGCCACTCGGCAACGGTGACGCGTACAGTAGGCAGCCAGTCCAGGTGCTTAACAATTTTAAGCTTGCTTTTCTTGAATTATCCTGGGTTGAATAAAACGGTTATTCGGCCTCACTCTCTCTTTGGCTTTTCGACAGAGCTCTTCGTGGTCTGGCGGCTGGGTTCGCAATGGGCTTCGTTGTGTATAACTATGACTAATTAAACTCGTAGAGTGTCTCAGGTGAGGACTATTACTTTGTACAAATTATATTAATAAAGGGGTTATGTTTTAAATGTAAGAGAATAAGGAAAGAATACGAGAATGTGTGTTAATGCGTGTGTGTGTGTGTGTGTGTGTGTGTCCCACATGTTTCTTCCCGTATTTGGGAACCACGTGTTGACCTTGCACTTAACTAATTGCAGAAATGTAACCGTAAAATCTAAAAGGACATTAACTCTATATTGAACGAATTATTGAATAATTTAAAAGATAATTTATAAATAAATGGAAATGGAATTAAAGAAAATTTTGGAATTTTGCTAATACTAAGGGAAATGCGAAGCGTGAACTATTTAGCTCCCCTATGGTCAATGACAGAGTTCTGGTGCGAGTAGAAGTGTGATAGTCGGGGTGATTATATTAGGTGACGGCCCAATTACAAATAATAAACTGTTCTATGGTTCCCGACTCGTCGGAATAATGCGGGGTTGGATGATGTCATGAACACCGGACATCATCGGCGGAGTGGTTAACCAAGGTGTTCCCTTCCATGCCGTCAGCCACATGGACTCACTCTAAAAACTTACAAGGACCGTCCACTAGAAACGGCAACTTCACACACTTCTTCATTAACAGTGCCACGTTTCGTTAGCATCACTACGGGTCACCAGTGAATACCTCGTGCTTCAAAATATCAGGTGAAAAACGTCCGTATATTCCATTCATCAATTACAGCTACATTCCTACAGTTACAAGTGAAAGGACAGGCTGATAGACTAACTAGTTCAAGTATTCATGTATGATAGATCCTGTTTCTGTATAAGGTGTAAGCATTTCCTTAGCTCTGGTTTATATTGTTATATACCTAAACTCAATTATCCTTTTTCAATCATGTAGAAAAACGTTAAGGTAGTTCAAGAGATGATTAATACTGATGACTAGAAATGTAAAAACAATTTAAATTTTGTACCTGACTAAATATATAGCGATTAACTGCACATTCAAGTATTGTAAAGAATGATACCTTCATAAATTCATATTTAGTAATGGAATAGGGATTTTTAAATTATAGTCTGTTTCATTAAAATACTGATGTCACATAATCAGAAAAATTAATTTTAATTTTAATTACATTTATTATCAGCTGTCTGAAGGATATGTATATTGCCAATTTTCTTGATCACAGACTGTGAGAATGTGCTTTAAGTGAAGTTTTAATAATAATAATAATAATAATCCTTGGCAGCCTCTTGTAACCTTTTTCTTTCTTTAAACAAAAGATATGGTGGCCTGTATGAACATGTGTTAAGTATTAATAATTTTTATCCTACTTATTTTTATGCTGAGATTTATTATTCAAATTGAAAGGCACCAGTACAGTATTACAGTTCGAATTCTTATGTTAAATGGTGGAATCAGTTATTGTCTTTTCCTATAAATTATTTTGATGATTTAAAAAAAATATATGACTAATTTTTATGGATTAACACTGCTAACAGAATACAATATCAATTGTTTGAACGTATGTAAAACCTGTAATACTAGAAAACACAAATAAACAATAACTTCTTAATGTTAAAGGAGAGTTTAATTCCGAATCCTGTCAGTCTGGGTCCAGCACACTTTTGCTTCCATCTAGGTTATACGCTTAGTTTTTAAATTATACGTAACGACAGAAATACCAGTTACAAAGGGTTCTGTTAAAACTCATAACTCCCCTCACTCTTTCAATAATGTTTAGTTCCAACCCTTTAATGTATAATAATATATATTAATAAATTTCTTATATTATATTTAATGTCAACAGTCGCTTAATGTTATTCTGTGAGCCATGTCAGCTACTACTTTACTGGGTAAATAAACGCACTTTTCTCGTTATGTATAGACAGTGACGTTAGGGGTTAAAGCTTAAAAGTTACAGAGCTGCCAACTTTCTGACAGGAATCTTAAGACTATTTAACTATTCTTTTGCTTATTTTATTGCGTCGGTGTTTCAGACAGTAAAGAAGGAAATCTCATGTGTACAAGCTTGTTGTAACACTTCAGTGTTTGACATGAAATATTTAGTGTGTGCAAATCTACAAGAGGAATACAGTTTCATGACATAAAATATTATAATCTATTGTTTGTCTCAGTTACACAGTAAACTAAGGTTTTACGTTAGACACTGAAAATTTTATTACGTCTTACATCATGCTTTAAGAACAATAATTTATGAGTTTAATAATTTAGAAGAAGGCGATAACCTGTAACTTTTAACCATAGGTATATTTGTCGTCGTAGTCATCCTTTACAACTTAGGCTAGTAGTAGTAGTATTCCTGTCTTAATGGAAGTCATCCAACCATCGTTTACGGAGTCTTCCCACACTTTCCTTCCCCCTTGGATTATAATCAAGGGCTTTTCTAGAAAACTAGTTGGATCCATTCTCTCTACGTGTAACCGCCACTACCTTTTGTACCGGGAAATTTTCTCATTTAAGCTTTCAGTTATGCCTAGCTTCATTCTAAAATGATCATTTCTGATAAGATATCTCTTGTTACAACCCTTTACAGTCCCCAAGATCCTCATTCTGGTCCTTGAATTCTAGATATATCTTTCCCCTTTATAATCCAAGTCTCACTACCATACAGTAGTTGAGGGGTGTGGCCGTTACATTATAATATTTAAATTGCGTCTCCTTCCTTGTTTTTTTTAATGTTTAATGGTACAGTCACAAAGAGACTGAAAGAAACTATTTTTGCTTTCAACCACTTTATGATTTTGGTATGTAAAGCTGCACTCTAGATACTTGATATCTGGCACCTGTTCTATTGGCGAGTCCTGTATGACAATCTTTGTTCTAATACGATTTGCCTCAGAAAAAGCCATAACTTTTGTTTTGGATAAGAAAATGATTTTACTGTAATCAGGTAAAATGTTAGTAAGCTAAAACAACGACCTTTGGAGGTCATTTTCATTTTCTTCGATGATCACAAGATCGATTGCATACATTAAAATATTTAAATAAAAATTATTTCCCAAAGTATAATTTTTTAGGGGTGTGTAATTTCCAGATCCTTGTGGCATCATCTATATATAGGCTACATTAAATAAAACAGAGAAAGACTGCAACCCAGACGAATGCCTAGCGTTATTACAATGGGCTTTGATAATCTGTTAGTTTTTACCTGTATCTGCATTCCATTATATACATTTTTAATTACCTTTATTAAATGAATACGGTATCTTCTTATCTGCATTATCCTCTATAATGTTGCTTTGTCCAACCTGTCAAATGCTTTTTTGAGATACACAAACGCAAGATGTCTCTCTATATTAAATTGAATAAATTATTTTTTCACTCTTTGTTTTAACATAAAGATATTGTTACGACAGTCTAAATGATCGTCGCCTGATACAATGGAAAAGAAAATACATGACACCAATGAAGTCACTAATTACCAGCTTTAATTAATCACAAATACAGTTTATAATCAACTTGTACAACAATCCGAGCAAAATTTGTCCACAAGCAATAGTAATGTCAGCTAATAGAGTCCCGCACAATTATAACGCAATAACACTTTGCCACAGTACTTCGAACCTCAATTGAATAAATAGCCACTTAAAATGACTTCCAAGCGGCAGGTGTTGACTACTTATATTCTGCAGGGTTCTATAATATGCCTCCTTAACAAGGACTTAAAAATTCTAGAGGATATTCCAGCGCTGCCTTGGCGAAAATAAGCACGCACAAGGCTAAGCGAAAAATGCGTAGAACAACGTTTTACATAGTACCAGAACGTTCCGTATTGCATAACACTATTATCAATTGTGGACCTTCCCCTCTGAAAACCATGTTGTTCTTCCAAGATCAGATTCTAAGCAATGTATATTTGTTATAAGATAAATAAAAAAAATTATAAAATCTCGAATGGTAGTAAAACCTCGTCTCTTGTTCTTACATAATTTAAGCTTCTCGCTTTAAATGTAAAATATGTAATTACTTTAACACTTCTTACAAAACTTATTAAATTAATCGTAAAATTAACTTTACATTACCCTATTTTTGGTGGCATTTGTATAAAAAGTTAAATTTATAAACCAAATGCAAATTAAACATAAGTATAAAAACTATATTTAAAAATTAAATTTACCGACGCAAACACTAAACTTTAATCCTTTGCTTTGGCTGCAGCAAACCCGTCGTAAACATTACCACAACGTATGATTCATATTTTCATGAGGAAGCAGCAATCGTGGTTAAGAATTTGTAGAAACAAAGTTAGAGAGTTGCGCAGCAGAGCGGTTTGTTAATTAACTGAACTTTGTTAAGGGCTGAAGCTTGTTGTGGGAATTCTGCGCTGATCACTTGGGACGAATTCTGCTTGCCCTACCGAAAACATCCATTTGAATTAAAATTACTTTTATAACCTCTGTTTGTAATTACTTGAAGAAAGACACACAACCAAAAGCATACAACATTACTTACACACACGCGCGCGCGAAATAAGGAAAGCCACAGCGATGCTAAATAGCAATAACTGGAGAATAAACTTCAAGTGGATCAAGACTCATGTTGGAGTTTATAGTAACGAACTGGGAGACCGGCAGCAGCATGGAGTAATGAGCTGGCAATCTCTTTTGACAAAATACCCAAAAGTGCAGTGATTCAAGAATTAACCGAAGAAACTACATACAGGTGAGAAAACGAATCTAAGGAAACAACGAAAGGTACAGTAACTAAAATGTTCTTCCATAATATCAAAAACAGATTACAAACAAAACTCAAAAGGACTCCCAACTTCACGGCAATAGTGACTGGCCACGACAAAACTAAATCTTACCTTCACCGCTTCAAGATAATAAACGACCCAATGTGCCAGTGCAGTGCAGGAGAACAAACAGTGAATCACATCATAAAATATATCAGTGTGAGATATTAAAAAAATCAGAGACAACATTTATCAATAGTGTAAAAAAATTAGGAACTTGGCCACCTACAAAAGTAGATTTTATAAAGAAACATCTAAAATAATTTAAAACATTTATCAGTGCAATAAAAATAGAATAAGTTCTTTTACTGTAAATAATGAAATATTGACATATAAGCATTGTGAGCTACGTTATGCAATACATATTTGTTAAACTTGATGTAAATGTATATAAACACATTGTAATTAAAATAAGGAAAAAATTAGCATGTAATATTACACAATTGTAGTGGAGCATGCTGTAAAATAAAATTAAAAAACACACATGTACCACAATCATTATGAATTATAATTATTACTATGATTGTTTACAATTGGTTTGCATAATTCATTTAAAATTCATACATCATGTCTACGTAAGTATATGCGTATGTGTGTTATTGACTAATAAATAACAATTATTACGACAAGAATGTATTGTTATTTAAATTATGTTCTTACGTGGTGTCACCGGGCAAAAGGCTTGCCGCATGACAAATGGCGCCAATCGTACACTCTAGTGGTTTTGGTGGCCCTAAAAAGGACCGTGTGGTGAGAAGGCTGATGTTGGTTGTGCCGCGCTAAGATGTTCGGCGGCTGCGCCCGCTGTTCGTGGCGTACTACAGTCCTCCTCCTCTTTCGGCACCGGTTGTAGAGTCGGCTGCCGGCCCAGCGAAATCCATCGCTGGCGCGGAACTGGAGGGCGAAGACGCAAGTACGGCGGCTGTTATATTCTTCGGCTGTTCCTTCCGGCTGACTCCGCCTCGATGTCGTCCGAGAGAGGATAGGAGATGAAGTGCGTCTGATGGCGTGGCGATGAAGGGTGCGCAAAATTTTTTTTTTCGCTCTGGGCTTTGCGGTTGTGCGTCGCAGAGACGAACCGCTCGACATCTGAGTTCCGAGCTGCCTTCTGGAGTTCCTGCCTTGTGGCCCTGCCCAAGTAGGGCGTGTGCTCTATAGCAGGCCGATTCTCGGCTGTTGTGCTAGCCTACACTAGCGCAGTATACACCGAGGGCGTTTCCACGAATCACCTGGACGTATACGGTACTTTCCCAGGCCAGTCACTAGAGGATTGCCTGGGAACCTCGCCGCACGTGCATAAAATTTGCGTGCAAGCCGCCTGAATGTGTCGTCTAAGGAGCGGACGCCAAGTCCTCTCCTTAGAAGGCGAGATGAAAAGCGACGGGGGACTTTGGCCGCTAGCCGAAGACCCCTGTCGAGAACTCTCTGCAACTTCTTTTTATGCATTGCGGCGAGGTAACCCCAGACCGGGCAGGCGTAGGTAATGACCGGCAGCAGATACGCGCCGACGATCATCCTACCCAATTTCCTGTTCATGGCTGAGCTGATAAGGAGTGGAAACAGTGCGCACAGGCGAGTGGATGCTCGCTTAAGAACTGTCTGTGCGTGAGTACGCCAGGTGAGCCGACGGTCAAGGTGTAAGCCGAGGTACTTGACCTCGTTGGACCAGCGCAAGTACGTTCTGCCGATACGTAGCTGCCTAACGGGGTTCTTCCGTCGCTTAGAGAATTCGACGGCTACACTCTTGGTGGCGTTGAGTTGCACTCTCCAATTCTCAGTCCAGTCCGCGAGCGTGTCGAGCTGGCGCTGTAGTCGTAGGACGGCCCTTTCCTCATGACGATCGGCCGTAAATACGGCCGTGTCGTCAGCGAAGAGGGCCATCTGGACTCCAGGCTGTCTCGGCACGTCGTTGACGTAGATCGAGAACAGAAGGGGGCCTAGAACACTACCTTGAGGGACGCCGGCTGTGATTCGTCTCTCGGAAGAGACTGAATCGCCAACTCTCACGCAGAAGGTCCTCTCTGTCAGAAAGCTAGCAACCAGATGGAGGTAGCAGTCCGGGAGCTGGACTTCCTTAAGCTTGAATAACAGGCCATCATGCCATATGCTGTCGAAGGCTTTCTCAACATCTAAGAAACAACCAACCAGTCTCATCAGTTGATGAGTGGTCGAATGCTCCACACGAAAGCCGAACTGTTCGGGGACCAGGACGTAAAAGTTGGTTAGATGTTCTCGTACACGACGCTGCACGAGGCGCTCAAAAACCTTGGACGTAGCGGAGAGTAGGCTGATAGGGCGGAGGTTGTCGGGGCGGAAGCATCCTTTCCCTGCTTTGGGATCACGATGACCGTCGCCTTTCGCCATTTCTTGGAAAAGTAGGCCAGTCTGAGACACGCGTTGAACAAATCAGTCAAGAATTGAACTCCAGGCTCGGGAAGAAGTCGTAGAGCGGTGTTCGTAACACCGTCCGGGCCTGGAGATTTTCTTGGCTGAAGTTCAGCGAGCCGATCTGAGACCTCTTCCAAAGAGATGGGTTCGGGCTCCGCCGTGATCGGAAGAGACACAGAAAGTCTTCCACAGCCATCTCGACTTGTTCGTCGAAGTCCCAGTCCATGGGGGTTGGGAGCGAACTGTCGCTCAAAACACAAGCCCAAGTACTCGGCCTTCTCCTCCGGGCGACCCAGGAGTCGTCCGAACGGTCCAACAATGGCGGGGAGTGAAGGTCGTCGCCTCCGTCCCGTCAGTGCGGAAAGTATTCTGTACGGGTGACTTTGCGGGTCCGCATCCCCCTTTCGGGCCACAGCGAGTTCCCAACAGCTACGTCGGAACGCCTTCAGACTGCCACGCAGTCGTCCGGTGAGCCGATTGTATGCTGCCTTATCGGCCGGATCACGGATCTTCTCCCAACGTTTCCGGAAGTAATTCCTCTCGCGAGCGAGAAGAGAGACTTCCTCAGGGATGCGTTGGTAGTCAGGCGTGAAACCAGCTCGCGTACGTGAAGACACGCCTATAGCCGAGATGATTGCCTCTTCGATTCCCGCAACTGCTTCGTCTAGGAGGCGAACGGAATCGAGTGGGGCCGCTGGCGGCAATCTACGGCACAAGGCCGGGCCGTAGCGGTCCCAATCGATAACCTTCTTCTGGTCAGAACGTTCATAGGCGTGCTGGGTAGCGACGTGGACCAAGATGGGGTTGTGGTCGGATGTCAGCTCCGTAAGCGAGAATACCTCGACTGGACAGACAATTCCTTGGGTCACCGAAATATCCAGAACATCGGGAGCCGCGTTAGGCTGCGCCGGGAAGAACGTGGGTTGTGCTGGAACAAATACCATCGACCGGCGCGATTCAACATAACTGAGCAAGCGCCTCCCGTTCGGAGTAGTCAAGCGACTATTCCAAAAGCGATGCTTGCAATTCAGATCGCCGGCCAAAATTACCCTTCGGTGGGAATCGAAGATGACGTCCAGGTCGCCGACAAGGAGTTCAGCTTGTGGGGGCTTGTATGCTGAAACCACAAGGACGCCGCCAAGAGCTCCGTGGACCCTAATGGCTGTGGCCTCTAGGTTGGTTAGCTGCGAAGCGACACGATGATGACATATGGAGGTCCTCACCGAGATCGCCGTGCCGCCTCCTCGTCGGCCAACTCGGTCATCCGGATAGACCACGTAATTTGGTAATCGAAACTGCTCCGCCGGGGTCAGGTGGGTTTCAGAGTGGAGAAGTACGTCGGGTTTGAACCGAGCCAGGAATTCTAGAATGTCGGAATGCTTGGAACCGATGTTGTTAGCATTCCAGGCTACGAGCGAGAGATCTCGTCTAAGGGCGCGGTTCATAGAAGACCTATTACTTCGCAGGCTTCCACCAAGAGCATGAATCTCTCAGTTGGGTCAGCAGTTTCCAGGCGGTCTCGGATGGACCTGAAGGTGGATGCGACTTTCTTGAGGTCGTAGCCAGACAGAAAGTCGCGGACGAACTGTGCGTCATCGGATATGACGGACTGGGCGGTTTGCCTGGAAACTGAGGCCGCATAAGAGCGACCAGGTTTAACGGCAGATCGGGTCGTGGTGGAAGCCATAGGACCAGGAGCAGACGGTTTTCAATTAGCGGCAGGAAAAATACGCTGTTGCGCTTCGTCGGACTTATACCGGGAAGCAGGACTTTTCTTGGGCTGTGGGCAGGCAGGAGCTCGGGGCCGAGCATCCGGTGTGGTTATCCCTTTGTTTTTGGGTTTTGTGATGCCTGCTCGCGGAAATCGCGTAGGTGGCAGTGGTGGCGAGGCTACCTCTGGTTCAGAGGCGGGAGTTGGAGATTCCGCGGAGGTGGAGGGTAGATTCTTCGGCTCCATAACCGAGATGACGGCTACAGGGCTTGTCTCTGCTTCAGAAGGAGACGCGGTTCGTTTAGGTGCATTTGCAGGGGCTGTAGGAGGAGCCGGAGAGGGCGCGCGCCGTGCCGGTTGTGCCTTCGGTTGCGGCCTAGCCTGTGTTTTAGGCTGCCTCTGAGGTTGGGGCTGCATAGCTGGCTGCCTTGGCTTCGGGAGGGGCCCCTGCGGCTTTTGCTTCCGCAGGAGCTCCGCCTTGTAGACCGGGCAGTTTACGTTACTTGCTGAATGGCCTTGGCCACAATTAATGCAGCGGAACTTGGTCTTGTCTGCCACAGTGCAGGCCTGAGTTGAATGTCCCAGAGAACAACGTAGACAGGCCGGGGCATTGCGACAGACGTCGGTATGATGGCCGAACCTCTGGCACCGGTGGCACTGCGCGAGCTTGCCCTGGGGACGACTGGATTCCACCCTGACGCGGAAGCCAAACAGCCGCGTCAGTTGGAATATCTTGTGCCTCGCCCTTCTCGAGCTGGAGACGGACGAGCGGGAGAGGTACTCGGGTTTCTGAGTGTGTGAACAGGCGGAAAATTGCCTGCACCGGGTACCCGAGGTCTCGGAGTTCCATGAGGATCTCCTGTGGATCGGTGTGCGCGTCAAGCCCTCGCAAAATTACAGACAAGGGCTTGACTCGCTTAGGAGAGAAGGTGTGGTACTGAAGTCTGTGCGCCTGCAGGAAGGCCTCGACCAAGCGATGATCCTCGAGCTGGCGGACGACAATCTTGACCGTATCACCGCCAAGCAGCTTCAGGTCAAGCTTGTCGGCCGACAGGCCGTGGGCCGCGATCAGCCGTCTGTATAAGGCGGCGACATTGATCACCCCGTGGACGTACAGGGGCGGCGCGCGACCAACAGCGGCAGCAGCCGGAGCTGCTGTCGAAGCAGACGGAACCGCGGCCTGTTGGCCCTGAGAAGGTCCGATGTCCATGGCCGAGGTACTAGAGGAAGCGGATCCGGTTGGATGGGTCCTCTTAGGCTTCTTAGCCGGATGATTACGCCGACCAACGGTCGCGAACTCGCCCGACTCGTCTGCCGGAAGAGGGAGAATCGGGTTAGGGAGAGGATCGTCCGTCTCCATCGCCCGAGGCGATTCAGGTGAGTCGCCCAGATGGGGCAAGGCAGAGCCGAGCGACTCGGCACTTGAGCCGTTGCCTGTAGAAGGCATGCTGGCCAGGTGCGGCTGCCGGGCAGAGACTGCTAGGCAGTCACTGCCAGACGCCAGGGATCTCGGGTCCGGCCGAAGCCGGGTTACCTTCGCGTCTTCCCTGCTCACGACGATGCGGGAGGAGCTGGGCTAACGACCAGCTTCGTTGAATACCAGTCCTTACCAAGACTGGTGTCCACTGGCCACTTTACCCCGGCGATATCCTAGCTCGCTTACCACTGGTGGGGGCTTGCAAGGATCGTCCGGGGCAGCGCTACCTAACAGTCGCGAGCAGGTTAGGGTTTAAGCACTGATGCGGCACTCACCAGGTGGTTTTTTAAAAAGGTTCACAGAACATAGATTTTCATAGTTTGGACTACATTAGATCAAAATTTGCAAAACACCTCATCACAGAGAATCACAATTATACTAATTTTAAAACAAACTTGATACCTCTTCACATATGCAAGAAAGGGCGACATATGAACGCCCTTGAAGAGTTCAAAATTTACAAAGGTTATAACAATGCTGATACCAAGCCGAGTGTTCTAAACGATCAACTGCTTTTTCAATCAAATATATTGTACGACACTGCTTTGCGTTATTGTCGTGATAAGAGTCAGTCTTGATTCAGTGCGCGGTCAGTCGCCGTACGGTGTACACCGTTTAACCGTCGCGCTCGACTTTGTACATTTAAGTATTGTGGTTTTGTTTAATGTGGATTTTAATGTTTTAATTATTCGACAACTATATCATCGTTTGATGATATACGAACACACTTTTAAGTTCTGAGGATGGGACAAGTGTCCCGAAACATTTAAACTTTAGAGTGAAGATATTGTTGCAGAAAGTCACAGACGGTAAGTTACAATATATTTGATTATACAACACTTGGCTTGGTACTAATTTCGGATGTATTCCTTTTAAATATGATACAATAAGGCTACCTTGGAGAATCTCTCACTGCCCATTCTGCTGTTGTATTGTTTCCAGCTTTCTCTATACTTAATGATGATTCCATTTACTTCTTCAGCTTCCAGTTCCTCTCTTATATGATTATTTTTTTTTTCATATCTAAGTTTGTGTACTCAGCTATGGAATGCAAAAATTTCATTTCTGTAGCCTCAATTCTTTATATTTGTCTAGCAGACATTCTCCATGTTTCTGAGCTATAAGTAAGGTTAGGAACTGCCATGGATTTGTATAATTGTATTATGAACTCTTTCCTTGCCTTGTGTTTTAGAACACGTCAAAGATTTCCTGTTATCTGGTTAATTTTGTTAATTTTCCTATTTAAGATTGTTAAACAAATTAAATTTATTTGGCTGCCCACATTGTTAAAGATTAAAGTTATTTGGTTGCCCACATAGTTTTTGTTACTAGTAACTCATGTTATGCATGTTATCATCACTGTACACCGCGCAGTGTAATTCAGTTCATTAAAAGGCGTTTGTAGTACATCCACCATATACTAATTTTCATAATGCCTAAGAACGACCATTACGTTTTCTCTTCGACCGGTTACGAAGCAACAAGGTTATTATACTAAAAAGGATTAAATATGTTTCTATAATTAAAAGGTATGGATAACCATACATGACTTCCATGTTCTAAGATTTATAATTAAAATCATCAACTTGAGTTCGGCTCATAATTTCTAAAAAAAATATATCCCCCACCTTGTAAATCGAGTTTTATGTCTGAAAAATATAAATGAAATATTTCCGCAGAAATTACTTCTTTGTTGTCGATAACGTAGTACAGATATAAAAATTATTCCCTGCTATCATTTTTATTTATAGAAAATTACACCCCCTTCAATTCCCTTTCATCTATCTTTCTATAATGGATTATTATGACCTTCTTTTCAGGATACTTTGTTTGTCAAAATTACGTACTTTACTCTTGTTAAAACGTAAAACGTTGCAGGTGAACTACCCCTTCCCCTTAACCGATCTTCACCAAAATCAATACGAATTGAGTCCTCTACAACTCGGGCAGATATGCACAACATTATTTGATTCTGTTTGAATTTGCGGCAGTTATCGTTCGCCAAAGAAAAAATTCTACACACACACACACACACACACACACACACACACACACACACATAAACACACTTTTCGGAAAATGACTTTTCTTCATGTTTTGAGGGTAGTAGCCCTTATCTCAAACACCATTTTTTTTTCGCGATCACCATACTTCCATTTCCTTACGGAACATGGAAGTAAGAATACAAGTAAAGCATTAAAGACAGCTGATGCGTTCTTGCCACTCAGACAACGTGTAAATTATAACAATCTGTTTCTAATAAGAAATTAACGCAGCAGTCCACCCCGAGGTAGGGAGACGCAGATTTTGAAACATAACATTAATTTTAACTGAACCTAAAAAGTAGTAATGGGGAAAGTTATTTATGTTAACCACAGGGCAATCCGTTTAGTGAAAGAAAATGTCTATTATATCTGCACTATAATTATTTTGAACGTAACATTAAAACAGAGCAGACAGTCTGCAGTGTGCAAGTCATCGTCATGGGGAGAGTCACCGTATTGGTATGCTGGGCTTTGTAGCTATTTCATTCTGTGGAGGTAAGCATTAAAATTGCCGTGGCCATTGAGGAACTGTGTAAGATGGCAGTTAACCTCACCATGTTGGGTGTCAACCCTTCATATAACAAATAATAAAGTTTATTATTATTATTAATATTATTATGCAAACCATTTGTAGCCCTTTCAGCTGATGCATTAGACTGCCAATTTCATCACTCACAACTTAACAAAAGCAGTGTATACTAACACTTTACACCAGCCACCTAATGTTACTCTACGCTTTACGATAGCTACTCATTTTACAGAGTAAACAAATTCACTATAGTATTATGTATAGAAAATGTCATTACTGCAGAGCTAAGAGGCAGACCTGTTACAAAGCTGCCAAACTTTCTGACACGTAGGTTCAGACTATTCAACTAAGCTGTTCTTTCACTTATTTAGTGTTTTAGTCAATAATGAACGTAATCTCATGTGTACCAGTGTTTATTGCTCACATTTCATTGTCTGATTTGAAATAGACTAATTTCTGTGTACAAATCTAGTAGGAGAATTCAGTACAGTATATACTCATAAACTATTGCTTATTATTTCTCCCATTTATACATTAATCTAACCTTTCATGTGCGGTACTGAAAATTTTATTACATCCAAAATTATCATTTAAGAAGAATTTACTGATTTAATGATTTTGAAATATACAAATAATTTTTAGCCCTAAAGCGTATATTTTTAGAAGACAATTTTTAAAAAAAGTTTTATAATATCATGTACGGTATTAAAGAAGTTTTGTTCTTTTATAATGGAAATTTCTTTTTCTATGAGCAAAATATGTAAATACGTTAAAATATTTCATATTATTATTATTTCGGCTGTACAATGTTAACTTATTTTTCGAAACCAAAGATTACAAAATTCTTATCTTCCCTTGCTGTGTGTCCATCCAAATATTTTCTTCAAATTTTATTTTCCTCAATATAGTTTGAATTTCTTCTGTCCACGTGTTAGGTGGTCTTCCTTTTTTCCTTCTTTCTGGTGAGGTCCATTCAATAACTCTCCTTGGCAATCTTTCCTATCCCATTTTTTTCGGGTGTCCATACCATTGTAACTTTTTTGTTTGGTTAAAATCAACAATTTAATTTTTTACATTCATTCTGTCCTTAACAACTTTATTTATAATTTTCTCATGTCTGGACACTCTTGCTGAACGTCTCCAAAAGTCCATCTCTGCTATCATTAACTTTGTTGTTGTGTGTTTGTTAGTAGTCCAAACTTCTGAGCCGTATGATACTTCTAACAGTAGTTTTAAATATTTTGGTTTTAGTTTCTGCTGTAATTTGCATATTCCACAGGTTTTCACTTAATGTAGATATATCCATCTTCCCCAAATTAATTCTGGAATTTATTTCTTCATCTTGGTTTCCATTGGCCATAATTTTTACCACTCTTGTATTTCTCTGTATAAGAAATCTTCCTCCAATAACAAGTCTTGCTGAAGTTTACCTATTGCTATGTGTTTTTTGTTTTATTCATATTTACATTTAGGCACCATTTCTGATATGCCTGTATCAATTTTTTAGTCATGTACTCTATGTCTTAAAATCTTGAGCCAAAAGTAATTGGTCATCAGTAAACTGTAATGAATAAACTGTATCACCATCAAGTAGAATTCCCATGTTCCTGTACATTTTTTACAAGTCTCTATTGCTTTTTCCATATAAATTTTGAAAAGCATGAGTGATAGACAACATAGACAACATCCTCGGCGTAAACCTTTGATTACTTGAAACCCTAGTGACAAATTCGTTCCTATTTTTATTCTCGATATTGACTTGTTACAAAAATTTTGTATAACGTTTGTGATAATGGGGTTGATACTAGTTGATCTTAAGCCTGTCCACAGATTGGCTAACGGTACATTGTCATAGGCTTTTCAATGTCAATAAAAACTAAATGAAGAGGTTGTGATTGGACTGTTTTCTTTTCAATTATTTGCTGGAGATTATATGATCTATAGTTGATCTACCAACTCTGAAAACTACTTGTTCTTCAGCCTCCATTTCCTTATATTCAGCTTCTAAAAAATGTTTAAGTACTCTTCCATAAAGCCTACTTAGTGTGCTAGTAACTGTTATGCCTCTATAATTTTTGCAATCTTCTTTGTTTCCCTTCTTTCGTATTGTAGAAATATATCCCATCTTCCAATCTCTTCTCCATTCAGACATTTTTCAAAAAGATTTCTTAATAATTCATTTAATTTATTTGTACCATTTTTCAATAACTCTCCAGGGACATCTCCAATTCTAGCTGTTCTTCCATTCTTTAGAGATTTTACAGCTTCTTTTACAATATTTATATCCAAGTGAATATAATCACCTGATATTTCTCCCAAAATATGTCTGCTATGTCTTCAAAATCTTGAGCCAAACATCATCAGCAAACTGTAATGAATAAACTGTATCACCATCAAGTGGAATTCCCATGTTCCTACACATTTTTTTTCAAGTGTGTATTGCTTTCTCTATTTAAATATTGAAAAGCGTGAGTGATAGACAACACCAGTAACCCTTTGGGTACTTGAAAGCCTGGTGACAAATTTTTCCTATTTTTATTCTCAATATTGAATTGTTATAGAAATGTTGTATTGTTTTTATGATAATGGGGTTGACACTAGTTGAACTTAAAGCTTTCTACAGATTGGCAAACGGTACATTGTCATAAGCTTTTTCAATGTCAAAAGTATTTAATATTATTTATTAAATTATTCATGAGATTAATGTTGCATTCACTATTTTATCCAGCAACTGTATGAGAAACATAGAGCCTACATGCATTACACATATACATAAAACAATTTATTTACAAACTAATACCAACAAGTGACACAACTTTCCTGACACAAACACCAAAAGGTGACAATTTTATTTAAAACCTTTGCAAACATTACTACAGCAAATGCTTCATATTCTGCTGCGGAGGTACCAATTGCGGTTGAGAATTAGTAGAAACAAAGTTAGAGAGTTGGGTAACAGAGCAGTTTCTTAATTAACTAAGTAAGAGCTGATGCTTGTTGTGGGTATTCTGTGCTGATCACTTGGGCAAAGTTTGCTACCCCTACAGAAAACAACAATTTTAATTTAAGTTCACTTTATAATCTCTGTTTTTAACTAAGTGAAAAAAGACGCACTATCGAAAGCATACACCATTACTTTTATTTTATATATACATAGGTTTCTTTACATGTTTGTACCATCCAAAATGGTTCCGTATTCAATAAAATTATTTTCATTAAAATACTACATGATTAAAGATTATAGTATATGTCAAATATACCTAAATAGTTATAGTTTTAAAACCAACATAAATAAAGATAGTTTATCATGGTTTTGTTGCTTTCAACACATCCTCTCTTCCTCTCTTTCTTTGAACGCTAATTTTCAGTCTCAGTGGTTCCTTAGTCTATACTCTACCATCGGTTACGTATTCATATATACGTAACACAATTAGTAGTTGCCAAGATAGTGTCATATAAGAGCTCTAACAGATTGGCGATCATCCTGCTGTTATTACTGCACTACAATTGAGTGCAGTGAGGTACATTTTCTAATAATAAAATTAAATTATAATGAGGTAGATTAATGAGGTAGATATAATTAAATAATAGCTTAAAGTCGGTTATATATTTTATTAACTGAAATGTTCCTTTGATTTAAAACCTTCAGTGATTATCGTATTCTGTCATTAACATTTCCGCTTATTGATTGTCCCTTATTGCATACTTTTAAAGAACATTGTAATTATGTGTATTTTTATGTTTTAAATCTGTGGATCCATCCAAAAGTTGATGCTATTACTACATCTTATTGAGTAATCCTATTTTTAAATTTTTTTATTGTAAAACGCAATAAAAACGCTTAAATATAGTTGTTATTTTTTACGCGCTTTATGTCAACAAAACATATTCTATTTCATTTTCTTGTTCATTACAGTAAATGAAATACACCGATCAAAGCAATGAACGTGAAAATAAGACTGAATTGTGTTAGAAACAGAAGGACGACACAGAGAGAGAAGATACACAAAAGGGAAGAAGAACGAAATAAAATAGAGTAGAACGAGAAATATAAGAGGACGCGAAGGAAAGACAGTGTAAACTGGCAATATTTTAGATTTAACGCAAGCAATAAACAAACGACAGAACGGTTTGTGTGGAATTCGGTCTAATGTGTCTCATATAGGTCAACAACTACATTACTATCTGAGGGAAAAAGTATAAGGTGAGTATATAAGCAGCAGACTGATTAAGAGAGGCGGTGCAATAGACAGTGTGGCGAGGTGCTGCCAGTACAGAAACACTGGTGGTTATTTTGAAGCGTTAACATTTTTTTTAATACAAATTGTAGTTCATATTATTACAGAATGTGTTACACAAATTAACTTCAACAATGGTGGGTCTACAGTAAAACGTATTATGAAATATTGTGGACCACTAAAGCAATATATGTTTGAGATAATATGTTGCGATAAAGTATGTTATCATATGGAGGAATGCACAATAGAAGTCTTGTTAAGAGTAGACTCAAATATGGCACGCCTCATACGACATGGTCGTGTAAAAACTTAAGCCTGACGATCACTTGTTCGAAAAGTTGTTTAACTTAAATGATGTTTCACACCACTATAGAAAAATTATTCCGATTAAAGCTTTCAAACTTCACAGCTTATCATCAGTTCGGAAATGGATCATTAGATTGGATTTCCTATGTGATGATGATTGGATTTCCTATGTGATGATGAGCTGTGAAGCTTGAAAGCGCTAATTGGAATAATTTTTCTATAGTGGCGTGTAACAGTGTTAATTCTGTTTGTGATATAACCACTACCACAACTTTATTAATTAAATATTGTTTAACTTGTCTCCCACTAGATACCGACGAGGGAATTCCAGGATATCCTGAAAAGGAAATATATATGATGGAACAGAAAAAGGACAAGATGGCATGAGATAAATAAAGGTAAAACAAAAGTCACAAAATGTTCCAGAACTTGAAAAAAGAAAGGCTGAGGTATTCCTAGACGGTGGAAAACTAGTGCAAGTAAATTCTTCTTATATCTTGGGAGCTGCGCTAGTGATATGAAAAGTAGAATTGCACAACGAGCAGGCGAGACATTTCCAAGAAGCAATCTTTCCTAGCGTCAAAAATGTGTCGAAGAAATGTGTAAAGAATTTCATTTGGAGTATGTGCACGAATTGTGGGCTTTGAAGAAAATGGAGAAGAGCTACCTTGAAGCAACCTATTGAGATGCGGTGATAGAGGAGAGCTTGGAGAATACCGTGGACGGAAGGAGCATCTAATGATCAGATTTTGAAGAGAGTGGGTAACAAACGGACATTGTTTAGATCCATTGAAGAAATGAAAAGTAATGAACCAATGTTTGGTTACATTGTATGCCTTTAAGAGTTTTTCACCACCCTGATCAATGAGCGTAGTGAGAGGCGAAAGCCCAGGGAGAAACATATGGATGAGATTAAAGGAAGAAGAAGGTATGTGGTGATAAAGAGGTTGTCTAAGGATAGGAAAAAACTGCAAGGCTACTCTGGATTGAAGAGAAGAAGAAAAAGATAAAATGAGACGCTGGAACGACAAAAATCTTTGGTGAGTAAGGTGCAACAGAGGGCAGTGTAACGTCTTTTCGCCGCGTTACAAATCCAGGGAACCCCTCGTAATTAAACTCCGTTAATTAGATGGGCTGCCTACGTTGTAACAGAATTGATCACAAATAATTAATATAACAAATTACTTACTAACTGTGTAAGGAAACAATGGCAAGGTATACAATTGATTTAAGCACTCCTCATATGTGTGTAACAAGAAGACTTCTCTTTATTTAACATTTAAAAACATTTACTGACAGATCCCATGACATTACTAATTCAATTATTAAATTATTTGAAAAGTTTCTTTAAACTTTGGGATCAAACTTGATTCTATATAGCTATACCTCGGATCCGGGTCAACTTTCTGTATTTCTGTAGTTAAGACTTTCAATTGTACTCATTTCATGATATTAGCTTGCAAGACTTTCTTTTATTCAACCATTGGAAGAATGGTATTATTGCTTGAATTATATTACTCTACATTAGCATATAAATTTTTACAACGTATGAAGTTAGAATAGTTACATGAAATTCTTAGATTTAATTTATAAGTCTTTACAAAGTTAATAGTTTCTGAAAAGTCTCTTTCAAGATGTGTTGTGTAACAAATATTAGTAACCCTCGATAGACAGGCTATCGAGTCACCTTTTAATTGGTATGCTGAAGACTCGTCCTGGGGTATCCGTCTTGGGAAACAGGAACAGCTACGTCGTCATCACGGTCAGGTCTTCCTCAGTAAAGCGCTCCAAAGTTCGCAGGTTGAACAATATGTTGTGTAGATATCTATGATGATCTTGTAGATTCTCGGATGTCCTGATCTGCATATTCTGTCACGTGCAGTAGAGTTTGTGGGTTCTGATAGTTCACATCTCCAGGTATGACTTTGGAATTGTTGTTATTTGTTGAAGCACGAAGTCATCTTGTGTTACACTCTTTTTTTTACGTTTCGATTTTTTTTACTTAAATTTCTTGTCTATTTACATGACTATATTAGTTAACACATCCAGATGCTTTAAACAGCTACATCTGGTACACCATCTTAAGGTGAAACAAAATATAGTTAACATATTTTAAGAGCACAGCTCCTACGTCTATACTGTACGAAGTCACCATTGCAAGAGAGAGAAATTCTGCTCCCTTCGCCTGGTACTGGGCAAAAGTTAGTGGGGCAATTTCCGCGCGAGAATATAGTTCCTAACTATATTTAAGTTAACTTTTTTATTTATACAAACTATCCCTAAACAAATATACATAATTTAAATCAGTTGTTTTAGCGACTATTTATGTCTTCAGATTTTTAATTATTAACATTAGTTTTTTTTATCTAATTCTAACTTACACAAGACTCGGAAAACATGTCGAGTCTGGAATCAACAGGACAGCGCCTGCTCACAAGCAAAGGGTTAAATACGATATTAATAACTCTTTACAATTTATCTTTTTATTAGAGTATCTTCTAACTAACTAATTACTGCTTCCTCTCATACTGAGTACATACAGGTGTTTTATATTAATACAGTGAGATTTAAATGGCTTAAGAGCTCGCAACCTTAATTTTTAAAAAATTTTATTTTCTTGATTATTTCTTTTATTTAAATCGTCACAGCAGTAGCTCTATAAGCATCTGCACGGTCGATTACGGTAATGTTTTTAGTTTGTTTGCATACTTATGGAAGTATTTTCATTATTCATGTGTAAAATAGAATAATAACATAAAAAAGTTATTAATGAGTCATAAGCATACAGAGTAAAATCGAATTTGTGCTGTTTCATTTCCACACGATAGACGTTTCAATTTTATATCCATTTGCATGGCAACAGGTGACTAGCTTATTGAAATTTCCAGAGCAAGCTGGCACACACAGTCTGGTAAACACAGCGTCCGCAAACGCGTACAATAGTCAATCAACTGTAAATGACATATGGACGCCTGTTAGAAAGTGACCACCCGCTCGAACTCAAAACCTCCACGCGCATACTTTGGATATTTACATTGTTGCTGGCAGACTGCCAACAAAATGAAAATCGATCAGCTGCTGACATTTGTGTGGGAGGGGGGAGCGGATTCAAGTTGGCTTAAGTGCATGTCAGCATGCATTAACAAGCCCGTCTCTGCAAACAGTGTAAACGTTTCAAAGAATTTTGACATCCCACAAATTTTGTTTGTTTACTAATTGTATTTCTACCAAACAAAAACTCTTATTAAATACTTGGCAATTAAAATAGTTTAGACATAAAATCATGCTGTGAACATGAAGTACTTATAATAAGTAAATTAATCAGTAAGAATAATAAAATAAAGATATACAAACAGCAGTACAATGATTGTGACGATGTTGTGCTTGACAACATAGGATAAATAAAAAATAAGAATTTACAAAAACTCTCTTTCTTCTTCTTCTTCTTCTTCTTCTTCTTCTTCTTCTTCTTCTTCTTCTTCTTCTTCTTCTTCTTCTTCTTCTTCCTTTCTTCCTCTTCCTCTTCTTCTACACTGCAAAGAGCAAAAGGATAAATCTGTTTTGGTATCTATATCATTATCGGACACCTTACATCTCAAAAAAAAAAGATGTAAGAATTTTAGAAAATACAAAAAAACAGGTTCACAAAAATATGTATTTTTAAAGCATTTCGCCGACTTAATATCTAAACTTTTAAATTTGTTAGTCTGTCAGCGTTTCCAAGCAAAACCAAACCAACGAGGAATAAATTACAATAACTGGAGCACGTTAATTAAGGCGTATCTTACGCGTTGGCGTGTAATCCCTTCAACCGAACTGCTGAGAAGCTTTGTTTGAAACTGTTTACAATACTCATTAAATTAGAACCCAGCCTACAGCGTCCAACTTGCAACAGACTCGGTAAACTGTTTCTGGAATAATGGCAGACAATTAAATTAAAGTTTTGGTTGCAAACTTACTGCCTTCAAACGAAAGGAATGACGAATTCAGTAGAGAGAACTTTCATTGATTCATCTTAAACGTTTACGGCAAATGTGGAAATATCTTTTATTCGTATTATGTAACAAAGATTGATGACTCATACGTGGAGTCGCGAAATGTTATATTCAGTTATTTCAAAGGTATAAACACAAAAACCGCACGCACACCCACACACACACACACACACACGCACGCACGCACACACGCACAGACATTTACGCGCGCCTGTCAAACTGTGTACGTTTCTACTGCAGCAACAAATTAGCATTCGTCCTATGGCTAAACATTATATTCGTACATTGAAACCAATGTACAGAAAATTTTAACATTTTTAGTGGATTATAAATCCCAAATATAGTGTTCAATATAATTGTTTATAAAGGTCATTTACAATTTCTCTTTAACTGCAAAAAATGAAGCTCGTTCATTTTAATAAATATATCTTACAGTTTATGTCATCATATTGTTACGACGGTCTACTTGATTGGCGTAGGTACAGTAGAAAGCAAAATAAGTACAAGACACCAATTAAGTCACTAATCATCAGCTTTAATTTTTACAGTTAAACAGTTCGTAATTAACAACACAGTCTACTACAACAAATCAAATAAAAATTGTTCACACGCAATAAAATGTCACTAGTATTTAACACAATTGTATTATAATATACCGCCCGATTATAAAACACAACACTTTACTAATAACCACTTGAACGCGCACAGTAATATTGCCCGAGAATAACTCTCGAAACGCAATGTAAATACATCGCTGCTATACTGAATTGAACGTCGTTGAGTACTGGTATTTATAGCCGCCGAACATTAGACGATTCCATATACTACGTATTACCTTTAAACTACGACGTAATTGCTTCCAGCCGTGACACAGTGAGAGATCTCGCACCGTCTAGCAAATGCATCTACAAGCACGTACGCCACACGCTTACATTCTGGATCTCTCTAGAACGTTCGATAAAAACGTAGATTGTCCTGTGATGTCGTAACACTGCCTCCTCCTTAAGCCTGTTCGTCCCGAACTGGCAAACCGTCTCTGGAGACCGTTCTGGTCTCCACTCGACCAGGCGATCTAGGTGGACGTCCTTGCGAAAGATAATTCTCCGGTTCTTTGAATTCAGTCTCGTGTGATCCAAACATCACGTTCCCAGGAATGCGAGTATTCCGCTCAACCACTAGTTTTGCTGGAATCACTCCCGTTGCGTCATGTACTGATGACCTATACACCACTGGCTGGTCCAAGTTTGTTTAGTTCTCGTCAACAACATCTTGCGTAACCTCATCTTCAGCCACTTTTCTCTCGGGCGCTTCTATCAGCTCACGAACAAACAAGGGGTTTTCCTTGATACCCATAGTTGGCTTTCCAGTCACTTTCTTTGCCGTTTCACGTATTTGTACTTCTCTCCTAGTTCTTCTTCCATTTCCGCCTGGAATAGGAAAGGTTCCTCTTGACCAGACCTGTTGATTTCTTCTTCGGCCAATGCCACTTGCTTAATCAAATGGTTAGTAGACCTTGTCATTTCAGCCATGCAAAGCTTTATCTTCTCTTGGCCACACTTCAGGACATTCTCTCTCAAGTCCATAACGAATCCGTAGGCATTCATAATGTTCCGTGCCAAGAATCACTTCATCGACAATGTCTGCAACGAGCATTTGGTGGCTAAACTCGAGAAGACCCAGGAGCACACGTACGTCCATCTTTCCTAACACATTGACGGGAGTTCCAGTCACAGTCTGTATTGTACAAGAGCTAATTTGAGGTCGGCGGTTGCTGACTAAGTCAGGGCGCACAATGGACACTGTTGCGCCCGTGTCAACTGTAAATGATGTTGGTTTACCTTCCGCAAATCCATTAACAATCAAGTTTCCACTAGTCTTATGTAGTGTGGAAACTGTGTGTTGTTCTGGGGCTTTACATCACCAATTGGTGCGATCACTCTCTTCTCTAGGTATCTTCTTCTCCCTACAGTCTACCTGTAGATGACCACGTTTTCCACAGTTGTAACATTTCGGTCTTCTGTCTTTTTCAAATCGTTGCGACTCTCTTGAACTTTTGAATTGTTTGCCCGACAACATTGTTTTTCTGCACCCATCGTAACGGCAATGTGATACAGGAATCTTCTGACTGCAACGTCATGGCACAAACCCATTAATGTAGCGGGACGCTAACTTGGCAGCTTCAAACTCTAGGGCGTGAACAAGAGCTTCTGAGCTATTTCGGTGCCTTGCCAATCGTAACACTTGCTGAAGTTCACAATCTCCGATGCCATCAATAAAAGTCTGCACCGCAAACCTTATTCGAAAATCATCTGGTGCTTCAGGATAGGCCAATCTAATCAATCTGTCGATACTTGCTTCAAACTCTTGAAGACTCTCTCCGGAACGTTGTCGTCTTGTATGTAAAACCTAGTAAAGCCTTGGTAAAGTGTACTCAGTTTCTTATAAAACCCAGTTATTTTACAGAATAATTATTCCTGAATACAGAACAATTATAAAACCTGATAATTTTAATTAGGTTTCCTGCTTGAAGTAGCAAACTGCTATATAAAAAAGGAAACATAGGCGGAGTACACAAAAATAATAATTTCAATGTTGGTCTGTGACCTACATAATCAGTTTTCGTTCACTAAGACATTTCCGATGCTTAATTTTATGGCACGTCGTGGATGATGTTAGGTATCTTTCTGCTGGTTACTAGATTGTACTTTTGAAATTTTAAGTTTTGAGATTTCAGTAGAGAGTAGACTACTTTATCATACTTCATACTTTACTTTATCACCTTACCCTATACTTACTTTATCATAAAGTGCTGCATTCTATAGCCGGTTATTGGAAAACCGGTGGGCTTCTCTGGGGATAACGCGCAGCACCTTTATGGGCAATAGTACATTCTTAGTCTCAGAATTAAATTAAGTTGAAAGGTAAACACAATTTAGTGATTAATTCATTATATTTGGTCTCCAGTCGCAGTGAAATTTAAATTAATAAATACCTTTTTCTTTATCCGTGCTGCGACTACGTCTTTGATGTCTTACGACATGTTTCGGGAACACGTTCCCATCATCAGGTACAATTTTTGTCTTCTAGTTCATAACGAACGTGTCAAGAATATAATAATTAAAACACATCAACACATAAACACATAACACAATGAGTATGATAGAACTCAGTCCACATAACAGTGCGCACTGCCGTACTATAACTGACCGCGTAATCAAACTATATATTCGGCTGGTGTACACAAGCGTTATCACTCTTCAGTACAGTATCATATAAACAGTGAGATTTAAATGTTAATTGATCATTAAGCAGTAGGTTTGGTTGAAATAAAAACGCTTTATATATTTCATATTCTTCCATGGCATCCATGTATCGGCTCTTACTCCATATATGTATGGGCGTAAAGTTATCTGTGAAACCACTATAACTGTGATTGCTGTTTACCAGATGTAAAGCAAAGTTGGATTTGATTGACTTGATGTTCTTTTTTGGCATATGTTCTTTATATCTGTCTTTAAATTTCCTGCCCGTTTGTCTTATGTAGAATTTATCACATTCACTACACTGGATTCTATATATACCAGAACTGATTTCGGTTGTTTTTTGTGTTCGAGGTTTTAATATGTTCAATATGTTATTGGTAGTTTTGAAGGACACGATGATGTCTAATTTTCTTAATTCATTTTTTATTATATTAGGAATCACATTAGTATATTCAACTGAAATATAATGGTTCTTTTTACCATCTAATTTTAATTTTCTTTCCATTTTATTCCTACGTTTGCGTATTAAGTTATCTATTATATCACTTTTATATCCATTATTGACAGCTATATGTTTAATAATATTTACTTCATCTTGAAAATCTTCCTGGTTCATAGGTATAGTTAAAAGCCTATTTACGAAAGCATTAAAAGGGGCCATTTTCTGTGTATATGGGTGGAATGAATCAGCATGGACAGTTATATCCGTGATAGTGGGTTTCCTGTATATTTTATATGTGATACAATCAGCGTTTCTTCGAACAGAAAGGTCTAAAAAGTTTAGGCAATTTTCATTTTCTACTTCCATGGTGAATTTTATGTTGTTATTTATGTTGTTCATGTATTTGAGTAACATGTCCATTTGTCTACAAGTGCCATTAAAAACCATGAACGTATCGTCAACATATCGCGTGTATGAGATAATTTTATCGTGGTAACTGTTACAGTTAGACAGTAGATAATTATTTTCATAAAAATTAAGGTATATATCTGCCAGTAATCCACTTAAAGGAGACCCCATGGCTAACCCTTCTCCTTGTTTAAAAACTTGCCGTCAAATGTAAAATAATTTTGTTTCAACACTATTCGTAATATCAAGTTCATTGTGAACATAACTTTTATAAACGCGTAGTAAATTATACCAATATCGAATTATCTAATGACGAGACAGAATTAATATCTAAAGGTTTAAAATATAACTTACCTAAACTTAGCAAAAACAGCCTATTACGTGGAGTTATAAACGCTGAAGCTGCTATAAAATGCATTAAAAACCAAGAAACCCAACAAGTAACACGATCGGTAATCAACAATAAATTGGATCGCATATTGAAAATGGATGGCTTAAGTAAAAATAAAAACCAGTTTATAAAATACAAGAAGGAGCTCAACCTTATGAAAACAATAAAACAAAAGATTGACATAAATAAGGCAATAGTTACCAAAGCCGATAAAGGCAATACTGTAGTTATATTGAGTCAAGCAGATTACACGCAGAAATGTTATGAATTTATTAACAATAACATTATTAAGACACTTGAGCATGACCCCACCAGCAAGTACACAAAGGAACTAAATTCCGCTGTGAACAAATGCATAAATTTGTTTGACGCAAATGTTAGACACCATATTAAACAAATAAATGCACAGGCACCCGCATTCACAGGTTTGCCAAAAATACATAAGGACGACATGCCAATACGTCCCTTAGTTAACTACACGTCGGCACCTGGGTACAAAATCGCAAAAGAACTTCAAAATATAATAAAAAACAGTATAAAGCTAGAGAATAATCATAGTATCAAGAACAATAAAAATTTCATAAACAAAATTAATTCCATCGACTTATTACCGAGTTATAAGCTGGTTTCTTTTGATATTGTCAATTTGTACACAAATATACCTATACAAGAAACAATAGAGATTCTCCAAAACAATTTACTTAATACGGCAATATTAAATCAACAGGAAATTAACGAATTAATCTTGATATTACGAATAGTGTTGAAACAAAATTATTTTACATTTGACGGCAAGTTTTTTAAACAAGGAGAAGGGTTAGCCATGGGGTCTCCTTTAAGTGGATTACTGGCAGATATATACCTTAATTTTTATGAAAATAATTATCTACTGTCTAACTGTAACAGTTACCACGATAAAATTATCTCATACACGCGATATGTTGACGATACGTTCATGGTTTTTAATGGCACTTGTAGACAAATGGACATGTTACTCAAATACATGAACAACATAAATAACAACATAAATTCACCATGGAAGTAGAAAATGAAAAATTGCCTAAACTTTTTAGACCTTTCTGTTCGAAGAAACGCTGATTGTATCACATATAAAATATACAGGAAACCCACTATCACGGATATAACTGTCCATGCTGATTCATTCCACCCATATACACAGAAAATGGCCCCTTTTAATGCTTTCGTAAATAGACTTTTAACTATACCTATGAACCAGGAAGATTTTCAAGATGAAGTAAATATTATTAAACATATAGCTGTCAATAATGGATATAAAAGTGATATAATAGATAACTTAATACGCAAACGTAGGAATAAAATGGAAAGAAAATTAAAATTAGATGGTAAAAAGAACCATTATATTTCAGTTGAATATACTAATGTGATTCCTAATATAATAAAAAATGAATTAAGAAAATTAGACATCATCGTGTCCTTCAAAACTACCAATAACATATTGAACATATTAAAACCTCGAACACAAAAAACAACCGAAAACAGTTCTGGTATATATAGAATCCAGTGTAGTGAATGTGATAAATTCTACATAAGACAAACGGGCAGGAAATTTAAAGACAGATATAAAGAACATATGCCAAAAAAGAACATCAAGTCAATCAAATCCAACTTTGCTTTACATCTGGTAAACAGCAATCACAGTTATAGTGGTTTCACAGATAACTTTACGCCCATACATATATGCAGTAAGAGCCGATACATGGATGCCATGGAAGAATATGAAATATATAAAGCGTTTTTATTTCAACCAAACCTACTGCTTAATGATCAATTAACATTTAAATCTCACTGTTTATATGATACTGTACTGAAGAGTGATAACGCTTGTGTACACCAGCCGAATATATAGTTTGATTACGCGGTCAGTTATAGTACGGCAGTGCGCACTGTTACGTGGACTGAGTTCTATCATACTCATTGTGTTATGTGTTTATGTGTTGATGTGTTTTAATTATTATATTCTTGACACGTTCGTTATGAACTAGAAGACAAAAATTGTACCTGATGATGGGAACGTGTTCCCGAAACATGTCGTAAGACATCAAAGACGTAGTCGCAGCACGGATAAAGAAAAAGGTATTTATTAATTTAGTGATTAAGTCTAATTTTTACTTAACTTGTATAAAAGATAGCAAAGGTAGCGTCAAGCTATAACAAAATATAATTATTATAATATTGTTACGACATCACATAACAATCAATGTGTTTATCGAATGTTCCAGTTGAATCCAGCGAAATCTGTGTGGTGTACGTGATTCTCGACTCATTAGCGATACTTTTCTGGAAGGCGCCAGCAGCGCGGACTGTGTCAAGGCCGCAATTAATTACGCCGTACACACTGGTGCTAATACGCAGTTTAGAATCTTCTGGTCTGTGAGCATTGTATAAAAACTAGGCGGCAGCGGCCTTAGTTTTCAGTTATAGTCGCGATATATTTACAGTGGGGTTAGAGTTATTGTCGGGCGATTACAAGCGATATTACTGTTTGCGTTCAAGTGTTTATTAGTGAAGTGTTTAATAATCGTGCGGGATATTGTAATACAATTGTGTTTTAATATTAGTTGACATTTTATTGCGTGTGAACAATTTTTATTTGATTTGTTGTAAGAGACATTGTTGTTAATTACGAACTGTTAACTGTGGAAGTTAAAGCTGGTAATTAGTGACTTAATTGGTGTCTTGTAATTTGTTTTCCACTGTACCTACGACGATCAAGTAGACCGTCGTAACAATATAAAATAATGGACGTCGTGACAAAATAATGGATAAGATCCGTACAAGAAAAAATGTGGGAGGTAGGAAGGATAAAAATTATATGGGATTGATAACATATATAGGAACAAGGACAAAAAGTATTGTGGAATGTTTTAAGAAATGTCATATATATGTAGCAATTGAAAAAGTGTATGACAGTGTTTGATAAAATTAAGAATAATAATACAGAAGAAATTCCGATTTTCCAAAAATGTGTAGTAAATTTGTAGTAAATTATAAGTAGGCAAAACGGGCCGTAAGTTCGAGTGTAGGCTGGCGGATCATAAAAGAAGGCAAGGAAATAGGACATCCAGTTCACTATATGGTAGGCATTTTGTTGAAGAAAATTATAAGTTTGTTAATCCGTTAGAGGAATATGAAATTATAAAGGTTGAACATAATTCGGTAGAAAGAAAGTTGAGAAAAGAACTTGAAATATTAAAGGAATGAAAAAAGGATTTAAATAGTTTAATTAATTCAAAGGTGAAATTTGATAATGAAGATATATTTTACCACATACTAAGAAAGAGAGGAATGTAGAACATAATGTTTGGCAGTCTGATACTTAGTGGTTGGAAAAGTACAAAGTCATAATGGAAAGTTACCAGGCAGCAATGGAAAAGTTCTGGGACAAGGGGTTGTGGACTCGGCTGATTGCTATGTCAAATAACAAAGGTGTTTACCTGCTACGTTTGTTTATGTCAAGTTGACGCTTCCGGGTTGTAGAAAAGATATATAAAGGGGTGAAGGTTTCTGGGTATGTTGTTCTGCTTTATCTGAAGGTGAGCTGAAAGGCTTGAAAGCGCTTATGGAAAGTATAATTGCGTGTTAGTGGTTACAATTGAAGTTTAGTAAAAAAAATTATGATTTAAAATAAAATTTACTAAAACCCTAAAGACTTTATTCCTTATTTATTACTTTGTGTCTTCCTACAAAAATTACATCCCATTATTCCAAATAATACTTCCGTATACCTCATTACTAGTACTTTCATTATTATATCAGCACTTCCATATTAATTAATAGATATCTGAAATTCATTTCACAAGTACATTTATCTGTCCTATCATACACGTATGTTACTACAAAATTTGTAACTTATTGAATTATTTGAATTTGTAACTATGAAAAATTATTCCGATTAGCGCTTTCAAGCTTCACTTCCAATCTGACGATGAGCTGTGAAGTTTAAAAGCGCTAATCGGAATAATTTTTCTATAGTGGTGTGCAACAGTGATAATTCTGTTTGTGATTATAACCACTAATACAGCTTTCTTAATTATATTAACTGTAAAGTGCAGACTTTTGTAATTGTTACCATAGTGTGCTTGGAATAATTTTTAATTTAAAAGTTTTTGTACACCATTGTCTTAGTTTAGTAAAACTGTTAGTAAAGTTGCGAGTAACAATTTATCTGGTATTTTAATACTTATTCTTCCGTTATGACAACTGAAAGAAGCTGATGATTTGGGGGTTGAAAAATAAGTCGCTTAGCTTATAGGCTAAGAGGATTTATTTTAATTATTAATTTGGTATAAACTTAGTAGTAAGTAATGATACTTTTTTATTTAAAAGAGAAATAGAATAATTTTAGATTTAATAAAATGTGTAAAATTTTAAAAATAATATAAAAAACTTAAACCTAATTTCTACAATTACTTTTTTTCTTAACATTTATGTTATTACAAATTTTTACTTAACATTTGAATACTTGTATATAACATAGCATTTAATTCTACAAGAAATATTCGTATTTCTATGATACATGATGTATGATTTGTAAGACATTTGTCTTACGTTATATTTATTATTACTTCTACGAGAATAACCCTTTTTTAAAAATTTTAAATGTTTTAAATATTTTTTCTTAGACTTTGTTCTAGCATCCATGTTGTAGGCACTCTGAACTTAAACACATACCTTATTCTTCTGTTACCTTTGAATTGTCTTCAGGAACTTTTCCATCCTTAAGACACTCTTATTTATTAAATTTATTCCCTTACCTTCTGGCTTTTCCCTCCGTTTATCATTTTAATTGTTGATTGGTAGTTAAGAAGGTAAGGAGGGATAGGTGTTTTGGGTCCAAGATTTCCACACGTGTAAAACCGAAGCTGTTGACACGTACGTTCGTGTGAGAAGTTCTCCGACTTTTCTCACTGATGCCAGATTCCAGTTCATTATTACTTTTTTTCTACTAATGTTACATACTGTACTTTGCAGATCAAATACATGTGATCCTAGCCCATGTGTTTGGTTTTTAACTAAGGAAATTTGGCAGGTTTTTTGTTCTGAAATTCTCTCACAGTCTTACATTATGATCAGTGCAATCATCTTAAGTATACAAAAGTGTGTGTTTGTGTGTGCGTGTGCGTGTATGTTTTGCTTACTATTGTTTAACAACTTTTGTTGATTTTTCCATATGTTTCAGTTTATGAAGTCAATAGTATCATTCTACCTGACTTTGTCTCAGTTCAGCGACAAATTTAATAAATAACATAATGCTAACATTGTGCACTTCATGTCACCGCGTTTGTCAATATACGGACTGCAGAGCACAGCTTCCGGTTACACGAACCTCACTCATTGAAAAACTGCTGATTAGAAAATGAAGATGAACAAAAGTATTATAATACTTTATGCAAAGCTGAGTGAACAGCCGAGTATCTTCACGAAACCATCGTGAAACCATATTTTCGTTTGTTTAATCT
Source organism: Magicicada septendecula (assembly GCA_034769895.1). Lineage (NCBI taxonomy): Eukaryota > Metazoa > Arthropoda > Insecta > Hemiptera > Cicadidae > Magicicada > Magicicada septendecula. Next base: position 347,821,359 of record CM068375.1, read on the forward strand.
TGTTTAAGTATTTGCATATTAGTTGACTAAGTAGAAATTGTATTGTAATAGTTGATCAAGTAAACAACTGTACCCAAACAAACCTGTTTTTTTTTAATTCAATTAAAAAAAATTTAATTCAATTTGTAAGTCAATGAAGTCTACAAACGCAAAACGTATTAATTGTAATAGGCAAAAATATCTTAAATGGAAAAGGAAAAGTGGAATTCAGATGTATTGCGTAGTTACAAACGTTTGGCATCTTCACCAATTGGCATCCAGCCAACTTAACGTTGACAGTATACCTTAAGATGCTCTCTCCACTGGAGTAGAACACTGTTCCGTGTACAATACTGTAAAGATATGGCTTTGTTTTACTAACGTTAATCTTTTGCAGACGGCGGTTCCAAAGAGTAGACGACGGTTTTAAAGCAATCTTGTAAATGTGAATCTACCTCAGCTCAAGTCGTGTATCTAAAATATCGAATTACATTAGATTACAGTGTGTAATTTGCGTAGTACGCTTATGAAAACTAATTCTGCTTTATGATTATTAACCTGCGCAAGGCATAATACTGTTTTACGATAAGGATAAATTTTTAACACTATTTTTTGTTCTTACTATTATTTAAATTTTCTATACACTAAATTCCGTGAAATAAACATTTGTTTTTAAATTTCAAAATTGCGCTGGCTGTTTAATTTTTACTACTCATTTATAAACGATTGCAGATTAAATTAAGTGAAGGTACATTGTAAGTGCGACATGCAAATTAAGTGAGATACGTTGAAAACGATAGTAAAAATACAAAATAAAAGAATTGAGAAATTTATTAATTTACTTTTAAAATTATTTAATGTTAAACTTGTTTTTAAAGGCCTTGGTACTTACAATTATTTATTTTTCTATTAAATAGAACATTAAGGCATACATTAAGCAGTTTTTTGTAAAATGTCATGCAAAATATTGAAAATAAAGAACAGAAAAGATAATATACGAAGAAAATATAAAGGAAAATAAAATTTAAGAAAATATAAAGATACGAAGAAGAATATTTTAGTCTACTTTTCCAAAAATAATTATAATTATTCCCCATTGTTCACCACACAATATTTGGCACACGGTAAACAATAAAGAGCAGTCTGCGCTTTATATCCACATCTACACAAAACCAGAAAAAAAAGACGCTTCGGACTCCAAACTGCTTAGAAAGTCAATAATCCTTCACAACAAGAGCAAATAAACGCGGCGCTGTAAGTTGACGCCGGTCATAGTCACCACAACACTACATACATACAGGTAAGCTTTTGCGCATGCGCCTCACGCTACACTCTGCTGTGCAACAGCACGCACTGTATACGCCGGACAGGTCTGCCGTAAGGAGCAGCTGGCAAGTTGCATGTTCGAAGAAGGCAGATTAGAAAATAACTCGTTATCCTCCATAATATTTATATAGATTATGTACTAATAAGCTCCGTGAGTTGCAGAAATTGTTCACTATTTTGAATGAAATACATTTATTTTAGGAATAGTACAATATTAAATAATGTTTCAATTACCAGAAAAATTAAGAAAGCCCCGTAATTTTTTAAGTTGCCATTTATTTTATTCCATTTTTTGTTGTTGTAAAATTACTATTATAAAACATTAGTCACTTAATAAATACTTATTATTCTAATCTACTGCACTGGTGTTTTGTTTTGGTTAAAATTATTACCATAATCCCTAAATAAGAAATATTGTAGTGCTAACTTTTGATTGTTATCTTAGGCTTTCACGACCAGCGTCAACTCTGTTAATATTAGGTTGACAATTCTCCGGCCTATTAGGCTGTGGACCAATGCTGCTGCAAAAAGTTGACGTTACGGCCCCATCATTGGAGGCCATCTTCAGAGGGTTTCACGACCAGCGTCAACTCTGTTAATATTAGGTTGACAATTCTCCGGCCTATTAGGCTGTGGACCAATGCTGCCGCAAAAAGTTGACGTTACGGCACCATCATTGGAGGCCATCTTCAGAGGGTTTCACGACCAGCGTCAACTCTGTTAATATTAGGTTGACAATTCTCCGGCCTATTAGGCTGTGGACCAATGCTGCCGCAAAAAGTTGACGTTACGGCCCCATCATTGGAGGCCATCTTCAGAGGGTTTCACGACCAGCGTCAACTCTTTTAATATTAGGTTGACAATTCTCCGGCCTATTAGGCTGTGGACCAATGCTGCCGCAAAAAGTTGACGTTACTACCCCATCATTGGAGGCCATCTTCAGAGGCTTTCACGACCAGCGTCAACTCTGTTAATATTAGGTTGACAATTCTCCGGCCTATTAGGCTGTGGACCAATGCTGCCACAAAAAGTTGACGTTACGGCCCCATCATTTGAGGCCATCTTCAGAGGGTTTCACGGCCTGCGTCAACTCTGTTAATTGCATTGCATTGCATTGCATTGCATTATGTAGTGGGGTATCTTTGCACCTATGGCTGAATTACAGCTTCCGGGACGTGCCCGATGGCTGTCAGATGAAAACAGTGCTGGACTTTCACAAGACAGTGGCCTAAAAATCAAGAGGGACACGCCAACCAGTTAACTGAGAAGGCGGCTGAAATTTTCCAAACATCTTTATTTTATACAGGTACCAGGTCATGGTAACACTGCCACCGGTGACGGGCGAACGGTAGATGCCGTAAGCGCCCGGCCCGGCAGGCAGGCGCCTTGTGGCGCCGGTCGTTCCCCGCGAGGCAGGGAACCTCCGTGTCGATGGCAAACGGTAACAGCGCCAAGCAGTGTGCCAACATACTTGGGGAGGCAGAAGACTTAAAAGGAAGGTAACAAGGATGTCAAGTTGCTGGGGAACCTAAATTGCAGCAAACAGAATTATGGGGGGGTCGTCTAAAGTCGCCCGAGGGCGTTCGACTCGTATAGGGGTAGGTGGTGCTGATGTGCTAATGGTACGTAGGTAGGGAAAGGACGAGGTCGCTGCAGAAGCAAAGAGAGTTTCGGCAAGCGACCGGACAAAATCGGCGATGGTAGGAACTCGAAGGTCTCCACAAATAACATTATTCCTCACAAACCATGGAGATCCCGACAAGGATCGGAGGGTACGGGACTGGAAGGCTTCCAGCCTACACTTGTTAGTGGTCGACAAAAGCGACCACCATGCGTAAACGGCATAGGTCAACACTGACCGGAGAAACAAGAGATAGATGGTCAGATAACTGTAGGTCTGTATCTAATATTCTTCATAAGTATATATACCTGATAAAAATATATACTAAGTTCTGTTGCAAACATAATTTACAAACGTTTTGAAGGCAGCCTCAAAATTTGTAAGGAGATATCAATTTTGTCAAATTTTTAAAAATACTGATTTTACCTCAAAATTATGACTTCACATTCTAGCTGTGGTGGCCGTAAAGTTGCAAAATTTTTAAAGCAAAGATTACATTCAGATTTAGGTTAATATTCAGTTTAGTTTGATACGCGTTATACTGTAGATGTTACAATTTTTATGCCTTTCTAACACTCCTTGTATCCTAATATTGTGAAATTTTCAAAACTAAACTATATATTTAGATTTTGATAAAATTCTCTTTAATTTTACATTTCACATGAATAGTGGCTTCTTGGATTAAAACTTTGATCCACTTTTTGCGCCCAGGCATCACAAAATATTGGAAGTTACAAACTAAATGAAGTGCTCATATTTTGGTGATAATACCTTTAATTTGATACGTTAAATGGATTTTTGAAATTTTTTAATTTTAAACTTATATTGTTTTTCAATAAGTTTATGAATTTTCAAGTATGGAATACTGAGCTTACGGACACAAATTTATGTCACGCTACTGGTAACTAGATGCGCATGCCTTCTTTCAGTAACTCTTCCGATCTTAAAGATCAATGGCCACATAAATACAGAACTCGTTACCACCAAAATATAAATTTGTCTAACATTGTGGCATATCGTCAAACCCTGATTACGACAAGTTATATAAAGAGAGTGCTGGCATAATATAGTCCATTTTTTCAACGAAAAGACGCCGACTTCGAGAAAAACGTTCTTATGTTTTCGAATCTCATTTTCTATCCACACACATGTGTAATTTCAAAGGCCAAAATTTATTTAATTACATCAAAACATAGTGATTACTGTGACAATTCAATTTTTATTTTACTGAAGATACATTTTAAAAAGCAGAATTATCACCGGATAATCGAGCTATATTCCATACGAGGCCCTCTGGCTCATTGCCTATGGGACAATCCGTTAAGTACGTAATATTATGCTTTTAAATATTTTTTTGTCAGTTATGAAACGGTCATAAAACACTTCTCACTATGTATTGTCTTATATTTAAAATATTGGCCGCTATATGGGAAATGTATTTGTGAATCATTTGCTTAATTAATTCTAGTCGAGAATTCTACGTAGGATATTTTTTGGTCTAACACTAAAAGTACGAAAGGTTTTTAAAACACACAACAAACACTCCGTAAGTTTCACAATATATACCTATCCTCGGACAATTATTTCAGCCGATTAGACTATCCTTAAAGAGCTGCTAAGAACAACAAAAAAAGTTATTGTTTTAATAAATGTTGTTCTTAGCAGTTCTTTGAGAATATCCTAATAGGCTGAAACAATTGTCACAGGTTAAGAATAAATTGTGAATCTTACCAAGTGTTTGTTGTGTGTTTTAAAAACCTTTGTAGTAATGCGTTTTACCAAGTGCTCATCAAGTCTTCAATCAATATCGCGTCAAAAAAATAACGTTTCTGTTGAAAAAATTTTAACGCAAACACAAGTATGAGCAGTTCCACACAAGTAATAAAAGTTCCACAGAAACCATTTTTGTAAATGCTGACAGAATTTTTAATCTAAATAAATTCACCACCGCTGTGCAACAGGATAATGTTTTTTATTAAATTGTATTATATATTAATAAGATATAAGGAAATCATCTATTTAATGATAAACAGAAAGTATGCTGGTTTAATCTGTTATGTCATTTAATTGTTGTTTTATCCAGTTCCTTTGTGCAATTTTATCTTAATTCAAAATATCTTTATTTATGTATACCATCATATTTCAGCAGTTCAAAACGTTATGGTTTCCGCTACACTTCAATAAATGTTTTCCTTTAAACTTCAACAATAACTAAGTACGCTACTTCTTTCTCGGAAACGCGTCCTGTAGAACGCTATTCAGAGTAACCAGTGCATGAAATAGCAGCGACTGTGCTTGTCTCTGTTTTTATATTAGGGTAAGTGGTTCTGTCAAACGCTGCGCACAATATGTACGGTAACTAGACCGTATAAGCATATCGCTTCATGTAAACTAAGACACATATGAGCTCAGTATAAACAGGAAAATTGAATCATAATCTCATTATTTCCGAAAGCCAATTTGAATCTCGAAATGTAAATATTGTTACAAGATTCGTGTGGATTGAGAACTGAAAAGATTGGGTTAAATATTCAAAAGGTTTATTAACAATCGAAACAATAAAACTGGTATATTTCTATGGCAATTACATAACACCCCTTATTGTTATGAAAAGTGGCAGGTGCAGTTACGTAAAAGTTCTACACCTTTATCGACTAGCCCAGCGTGCGGCGTCTGTGTCAAGGCCGTACACTGAAGTATCTTCGAGACCGCTCGAGCACCCTTAACTACGCAAATTGTGCTGGCACGCTGCCAACAGAATAGGAAATTATTCTGGAAATTTTGCGGGCTACATATAAGCAACAGTGGACGGCTTAGTTACACCTGGCGAGATTATAGACTGCGGATCAACTGAAAGTGACTATTGTGTTATAATTAGTGTGGAACTCTTATAGGTATTTTATTATTGCATGTGGGCAATTTTACCTTGAACTATTGTATGAGACTACCTTGTTGATTACAAATTGTTATCTGCGACTAATTAAAGCTGGTAATTAGTGGGTTCATCGGTGTCTGTATTTTGTTTCCACTGTACACTACGACGATCCGTGAGACCTCGTAACATGGTTCTTCTTGTGTACAACTTTTCAACACGCACTAGCACAACAAAAATAAAAGACATCAAACAAATAAAAATACAACAATCCGTGACGCCAATAAATAATTTAATACACGGCACTTTTACCAGTTCAGTTCTCATCAGACATGCGATTCAAGTGTTCACACCATCTCATTCTGTGGTCTTCATTCTTCCGGTGCAATGATATGCAATGATGCTTAAATTGTGTCTAATATCCTCGTTCCTTCTCCGATCCAGGAGAGAACAACCTTGCATCCCTCTTAGAAATTCCATTCCAGCTGCCTGAATCCTCTATACGTTCCCTTTTACCAGGAGTCCATGTCTCACTAGCAGGAATGTAGGGACAGCCACAGTTTGTAAAATTTCATTCGGATATCCTGCCGTGTTTTATTTTTCAAGTACCTATGAATCGTTCCACAGATGCGTCTAAATAAACCAGAAATCAAAAGTACTTGTATATAAATGTATAACACAGTGCTTAGAAATGTAATTCCTCAGACAATAAGACAAATGCTCATCAAGACTCTGACGAGTAACTAATCTCGACATAAAAGATGAACTACAAATATACAGTATTATAAACAAAACATTTCTTTAAAATTTTATTTTATATTTTGAGTAATGCGATGAAAGGTCGTCACGGTGGAGATAGGTGTTAGTAGATCGGTAGTTTCCGCTAAGGCGTTGGAAAATTTTCGTGTGGGTTTGGACTTTTGTTTTATATACGAGCAAAACGTAGAGAAGGGGGTATGATATTTAGCACGTAGGTAGGAGTATAAATACGAAAGAAAACAGCTGTCCTGCCGTCTTACCTGGAAAACTCGGTGAAATGATTGGGAGTGACTATAGACAGTCGCCTAAGCTCCACAGACCATGTCCAATCAAAACGCCGACAACCCCGTGGCGTCAAAGCCAAGATCTCTCCCGTCATCGTCCACATGAGTCCACAGAACTGACCTTATACCTTCTGCTACTGAGATCAGTACTAACATACGCAGCCCCAGCGTGGATGCTACTTCTCTGCAACAGTGCAAAACCTAAGTTCCAGAACAGTTCCGTCCGAATCTTGTCCAACTCGCCCTGGTTTGTGTGCAACCAAGCAATCAGGACGGGTCTCCGTCTCTCAACGGTAAAAGAGTTCGTCTTCAGACTTTCTGTGACCATCTTCTTCCGTGCGGGAGACTCACCCCACCCACACCTACCTGATCTGTCCAGGCACCAAGCTCCCATATGACACATCGTAAAGCGACCCCGCACTCTGCTGAACAACCTCGCATAGTCACCTATGTTTGGCGTTTCTTCTGAGGGATCCAATATTACTCACAGAATCCCACCAAACATAACCCCGAACCCGAATTGTACTGAATGGGTGTCTTAGAAGCTCGTGGCCTCAGTGGAGCTGTCTCACGTCAATTGTCCCTTCTTCCATGAGGCGCCCGCCCCGGATACAGGAGCTGGTGTGGGCAGACCACCGCTGAGCGGCCAAAGGTGCATCATCGCTGACCAAACGGTACTAAAATTACCGGAAGGTATCTCCGCTGTTAGTCGAACGCATCACCACTGGTTCGAGGCATTAGGCCACACCAAAAACGATCGTCTGAGTACCTTACTTACTGAGATCCTCTCCCCCAACCTACACAACAATAGGAGCACATCCATCCACAACCACATGACCTTGGAAAACCTAACGCCCTTGAGAGAGCACGATACTTCCAGTCATCCGACTGGAACCATGCAGGAGACTTGGCGCTGCTACCATGCAGGAGTCTTGACCTCCGTCCCCCCTCTAAGCTACAGCTTGTCCTGGCGTTGTTAGATCTTTCAACCGCCACTCACAGGTAAGAAATGTTTATTTTCTTTTACAATATTTTGTAGATTATTCTTATATGTTTATCCTTATATGTTATTCCTAATGTTAGTAAGACTTACTTTGTTATGACAAGATTTTAATCGTAATTATTTATATTTTGCCAATATTTTATTTTATAATTTTTTTTAATGTTAGTTGTTTTATGAATTTGTTTAGCTTCTGAGGACGGTCCCAAATTCTAGAATCCAAACGCCAAGTGAAAAAGTATTACGATGCCTCTGGGCAGTCAGAGCAGAGGGTTTATCCGACAGAACAATGGCTCAGGGAAACACGTGGCGTGCAAAGAATGCCTACGCCCCGTCTCCCCAAGTTATACCTCAAATACAAACCCACAGGCAGAAATTATTTTTGCTGAGGCCTTGGAAACGCGTCGATTAGCATTGGCCCATACGCCGAAAATATTATCACTTGCTCACAAGTAGGCCTATTGGAATATTATTGAAAACAAGATTATTGATCTTCCACACCCCTTTATTTATTTTAAACCTTATCCAATATGTCTGAAACTTGATGGAAGGAATTCAGGTAAAAATCTACATCATCATTATCAAACTTCAAGCTATCATTGGATTGTTTCCTTCTCTTACTCTCCTCTACGTGTTAGATAGGTGCTTTTGAACTTCGTTGGCATCAAAATCTGGTACACATGTGTGTGTTTAACTTTACTATGAATAGTGTGTTATTCTTGCTGGATATCTGTACTTTACATTTCAATTTTTTATAGTTTACACATCGCCACGAGGCCACGTTTTTTCTTGATAATCGTATCAGTTATAAGACGGTACCCGTCGTAAAGTGCATAAAGGTTCCCCTTGTTTGCTTCCGTGATTTCCATGTCTGTATAAATACGAAAATTGCAATTTATAAACTGCCACCCCAGGACTGCGCAAAACTGTATTCAATCTTGAGTACATTCACGCAAACCTGAAGTAAATCTTATACAGTCTTTCGCACTCAAGTTAACTAACTGATGCACGGAACATACGTGGCGAATTTACTGTAAACACCCGGTGAATGAAACTGCACTTTGGTTACCACTGCAACGCTGTCGGTTAATCACAGTGACAATATAAATTACGCTGTAATGGGGAGGGGGGGAGAAAGGTGTCATCCCTTTTACTTAGACAGTTCTCACTTTACATAGCCCCCCCCCCCTACATTGGTTACCTCTTGATGGCAACAGTTAATGGGTGCTTCTGTTAATAATTCTTGGAAACGATGGAGCAGGAACCAGGACAGCGACCTTCACCATCGACTGTAAACGATGATGATAACTATATTCCTTTAAGCGAGAATCTGAAATTTTTCTTGTTTTTCTCACAAGGTCATATGGCCGGTGTCAATATTACCAAAATGATTAAAAACCGGACGTTTTGTTGATCTTACAAGAAAACGATGTCGCGTACCGTTTGGCCAAGATCCGTAGTAACTGTTTTTACGACACTCTATCGCTGTTTACGGAATTCGAAACGTTACCGACGACGTCGTTGTTATATGGCAACCGACCGCGGCCTAACAGCCCGGTTTTTAATCATTTTGATAATAATGTTTCTTGTTGTTTTAAACTTCTTTTCTGATAGCAATATTACACAACAATATTACGTCGTGTATTGTCAGAAACATTTGATGCTGAAGACACGTTGCCTCCTTTATGTTTGAGTAAATTCTGAATCAAGCATAAAACAGACTCCGTATAACCAGCCAGTACTCAAAGCAAGTTTGTTTACTTTTATCTCTACCACAGTAAATTCTTCATAAGCAGTGATGAGATTGCCAAGACTTACGTCTTCTTCCTTACTTATATCACTTATATCCATTTATTCTACTACGCCATCATCGTCTGTATAATTCAGATTACGATCATAGGAATTTAACCGTTCAATTACATCAATTTCTTTCGAATTTTTACATTTGGTTTATTTGTACTTGAAGATTCTGTAAGTCTTCGGCTCTTATTATTTTAAGTATAATCCCAACATAAAAATTGTTTCAGCTTTAATTAAGTTTTCTTAAAGAAAAACATAGAAATTATACACGTAAATAAAATTACAAGTGAAATAAAAAACAAAAGGTGAAATACAAATTATACGATGCTTAAATTTGCTAAATATCAAATTCAATAAAGTTAATTTAAAAATGCAGACTCTCAAACAGAATTATATTAGATTTAAAATGAATTTATATTAAAACATTTCGTATTAATAATTTATGTTTTCTTTAGACTATAATCTTCTTAACTTGTCATTTACACTAATGATAATGTATAGTAGTCAGTTAATTGAGTAGTATTAAAAGATAATCACGTAACTTAGTGACGACAATTTCTGAACTAATAATATTGTATGAAATATTTTACATTAATTATTTGTTGTCATAAAGTATACAGTAATGTTTCATGTTGGTCTTTAATTTATGGAACAAATTGAGTAAAGTTGTAACGTAACATTAATCGTAACAATAATAATATAAAAACAAATTACAGACATTAATTTTAAACAAATGTTACTAAATAATAATCAACCTTTACTACAATGGCATTTACGTATATCACTTCTACGTGTAGAACATCTGCCAACGTTTTTAGCAAGGTAAGAATAAAATTTAATTTTAAAAAACTTCAATGCTGAGGAAATCATTTGAATATCAGATTACTGACTTCCCTTAACCTCCCTTAAGTTAACAGTCCTCAAGCTTGTGGCAGTTGTTCTTCACACTGTACAATCTTCTTGCCCCTCTCAATTCAAACGTGACTCTCAATTCATAGCGTTAACTGTTTGTGCCATGTGTTCTTGAAGAGTCCTTTCTCTCTAATTCCTCCTTCAATTATTCACTTTGTAATTTTACTGTGTCAAAACATGAGTCCAAATGACGGTGTACTACACCATCCATTAACCTCAGCATGTCCGCTTGTTCTACTTGAATTTTTACCCCCCCCCCCTTCGCAACTTACACTTTGTCACTACCTGAAAGCAACTAAATCACCCTTCTCTGTCGGTTCTCAACATAATTATTTCAACAAACGTGCTATATTTATCATCTTCTTCTTTTACTCTTCTTCTTCTTCTTCTTCTTCTTCTTCACCTGGAAAAGTCGGTGAAATAATTGGGAGTGACTATAGACAGTCGCCTAAGCTCCACATACCATGTCCAATCAAAACGCCGACAAGCCCATGGCGTCAGAGCCAAGATCTCTCTCGTCATCTCCCTCATAAGTCCACAAAAGTGACTTTATACCTTCTGCTACTGAGATTAGTACTAACATACGCAGCCCCAGCGTCAATCTTCTTCTTCTTCATCTTCTTCTTCTTCTTCTTCTTCTTTATCATTAAAGCCCAATGTGAGCCGTGGCTTCCAACACTAATCTTCACTAACGCCTCTCCGTTGCCATCTCAGTGTAACCCCTCACATTCATTCCTCTGAGATACCGACACCTCTGTCTACTTTTACACACCTATGCCCTCAGGATTTTCTTTGGCATACATTGATTATCCATCCGCATTAGATTACCTAGCCATGGTATTCGTTGAACCTTTACGAACTTACTTTGTCCTCATGCTTCAATAGTTCATCTAGCTCCTGGTTAACTTTTGTTCTCCATTCATCATCTTCCTTAACAGAGCCATGAACAAGGAGTACAATCGTTCTTTTAAACGTTCTCGGTGTTTCTTGTTCCTTTTTTGTCAACGCAAATGTCTGCTGTATTGTATCTAATACTACTAAGTCATGCTTGTCATAAAACCAAATTTTTACGATTTTCCCCTCATAAAAAGTTATAACTGCCTCTTTATACGACTAATATGTCTACTTATATACAAACTTTAGGAAGGCACTAGATCAAATGAGTCATTTATAATAATTCTAGGTTTTCCCAAGAAAATGTTTATAAAGCATTTCTGCCTCAGGTATGACACGCTTATGACTGAACGTATTCATTCCTACACGATTGTCTCTATTTCATTACGTTTTAGGCATAGATTATAGCTTGAGTAATTCTTTGAAGACGTTGAACATAATATATATAAAGTACATAAAGTTACCTTTAAAACACAAAAACTATCAGTCTTCTAAATTTATCTGGTCTAGAGGTTTTCGAATATTTGTAACAAAAGAACAGATTATTTGAAACGATAACACGTTTTTAAAATTAAGAAAAAAAATAGGATCAAATTTTCTGGTAATGTTTTTAGATTACAAAGTGTTACAAAAAATATTAAATTATAATATAACAAAGAATCTAAAATTTAATTTTTGCGCGAAAATTGTCTTCCAAATTTTCTTAATAAATAAATTTATATTGTTGATCAAGTAATTTCTTTTTGTATATAATATTATTTTAGATATTAGTATTCCAAAAATTAAATTATTTACAAAACTAAATATTTGCAACTTAACTGCTAAAAAAATAGATTGACTACTTAATGTAAAATTCAAATTACTAGAAGAAGCGACAAAAGTAAAACTTTAACAAATGAACATAAAAAGAAGATTAAATAATTGACGTTTTACTTTTCCATCTGTGTTGTTTAGGTGCCTCAAGGAAGTAGGCTACACTGCTTGTCTCCAGATACTTCATGCATTATCTAACAAACGTATATGGAAATTGGTTATTATACTTAACCGTCAAAATTTGTAATTCACACGACGTCACAGTAGAGACTTTCAAAAACTCCTTCACGTTTTCTTTTAAATTTTTCCTAAAAATATAATATCACTTTTAGACATTGTAAAATGGAAATGTACGCTGGCTCGGAATCCTTTTACAAACTTCACGGTAGAATAATCTGGCTGAATAACGTAGCAGGATTCGTGGCCCCCGTACCTACCCTTCATCACGTGATGTTCTATGTTTACGTGTTAGTCGTGGATGTTCTTGCCATTCTGAGTGCTACAACGTTTGTCGGAGGTCTGTTGTTTGAACAGAAACCTGACTTTATCAGAACCAGTTCCACGGCCACGTGTACTTGCACTCTCGTGTTCGGCGCTCTCGTCAGTCTGCTCAAGTTCGGCAAACGTCAAGAATTTTGCGACTTATGCGAAAAGGCGAGCAAAATTTTCGACATGTGTTCCAACGATCCTCTCGACGTTAACAGAATATTCGCAGACAAATTCTGTCGCAACGTCAGACTGATGGTCAACTACGTCACATATTTGATATATTCCATCAGCGTCATCGCGGTATTGTACGTAGTGCCAGGTTATATTCAGAAATTCAAATCGCTAGGCTTCAGCGGAGACTCGCAACTTGAGTTTCTAATATGGTTGCCTTTTGATCATGGTCAATCGCCGTATTATGATATCGCTTTCTTTATACAATTGTTTGCCATTATGATTGCTCCGTGGCGAAAAATCTGCATAGAAAGTCTCTTACTGTCCTACTTGCACTGTCAGATACAATACTTACGACACATTAAATATACATTAACGAGTGTATTTGGTTGCGAAACAGTGGATAACGTTTCTACTGGAGGAAACTTACGGATTTTAGATTCAGCTAGAGGTGGTCAAAACAATCCTGAAGGACTCGAAGCAATCTCCAAGTTTTCATCTCAAGAAGAGAAACTCAAGCACTGGACTACTATGCACCAAGAAGTTCTCAAGTTAGTGGATTTCATATTTTATATTATGTTATGTTTATTTTTCTTTCATTATCATAAATTCGACTCTAACATTAATCTTGAGTAGTTACGTATTCAAAGACTTGAACGTGGTGACAAAGTATTTTTACACTCACACACACAAACACGCATACACATATTAAAATTTTAAAAGACATCTAATATGTTTTTCCTTAATAAATTATTTTTACTTCCATATTCCTTAAGAAAATTGAAGTACGGTGATCGCGAAAAAAATCGCGTTCGAGATAAAGGCTGATTCTTACCTTGAAAACATGAAGAAATGTGTCCGTGTTTGTGTCTGTGTGTCTACGTGTCTGAATGTAGAACTTTTTCTATGGCGAACGATAACTGCCCCAAATTTAAAAAGAATCAAATGATTTTTTGCATATGTGCTCGAGTTGTAGAGGACTCAAAGCCTCAAAGCCTGTTGATTTTGGTAAAGATCGGTTAAGGGAGAGAGGTAATTTACCTGCAAGTTTTACGTTTTAACAAGAGTACTTAATTTTGTTAAATAAAGTATACTGAAAATAAGATCATAATAATCCACTGTAGAAAAATAGATGAAATATCTATAAATGTAAATTGTAGTTGAAGGGGGAGGAGGAGTACATTTTTATAAATGAACATGGTATTTGAAGGGGGAGGAAGGGGTAATGTTTTTGAAAATTACCTTTCTGACGTCGAATAAACTACTTCATTTTGAAAGATAAGATACCTTAGTAATTATATATAATGAAACTATTACTCCATAAAAGTGTAAATATCAAAAATGAGGTTGTTCGGCTAAGGGGGAGGGGTATTTCTGAATCATTTTGTGTTTTAACAAGAGTAAAGTACTTAATTTTTATAAATATGTGCGCCGAAAATAAAGTCATATTAATCCACTGTAAAATAGTAAATAAGGTATCTATAAATTGAGAGGGTACTTGAAGGGGGAGGGGGTGATTACTTGAAAATTACTTTGCTGATATCAAGTAAAGTACGAGTATTTAATATTGAAAGGATAAGATACTAAATATAATTATTTCACTACGAATCGGAAAACAAAAGTTTTTATGGGTAAAAACGTAAAAGTTTTACCTTATAACCTGAACCGGTTTTCACTCTTAAAAAGCTTCTTCAGAGGATGTTGCATGCTCAACGCTCTCGAATATTTCTAGAGTTAGTATTTTTAATGCGAAGTGCTGCTGGTATAGGAATCGGAAATGTGTTTTTTAAATGAAGAAGTGGACTGTATAAATCTGAATTAACTAGCCATTTATTGAAGAATTATATAACGAAGCGCATGGACCATGCAATTACGTATGGTGTACATTGCCAAGATAAATACCGATAGAAGAAAGAAAAATTGTATAAAGAAGTTACATAATTAAATTTCACATCGCCGCGGCTAGCAAATGGAAGAGAGTACTGATCTGATGAAGGCTGAGTTTTAACTAACTAACTGTCGCAGCTCGCAGTAGCGAACTGTACTTTAAGCGGATGACGTAATTGCGTGAGCTGATTGCGCGCGAGTATATAAACAAATACAAAGATTTAACATACTGCCCGCCTAAAATAGGGCGATTTTGACATAGGTTACAGTATGAAAAGAGCCTCCAGGTGGTCTAGTGGCTAACGCGGGCGATTGATGCGCTCGTGGTCCCGGGTTCAATTCCCGGCGGAGGTTCCGTACGGCGTGCACTCAGCGTCGTGAGGCAAACTGAGTAGGCGCTGAGATAACAGCGCCGCCTCCTGGCTGTGAATACCGCAACTAGCGGCTGGTGGCGCGTAGTACTAGCCATACACCGTCACACTAACACAAAAGCCGCGCGGTACGCCTTGGTCCTTAACGGACTGTTGAGCGGAGGTTTTTTACAGTATGAAAATTTCCTTGAAAACATGCAAGTATACATTGACAAGTTACAAACCTGAAATGTGTGATAATACATAGTATAATGAATATTGGCGCATCGATAGATGGCCCATTAGATAGCATAAATACAAATACAATATTAAATACAATATAAATAAATATAAATTCAATATTGATCAATACTCATCGAATAATATATAATAATAAAATACAAATGCTAGAATGTCTGATGACACATAATAATAATAATGACAATATACCCAAATTCAATAACAATGATACATGGCAATGAATAACGCATAGTAAGTAGCATTACACAATAATTAATAGAAATCCAACAAATTCAGTAATAATAGCATGACAATAAGTGCATAATAAGCAATATTACATAATAATACAATGGCAATATATACAAAAAATTCATTATAATAATACCACAATAGAAATATACCCAAAAAATTCATTATAATAATAGCCCAATAGAAATATACCAAAAAAATTCATGATAATAATAACACTGCACCACACAGTACACAATAACATCACACAGACAAAAAAACACTTAAAATGTTTACTAATGCACATATAAATAGCGTACATTAATTTGGCATAAATATAAATACAAATGTATAAATAAGTACATTTAACATTGAACTTAGTAGTACGTAGAGCATGTGCTCATCCGGAAATGTCCCGGGCATGAAGCACTGAAAAAACAATTAGTCTGATGCCACGGGAAGTGGACACAGTTTGTGGATAGGCCTACGCAGGATGCCGTTTGTGGTGCGGACATCCGCTACGCGTACTAATGAATCCTGACCTACATAAATTTGGGTGACAATACCACGTTTCCACTGCAGGGGTGGAGTATTGTCTTCTAAAATGAGGACGAGTTGTCCTGGAGACAAATTATTCGAATGTTTTCTCCGTTTATTTCGTTGTTGCAACTGATGCAGATAATCTCTTGACCATCTCTTCCATGTAGAGTGGGTGAATCTCTGCAGAAGCTGCCATCTCCCCAAGCGACCCATTTTTACATCCGAATAGTCGGGTTCCGGGAGCGCAGTAAGCGGAGAACCAACTAAGAAATGTGCTGGAGTCAAAGGCTCGGGATCCCCGGAATCACTTGAAATGGCGAACAAGGAACGTGAATTCAGACATGACTCTATTTGAGTCAAAACAGTGTAATGCTCTTCAAAGTTGAGAAGCGTACTGCCGATAACGCGGCGTAAATGAAATTTAACGCTTTTACTCCGCTATCTCATAGACCACCGAAATGAGGTGCTGACGGAGGTATGAAAGACCACTTGACTCCCTGTGAACTGGCGAAGTTCTGAGTGGATTGTTGAAATTCGTCTTCTTGAAAAAGTTTGTACAAATCGTGTAATATAGTGCCAGCACGACGGACGTTTGTACCGTTATCAGAGAATATTTGTGCAGGGATGCCCCTGCGAGCTATGAAGCGTTTTAAAGCAGCTATAAAGGCGTCTGCAGTCAAATCTGATACCAATTCAAGGTGAATTGCCTTAGTGACCATGCAAATGAAGAGTGAAATGTAAGCCTTTGTGAATGATTTGGACCGCTGCCCGCCCTGCCGTAGAAATATGGGATCGGCATAGTCGACGGCACATTGTAAAAATGGCTTAGAGGGAGTGACTCTGGAAGAGGGTAATTGTCCTAAAAGCTGGCTTGAGCCAGTTGCGCGAAATCGAAAACAAGTGATGCATTTGTGTATCACGGAGCGTATGTATAGATTTGTCATTGATGATCCAATATCTTTGACGTAGAGAGCACTGCGTCAATTGTACTCCGGCATGGAGTAGTCGAATATGCTCGTTTTCTATGATTAGTCTAGTGAGATGAGCCTGCGGGTGAAGTATGATCTGGTGTTTACTATTATAGTTGAGCTTGTCAGTCTGAACGTCCCACTGAATACCTGAAGTGCGGACGGCTTGGTCTTTGTTGAAGTCCAGGGATGAGTTAGTATGTGACGATATGATATTCCGGTCATTAGAAGACCGTTTATGCAGAGTGAAGCCGTACCGGCTTAATAAACCAGAAATGTCAGAGTTTAAACGGGCTAAGACGTGTGAGCTATCAGATCCGGTGATGAGATCGTCGACGTAAAAATCGTTTGCAATGACAGAGCAGGCTAAGGGGTGTTGAGTACTATTTTCCTGTGAGATTTGTTTTAAACATCTAGTGGCCAAAAATGAAGCGTTCGCAGTCCCATATATGACTGTTCTCAGAGCATAGTGTTTAAGTTCCTTGTGGGGAGCGTCACGCCAGACAATTCTTTGCAAGTTGAAATCCCTTGGGGATACCAAGATTTGACGATACATTTTCTCGATGTCACCGATGAGTGCGTATCGGTGCGTTCTAAATCTGGCCATGATAGAGAAAAGATCCTGCTGGACCGTAGGACCAACCATGAGGGTGTCGTTTAACGATAAATCATTTGATGTTTTGGCTGAGCCATCGAAAACAACGCAAAGTTTGGTGGTTGTGCTAGTGGACTTGACGACAGCATGGTGTAGTAAGTAAAAAATATTCGACTTATTGATTGACAAATCATATGAATTGAGTGGAGACATATGACCCAGGCTTAAATAATCCTGCATAAAATTACTGTAGTCTTTGTACAAAGACTGGTTTTGCCTGAACTTGAGTTCGAGTGTCTGAAATCTGCTAACTGCTCCGGGGAGTGAATCGCCGAGATGCTCTGTCCTACGGGGTAGTGACACAACAAACCTACCACTAGTGTTTCGATAGGTGTTTGTGAGGAAATGATTTTCACACTCCGAGTCCTCAGCTGAGGGAGTACGGAAAGAAACGTCCTCCAACTGCCAGAAGTTCCTCAACTGTGACGAGATGGCATTATTGTCGTCACGAGCCATAAACGAAGAAACCGGTTTTGTCATGTCTACGTTAAAGGGTAAATTTCCGGCGAGGATAAAACCTAGTTTTGTTTCCTGTATTATCGGAAAGTGCGGACTGCGAATGAATTTAGTAATACAATCAATTGTAAAAAATACTGCGCGCCGAATAATATATGTCGATCTGTGACGAAAAATTAAGTTGCGGGTCAGCTTAAAATATGTTTTTTGGAATTTTTAATGATGCTATATTAAAAGATTCTGTAGGGAGGTTATTTGTAATTCTGGGCAGAACAGCGCAGTGTACATTTAAACTGAAATCCCTGTAGCGTGAGTTTAGGCGCACCCTTAAACTGAAATTGGCTTGGCATAGAGAATTATTTATGCCCGTGATAGGCAGTTCGGACTTGTTTCATTTTAAGCCCATGCGGCGTGCGAAGCCCATGGTACAAAAGTTTGCTTGTGAACCTTATAACATCGCCAAATTCAGATCAGTTTTGATAACAATAAGTATGTATAAAAAATGCTAAATAATACTATATTTTAATAAATAAATAATGTAGAGAGTACAAAATATATAAAAGGTAAAAAAGAAAGAAGGAGAAAGAGTAACAAACCAAAAGTGATTAATAAAGAAACTCAACTACTAGACTAACAGACGAACGACATTGACCCAACCCCAGAGATTGGCCAGTTAAGAAACTCAATAATGTAAACTAGACGAGTGAAGGAGAAGAAAAATGAAAACAAAGAGAGAACAAACCCACGATGAAGAAAACAAAATGAAACACATCAAGAAAACCCAGACAAGGAATAAAAAATAGAGAAGGGAGAAATAATGTAATACAAAATAATAAAGAAAATGAAACCGGTTAAGAACCAAAACAATTAATGAATGTTAGTATTGATTGAATGACAATTGTAAATAGTCAGTAATAAAAAACAATAGCTAAAAATACACTAGCCAAAGAGTTAGGAATACATGTAAGTTGTTAATAGAGAAAGACATGATATTAATAACTGTATATAATATGTGTAGAGAAAGAGAATAAAATAGTGAGAAGTAAACGGAAGTTAAACTAGTGAAAGTGAATTATCCTAAAGTGATGTAATACAAAAAGAAACACTAAGTAAATTATAATGAACACAAAATAATTTAAAAAGTGCCAGTGATAAATAAATAAAAATATGGTCTGTAATAAAAATAGTAAGAGTAGAGAAGGCTAAGATAAAGACTTAGTAAAATAACCAATGTTTAAGATTTAAGAGTGAACAATAACATTTAATAAAGTTATTAGGAATAATATTTAGAATAGAACATTGATTCAGTAATAATGAACACTAAAGAGTGATATTAACTGTAATGATTATGAAATAATATTGCTATAGAACTTAAGAATGTATTGTAGAATTTAAAGGTGAGAATCACAAGAAAAAGTAATAAGATTATGTTAACATGGAAGGGAAAGCAAAGAGCCTTAGAAAATAAGTATGTAATAACCTTAAGTAAATACCCATGTTATAAGGGGAGAGTAATGAAATAAGTTCAATAGAGGTGAGATTGTTTATCACCCGAACAATAAATAAGAAGTAATGAATTGTACACACATATTAAATAATAAGTGTTGATTAATTGTATAAACAATTGTTTATGAATAGGAGATGGATTGGGTAATGATCCCAAACATAAACCTAAATGTTATATGTTATATGATAAATAAATAGTAATTAATAGCCATATTATTGACATTGGCAGAGTACTTAAAATAAAGAAAGAAAACAATGTTTGAGTTAAAAAGAGAAAACTGTTAGTAAATAATTAGCAAGAAATATTGAATAACACAGTTGTTACATACAGAGATCACAAAAAGACTAAATTAAAACACCTCCATAGATAATAAACTTAATTATAAATAACGAAATAACGAACTAGGACAAAATGAGATATATAATGTGTATGAAACAATCAAAAACCAGTAATGGCTACTTAGACTTGAAACAGGCCTAACGGTCAAACATAAACAAATACTAATTGTATGAAAATAACCAAGTAATTAACAAATCCAAGGTGACTAATTAACCAAGGATGAATGGTAAATATTATTAAAAACAAAATATTAAAATAAGGAATTATATAAACAGAGAAATCTAATGAGTATTAAATTAATTGTAAACTTAGAAAACATAAATAAAAAACCCAATATTGTGGGATACCAAAATAATCTTTGTGAGAAAATACAAATGACAGTGCTAATAATTAATAACTAAGAAGGAAGATAAGAGAAGGAAGGAAGTCAGAAGATATAGGAAGATTTGAAAAGAATTCAAATTTTGATAACAATGGATTCATATCAAGCTCGCCCAATCAAAATAATGGTGTAACCATGGAAACGACGGTTTGAAGAGGTAATTACCGTTGAATATAATTACTCAGAAAGTGACGCTCAAGGAAAACAGAAGCCAGAATTCAGAACAACATATGTTCATATTTAAAATGTTTTGAAAGTAAATTAACTTGTCAAAATGGAACGAGGAGTCTGACGACTACTGAACACAATTACCTGATGGAGAAGACGTTTATTTCAAGACGAAGTGAATAAATAAATCAAAAAACTTGGAAAAAGATGCCCGAAGCCCGAATAAATGAAAAATGAATTATATTGCAGCCACATCACTTCCTTCCCGACCAACAGAGTAATCACATGCTACAACGCTGTTAAGTACCCATTAAATTATCTCAACTTCCGAAATAACGCACTTTGAATATTTCTCACTATATTTTGAAATACCACTGAATCAATTTTATTCTCTTTCAAAGATTAAATCAGAATATTAAGACACTGAAAATTTGTTAAATTATAAAACTAACCTAATATTAATGTACAACTTTTAAACCACTTGTACTACACTTCAACAAACCATATATCATTACACGTTACAATACTTAAGTAGAAACATTGTAAGGTTGTGTATTTTTATTATTGCAATTGCATCTGAGCCTTTTAACGTGATCAAAAGATCCCACAAAATTTGAACGTAAACATTTGTTGACCTATTTGGTAGCACGCCATACTGTGTGTGGAGTTACGTTCAAAATCGATTGTAAAACCCCTGTGAGAGGACGTCTCATAAAGAAATAACCGGTGCAAAATTATACAAAAAAACAAGTATAGCTTGTGTCTATGAAATAGTAATATCAAATCGCTAATAAATCAATACTGTGTATGTTAAAATGTGTTTTATTTTCATTAGGAAAGTGTATTCGTAAAAATATAATTTACAGCGAATGTCTCTGACGTGATACCTAGCGCGCCAGCAGCGAATACTGTAACTGCCAGCTCGATTATACAAATCGAGAAAAGGCGGGACGAATTGAATCCTTCACACCGTTTGAATAAATCGCTGATAAGAAGACAATTTTAATTGTTTTAAATAAACAATTTGGCGCCACCCGGGAATTGTACACTACTAGTGAACCTCAGATTGGGGACTACGATACCTGGTTATCCGTACGTTCGCTACGGACTCAAACATCGTGAGTTACATTACCGTGCGAGGACTAATTGGTAAGACACCTACACAAGTTACACTCAGACACACTGTTACATTTTACAGAGGTACCAGAAAGACGACGGCATACGAGTTTGGTTGTAAATTGACGCATCCAACGTGTGGCAAAACAACACGGGAGCTACACAAAGCCGTCATAGGTTATAACCTAAATCCAACAGGATTCTTACCGGGTGTTTGTTACCGGCACGATCGGTTGTGGTACATACGGCGGTAGACAATAAAATTGATTTGTTGGTTTGTAGTTTTAGGGAACATTGATTATTGTTCCTGTTTGAAGAATTATTTGTTGAAGCGTGGATCATGGTGTGATGCCTTTTCGAGCATGCTCTGCACGAAAATTTGGAATGGCAACGCGAGGTTTCATGGCCCGAGCGTGTGCAATTTAGGCAGAGCTTGTGTTTTATTAAAATGTCTTTCCGTCGACTCGGATGTAAAGCCACGAATTGTGGGCATTCGGACAATTTATGATTGCCGCGACACAGCTGGCAAAGTCTATTGCTTGTTTGAGTATGTATTAGTGACCCAGTGAACTCAGCGCGTTTATCCGGTTTGCGATAAGGAGTTTTATCGCTTAGTTGCCTACCGCATGTCGGTACGCTAACATTTTGCAACAGCTTGTGCCGATTAATTGATATCGGCGCGAATAATCAAAAATCGTGTACGGTATTTAACGCCAAAGCTGACGAAAAATACTGTACTGTATTTAGCGGTAGCGTATATAATACTGTAATGTGGTTATTAAGCGGCGCCTGATTGGTGCTGCGCTCTGGCGTTCGCTGCTGATTATGAGTTAAGAAAGCCGGAACTGAGAATTTCTAAAAACTGTCTTATTCTGGTCGTGAACTAAAACAGACGCCTGGCCGTCTTCTCCGACAGAAAGAAGTTTTTAGTTGTACCATATTCTACCTATGGCAGGCTAAACTAACACAGATCTGCGGTAAGTCACGGCAATACATTAATTTAAAGTTATGCATAAGGAATTTGTTTAATAAGTCCAGATATGAATGATATCAGCTAACCTATCACGCCACGTGGCAAGTTGTGAAATGTGTAACTTTGAGTAATTTAAATGTAACTTTTATTGGTAATTATAGTAATACTATATTAATTTCAGAAGTCTTAACTAAGGCACCAGAATTGAGAATAATGTAAAGTCAGAATAATATGAAATTTAACTAAACTAAATGTTTTCCAAGATAGGGCCATGTGGCCGTATAACCTGTTGCAGAGTGTGTCAAACTTTCATTTTAAGTAGGCCTAAAGCTGTGTTTAATATTATATATGGATTTTGGTGAGTGTGAGGTTTCTGGGGAAATTAGTTTTGGGAACTTATCGCTGATAATATTTTGTATGAATAGGGTCTCTCGCTGCAAGTCGAGGAACAGCTCCATCCTGAACATTAACAACTTCACACCATGGAATAAATCAGGTGACACCAAACCATATTACTTTTATACAGTGGGATGTAACCCACTAGAACCCGTGGACATATAGTCACACTACATCAATGACTTTAATCTTTAAACATTTTAATTGGGTCCCCGGTTAACGGGACAGAATAGTGCGTGGACTTGGGGGGAATCTTTTGTACATTTTGTAACTCTGTTTGTATAAACTGTGAGCCCAGAGGTTGGCATGTATCTGTGGCTGCTTACCATTCAGGCGTGTAAATTTCTTTCTTGTTTTCAGTAGAAGGGTTACCTTAGTGCTAACAATTCCTTCAATCAACATGTAATTTCACTGGTTAAATTTAGTTTTCATTTTATGCATTAATTTCACATTTTTATATTCAGTTTGGGTCATATAGGGATAGACGTTTCTTTGGTAGTTCAGTCGGGTCACAAGTTTAATCCTGTATAGGTGGATTTTCATGCAGACTTGAACATGCTCTTGGGACAGGTTGAGTTATACACTATCTTCCCTAGGAACATGTCGGCCTTTGGGCCAAATTAATTTTAAAAGGTTATAAGGCGTTATGACACGTTACTGTTTTCAATATTTAACAAAATTTATCATATTTAAATTCTTTTAATTGATTATGATCACTTGTGGGTTTACTGGATTCTACTTATAATTACTCCAAGTCTAAGTGCTCAATGTGGGAGCACTTTATAATAGTATCAGGCACTATGCCAACTCCTGAATTTAGTATGTCCTGGGGCCACTGGTGTTACAAACATATATCTTATTATACACATATAATATGTTATACACATATTAGGTATTAAGACCTTGCAATAAGTGTTACGTGCAAGGATATTTATAAATTGTTAATTATGTACCTCATGGGGTGAAAAAGGCGTGGCAAGATTTTAATGATAGAAGTTGTAATTGTCCTGTGTTGTGGAACGTGTATATGTATTGTATATTTGTGTGTATTTTTGGGGGTTAGATATAGGGGCTAAAAGGAGAATATAGAATATAGATTTTATATTTATTAATTTTCAAGTAACATTTTTAAAAGGAGAATATAGAATATAGATTTTATATTTATTAATTTTCAAGTAACATTTTTAAAAGGAGAATATAGAATATAGATTTTATATTTATTAATTTTCAAGTAACATTTTTAAAAGGAGAATATAGAATATAGATTTTATATTTATTAATTTTCAAGTAACATTTTTAAGGAGATATAATGAGTTTGTTTATAATAAAAAGATTTTATTGGTTGTTAATTTTGTGAGTTTTAATTGCAAGTCCCGTCTCACTGGATCCAGCGCATTTTTGGCTTCTCTAGGCTTTGGCCTAGTTTTAATTATCTTGTAGCCCCTCTTTAGAAAAAAAAAATATGTTTTTTAAAAAACAAATTTTTTTTGTACAAGTCATACTTAAAGAGGGGTTACAAGCTGTCGCCTAGTATTTAAGAATTTAATAAAGTTATTGTAATTTGGAAGCTGTTCGTCAGTTAAACTTTCCTTCCATAATCTAGATGTGCGATCGTCAAGTTTTTGGGCGAGAAAATGCACAAAAATAATTTCGAATGTGTTCACTGGTAACTTTAATGAGTTCAGAGCATTTATGTTAGCGGTGAGATCATCTATAAATTTGGAAATGCTAACCATAGAGTCCTGCTGCATGTGCTTCATGCCCCAAGACATTAGCCACATAATACGCCGTAACAATCAATCTACTGTCGTACCTGGCTCTTAACAACTCATTGGCCACCGTGTAGTTTTCGTGCGTGATTGAGAGTGATTTTATAACATTCAGCACCTCATCCCTTAGTGATCAGTGCAAGTAGTGAAATTTTTGGATGCTGGCCAGGTCTGTTCGGACATGAACCAACTCCACAAACATATGGTAAAAATGTTGCCAGTCAATTATATTACCTGCGAAGCAGGGTAGTTTAATTGGTTGTAATTGAATAGGAGGCGTACTGAATGTGACGACTTCAGACTGATTTAGTATTTTCTTGCTCATCTCTTCGGCATGATCTAATAAATTTTGCAACTTGCATTCTATGTTACACAAATCATCTTCCGTCTAAACTCTATCACTAACGGATACAAAATCAGAGTCCTCAGACTCAATTTGCGTTTGAATCTCGTCATATTTGGCGGATAGCTCCATCAGATGACGAAGCTTTATTTTTAGCGCATGGTGGTCATGCGTAACGTGATCAAAATTATCCGCGTAGGTGTTTATGAGCGATATAGAGGCCTTGATCGTGCCACGCTTTTTGATCAGCGCCTTCATATCAGTCATGATTGTGTATCACTGAAGATTTGAACGATAATAAGAAAAAACTGAGTGAATGCAGAGAGATGAATAAGACCATGCAGGTTATCTAATTTATGAAGTCCGCTACAACGCGGTAACCACTGATTAACACATCTCGGACTAATTCTATGTTGTACTAAATACTGATATAGACAGCATATACAATATAACAGTATAATAACTATTGCTATGAACACTATTTACAAATATGATTTACAATTAAATCAAAAAATATGAATATAACCTTGTTAAGCTATTTAAGTTTGTGATTGATTCACAGAAAAATTTATAAGCTTGCTGAGTTCGCAAAAAATTCCAAGTTCATAGTCAAATAAAACTGATATAAGAAAAAATTATATTATTTTTTTTTAAATACTGCTCATTTTAGGTGAATGCCCTTGAAAGGTATACAAAATTATATAAAATTGAAAAGATCATATAAAACATAAATTTATAGTCACTTGGCATGTGGTACTTATCGACATGTTCAAGAAGGTCTCAGAGCGTGTCGAATCCTTGGCAGTCCCATCCGACAACCATGAATTGACGATGCAGACACGGTCGATGCCTGTCAGGTGATGTCTGAAGTGGTCGAAGTCTGCGTAGGCTGGCTGCTTTGGATTTTCCCAAATGATGAATGCCACGTGGTGATGGTGTTCAAATCCTGAAATAATGCTTCGAACGATCCGGTCGGCGAAGTATGACGTCCCCAAAAGTCGTGCAATGCGTGCCCCAGTTATGGTTAATAATTACAGAACTGCTGATTTAAATTATGTTGTTAAATGCTGATAGGGTCTGCTAATTGAACTGAATCCATAAAATGAATTATCCGTGAAATAAATTGTATGTGGAATGAATCATCCATGAAATGAATGATCCGGCCCGGAGGACCAAATGTTGCATGCTCAACGCTCTCGAATATTTCTAGAGTTAGTATTTTTAATGCGAAGTGCTGCTGGTATAGGAATCGGAAATGTGTTTTTTAAATGAAGAAGTGGACTGTATAAATCTGAGTTAACTAGCCATTTATTGAAGAATTATATAACGAAGCGCATGGCCCATGCAATTACGTATGGCGTACATTGCCAAGATAAATACCGATAGAAGAAAGAAAAATTGTATAAAGAAGTTACATAATTAAATTTCACATCGCCGCGGCTAGCAAATGGAAGAGAGTACTGATCTGATGAAGGCTGCGTTTTAACTAACTAACTGTCGCAGCTCGCAGTAGCGAACTGTACTTTAAGCGGATGACGTAATTGCGTGGGCTGATTGCGCGCGAGTATATAAACAAATACAAAGATTTAACAGAGGATATGATACCTTATTACCTTACCTTATCAAAATCCAAGGATAATATACCTTAGCAATTACATATGATCAAACTATTACTTTATGAAAGTGTAAATATCATTAATGGTGGAGATCGGTTGCGGAGGAGGGATGATTATCTGCGTAGTTCAGTTTCATTATAAAAATAATGTAACTAATTTTTATGAGTAAAATTACTCGAAAATAACATTATATTAAACGACTGCCCCATAATAACCAAAAAAAATCTATAAACATTGAAAATAGTGTAATAGCGGGAAATATTTTTTTTAGAAATTATCGAACCGAATTCAAGTAAATGATTTTGAATATAAATCTTAGGACATGGAAGTCATGTATGGTCCTCCATATCGATATTTCATAACGTGCAGTCACGTTTCCTGCACAGTGTCATCCCGAAATAACACGATGATATTGAAATATGTGGGAATATTAAATAAAAATCGGCATGGAGAACCACACATGACTTCCATGTTTTAATATTTATATTATTTAAAATCATTTAAACATAAATTAAAAAATTTGAAAAGTTTGACAAACTGAAATTAAATATTTCCGTAGAAACTACTTCTTTGTTGCCGATAACATAGTACATATACAAAAAAAAATACCCTCACCCCTTCAACTAACCTTTCCATTTATAGATATATCATTTACCTTTCTACAGTGGATTGTTATGACCTTCTTTTCAGGATATTTTATTTCTCAAAATTAAGTACTTTACTCTTGTTAAAACGTAAAACGTTGCAGGTAAACTACCTCTCCCCCTTAACCTTCATCAAAATCAATAGGCCTTGAGTCCTCTACAATTCGGGTACATATGCAAAACATTATTTGATTCTGTTTTAATTAGTAGCAGTTATCGTTCGCCATAGAAAAAATTCTACATGCAGACACTTTTATAAAAACGACTTTTCTTCACGTTTTGAGGGTAATACAGTCAGAATCAGCCCTTATCTCAAACACGATTTTTTTGCGATCACCTTACTTCCATTTCCTTACGGAAAATGGAAGTAAAATCGTCTATAAATGGTTAGAACTCTACAGATTTATTTTGCCGATATATTGTAAGTTTGGTTGAAAAACCAGTGATTCAGAAAGAGTAAAGGTTTGGCGTAGGTCTCTCCACAACAGAGTAACAGCTGTTTTTTTCTTCGTAGAGCAAACAGTTACAGTCAAAATTCATCTGGACATACTGAAGCTTTACGTTTCTTCTCAGACTAAAAACAGAGAAAGAGTAAGTGGGACTCGTGTTATTTTATGAAAGACGACCCGCACCAGCATTACAACTGTCCTATACGCGACATTCTCTGTTTGACTGGTAGAGGTGTCTACGCCTTGGCCATCATACTCCAACTAATTTTTGTGTTCATACGTGAAAAAATTGTTTCCGATGAATAGATTAGTTGTTTAATGCACCTAATAGAGATTATCGCTGTTCCAATACTACGGTAACACCAGATGTTATTGAACGACCTTGGCAGAAAATCTAATACTGTTTAAAGCGTGCAGAGCCACAAATAGAATATCATCATCATCATCTTCAGCAAGGATTAAACCAATAATGGTTTGTTGCGATCCCAAGCAGACATATTCCAGTCAAATTAGACCAAAAAAAGGGCAAATAGGGGACATAATTTATAAATTGTTGATACTTTGCCATAATACTCGCTAGTGGTCTAGTAGTTGGAAACAAAAAGTCCCCTCCACTAGGAGGTGCGCGTCCCCCCTTCACCCCCCCAAACAGCACTTTTTAGCGGTTCTTTTCAGTTTTTTCAATTTTTACGAAAAACCACTCGATTTTCGACAACAACCTCTATTACAAAAAATATACCTCATAGAAGTCTACATACAAATTATCCTATGCATGTTTTGTGTACGAAGTACCGTTTTTGTGTAACAGACGCCGGAGAAAGGGCGAAAATACATAAGCATCTGATTTTGTCACGTTTTCTGGGGTTTTCACATAAATAAAAATAGCCTATGTAAATACATCCATATTATATATTTAAAATATATGCGTATATATATAAAATTATGTATATAATTGTATATTTTGTGATGTTTTCAATTTGTTTCTTCTGCAAGTAGATAATATTGTATATTCCTTTTTTTTTTGCAAAAAAATTGCAAAAAGAATATACAATATTATCTACTTGCAGAAGAAACAAATTGAAAACATCACAAATTATATAATTACTGCAAGAAACATCGAGTTACTTATATAGAAAATGAAAATTGTATATATATACATTTTAAATTTATAAATTCTTTACCTTAAGATGTTTTATTCCCTTATTTGGTACATCTTTCGGGAAGCGTATTGCTCCCATCCCCATCCTTCCTGATTTTATATCAGAAAAGATATAAAATCAGAAGGCTGAGGATGGGAATAATACGCTTCCCGAAACATGTACCAAATAAGGGAATAAAACATCTTGAGGTAAAGAATTTATAAATATTAAATAAATTATATATGCAACAAGAAATCGACTGTACCAAAAGTGTTTAAATAAATAAATATATATTGCGATAGTACAACCATATATGGTACTATGCATTGCCAAAATAATTAAAAGAATTAATAAAAATAAATAAATCTATGGTTAATAGACATGATTCAGATTGCAAGCTGGATTGTTTAAAAAAAATAGGGAACGCATATCTGGCCACCTGGCGCTAGCTGTGTGTACATGTGTATTTTGTTTGTGTGCGTGAAACCTGTCTGTTCCTGGACAGTAACCACCCCTATTCAAATGATGTTAGATTTTAAGTATTATTTTAATTATAAGAAAACTATGTACAATAATGTAAAACTAAATGCACCAAAGTATGTATTTTATAAAAATGCGCAAAGGGTTAAAAAACCGTTTAAAAGTGACGTAAAGTGAAATTACAATGAATAAAATGTGAATAACTCCCTGAATAATTATAATAAAGAAGTGTAAGTTACATATAATAGACATATGAAAATTAGCGACCGATTGAGCAGAGTGTAGTGTAAAACAGACTTCGCAATTCGCGAAGATAAGCGAAATTAGTGAATCGAACGAGAGTGGGAGAAAGGACGCTTTCGACAAACTCTGACAAGACCGATATTGTTCAGACAGGAGTTTTGCACGATGTGACTATAAATACCAGATCGCGCTAATAAAGCTTCTTCTTAATTCAACCGTTGCCGCTGGAGGCTATGTCAGTCAACAACGCTGTCTTGAATCTACTGTAAGAGTCACAGGACGAACTGGAAGTCAAAGCAGAGTAGCAGAGCACATATTCAGAGGTTCTATGGACACACCTACAGCCCATGATGTGAGGAGAGACAACCAGTAAGCAGTACATGCAGTGGAATCCTGGAAGACGACCCGAGGACACGGAGGACACTGACGAGGACCGGAGG
This sequence comes from Magicicada septendecula, assembly GCA_034769895.1. Classification (NCBI taxonomy): domain Eukaryota; kingdom Metazoa; phylum Arthropoda; class Insecta; order Hemiptera; family Cicadidae; genus Magicicada; species Magicicada septendecula. The sequence goes on from CM068375.1 coordinate 347,851,607, forward strand.
AGGACACACCGATAATTTACCACATCAAACGAGGTGATAAAAAAACCATAATAATTACCGACAATTGAAGATAACGTAAATGCTATAAGGGTAATATCTGATTGAAATCGAAGTAAATTAAAGTAATTAATAAAGTCTTTATTTGATAAAAGTGCAATGCATATGCAGTAGAAAAGTATTAAATCCAAGTAAGATTAAAGGAACTGAAATAAAAGTAAAATCATTGTTGAAATAAATTAATAAGCAATTGCAAAGATGACCACACTGAATAAGTAAGCCGAGAGCAAAAATAATTGATAGTTAAGAGTAGATAATAAGATTTCTGTATAACCTGTGTAAATGTAATTTGTTCATCAGAAGTCACATGCATAAGATCGCACAAGCGATGAATAATGAATATTTTTGTTATTTCCGAAATAAGTCAAGAGATTGTTAAATAAATAATGTAAATATTTGAAAAACGTATTACGCATTCTTGTTATTACGATTACACCTAACAACATTGTTATGTTATATAATTCACACATGCATAAATATCTTTGCATTAAATTCGTAAATTTACAATATATGTGTGTTGTTATAATATATATTTATATATATATATATATATATATATAATTTTTTCCATATATATTCGTACTGGAACAGGCAATCTGTTTGGTTCCTCAGATTTGTTCGAAAAAGAGGCCGCCCTCATGACAGCAACTTTTACGCTGCTTTCTAAGAACTGTGCACTTTCATTGATACATCGAAGAAATCTCAAATCACATCTTCCTTTGAAAGATATGATGCTGAAAATTGCTGAATGTCTACCAGAAACTATCTCAGTGACAATGAAGTCTGAAAAATAGATTAGAAGATCAATCTGGTGATAGAGTCCTCTTCGCTAATATGAGGAAAAGCTCTTCAGTTGCTTGCTTTTGTGGTAGCGTTCTGAAAATCGTGAACCACTGGTACAACGAATTACCTGGCAATGAAAAAGACGAACGTATGAGAATAGTGAAAGCATTTGCAACCATTATTCGCGAGGATATTTGAATGGCTCCTTACAATATGACAGTATTCACACATCACCAACTTCACTGAAAATGTTGAATCTATGGTTCCTGAATCTCTACAGGTGTTTTTACAGAGTGTGATTGCTGAAAAAAGAGATCTTATCAACAATCTACAATGACAAAATTTTACAGCTATTTCTCACGTAATCGTGTCAGCTACAAGGCCTCGCTCGTTTGTCTCGCCCTTGCAACTCAGTCTTGGAATATACTCGTTTCTGAGAGTGGAGTGCAGAAACATTCTCGATATTGTCTCAAATGTGGGTTTCTCTCCTAGCTATAGCTATGTCGCTTTATTTGAGTCTTCAGCTGTACAATCCTGGAAGCCAGCTGTTTCGAAAGAATCATTTTTACAGTTCTCTTTTGATAATGCGCACTTCAACATTGCAACGATGAGGGGCAGAGGCACATTCCACGCAATGGGTGGAATCAGATGTACAGTATAACTCCTGGTGACACATTGGAAGATCAACAAGTAACCAAGCTATCTGCCATGTTTACATCACAAGAAACTGCAAATGCCCAGAAAATTTAAATGCAAACGTCCCAAAGGCAAAATAGATTTGGAATTGAAGGAGTTGCTCTTCAAAATGTCTACCCAGAAGGAACATTCAGAGAAGTAATTATTGTTGAAGACGATGCAGACGTCTACATTGTCCGCAAAGCAATAGATGCCTCACAAGGAAACGGGCAAGTTGTCATTGTTGACCAAGACGTTGATCTCATTGCTCTCCTCATAGCCCTTCACCCAGAAGTAAAGGATATCCTTATGATGAAAGAAAGTAGAGGGAATCTCAAAACAAGTTTTTACAGCTCGAAAGATTTACAAATTTCTGCCATCATTCACGAGTGTAGGAAATCAATTCTGTTCCTTCACGCAATGAGTGGCTCTGATGCTACGTCAGCCTTCTTCGGAAAAGGAAAATTGCAGATAATTCAACTGTTCAATCGACTCCAACATCTCCATGATATCCCCACTGTGTTCAATGATCCAACATCGACACGTGAGGTCACTGAACATGCCGGCGAAAAATTCATTCACGCAGTGTACACCAAATCCAGCAAACATCTGATTCAAACAATTTGAACGATCGCAGATTTCAATGTTTCAGTGTTTCAGCTAGTAGGTCAGGCGAACAACGCTGTGATTCTTTCACTTTTGCCACCCACCGCTGATGCAGCATTCCTCCAATTACATCGTGTATATCTGCAAATTAAGATGTGGTTGGGGAATTCCTTGGACCCGAGGACCTGGAGATGGAAGCAACGGAATCCATCGCTCTCTCCACTGTATATGACACAAGCACCTACTCCAGGAAGAATCCTAACTCTGATTTCATGTGACTGCACTCAGGGGTGTGGAAGAAAGTGCAAGTGTGCTAAAGCAGACTTACGCTGCACGGCTATGTGTACAAATTGTCGTGGGCAAAGCTGCACTAATAGGGTGCTCATCGAATTGTGTGATGAGTTTCCTGATGATCCTTTGTAAATCAGTGATATTGTTTCTTCACCGTCACTATTATTTACTTCACCATGTCATCATGTGAACATAATTTTATTTTGAATAAAATTTTTTCCTTTGATATTTCACATTGCTTTACCTTTTTGACATTCACCCAGAATGGAATATTTGATACTATGGAGTAATACTATATATAACAATACTTTTATATTTATATTGCAACAGTACACAGGATATGAAGTTTATTTAAGTGGAATATTAATGCTATATAGCATTTTCTGATGGCCATAGACATGTTTTAAATTGATTTTGTTCTTTCTTTGTAATGAAGTCATAAGTTTTGAACCAAGCTATGTTTAAAAAATTATGTTATGTCAAAATGTTTACAATTTTATTCTCTTTTACGTCATGTAAAATATTTATGTGTAAGTGCGCGGGTGCGAGTGTGATTTACATTTGATTTAATAACTTCGAGGACAATTAACATTTTGTTCTGAAACTTGGACAGAGTATTCTCATGATTGTAAGCTACATTTTCCATATACTCAATTCTCCACAACTGTACATTTTATATGTTTTTTTTTTTAAGAAATCAGCCTTCTTTTATTTTCGTTATCTCCTAGAAAGTAATAAAATTTTTAGATTAAATCTAGACAGGCCTTTGCAGAATCGGACAGAGTTTAAGACTAATTTCAGTCTATCTGTGTTCTCATCTGTGACGTTGCTAGAGTTTCCTCCAATCAGTGCGAAGTTGTGAGTGTAATAAATTATATTTCAAGCACCGTGTAAATTAAGATTCTATATGTTCAGGAGATAAATATTTTCTCAATAAATTTTTGTTATTCGTACACTATACTTTTCTGAAGTATTTAAAATGATTCTATTATTCTGATTATATATTTTCTTTTTCTTCTTCTTCTGCTTCTTTTTTGTCTTCTTTTACATCCTCTTCTTCACCTTCTTCATCTTATTTAGCTTTTGTTCTTTTTTACATTATTCTTCTGACCCTTCTCCTTATTTTACTGCTACTTATTAATTTTCTTCTTCTTTTTTCTTTCATCACCTTTCTTGACACAGTAAGGCAAGTTTCGTTTTAAAATATTTGTTGAGTGGTAAATTTAGAATCATCAAAACAAACGGAAACTTTACAAAAACCTTACCGTAAACGATTTTAAGAAAGTATTCTAATGATTTACTTTGTCCAGTAAATATGTTTAACAATAATTGATTCCAGGTTTGGGACTATAATCATGCGCACATACAATGGCATCATTGCAATGTACATGGTCAGCATTATCCTGATTGTGTCGCTTTCAATTTTCACTGCTGTGCAGGTGAGTCATTGAAAACAGGATTATTTTATATTGGTAATTAAATATGCTACAAATTATTTAAATTATTTAGTATTTAAATAATTAAATAATCAATTACTGTGAATCAGGCACAGTCAACCTTTGCCACAGTACTGTGCTTGCACTGACTTACATCTTGTCAGTTTTCAAGTCCTTTCACTGATGATCACCTCCAGAGGTGATGACGAAACGTCTCATCAAGCGATTAACAGCTATCAGCATAATGATTTTGGAAGACCACGGCTTACAGTCCGGATAATAACTTAAATAATTATGACGCCGGCAGTAAATGTTTAAAAAATATACCACAAATTTTTGGAGTGAAGTTACTGCAGAATTTCTATTATTACATATTAGAGAACATTAAACTTACTCAATAGTAACAGTTCCAATAAAATGTTAATTAATTTTTAGTTAATTAATTAATTATTTATAATAAATTGTGTTTACTATTCAATAATGTAAAAGCTTAAACACTGGATTGTAACCTAAACAACGCCAACTCAAATTGTATCCAGAATTTTTTTTACAGTGATCTTCTATGGTATCACATTTCGAAGTCGAACCTTATCCTCCATAATCCTCCTCCTCCATTTTTCCCTGCCCTTGGCGATCGATGTCCATCGTTTTATTTTAAGTAAATTATCAGCATCCCTCGCCACTGCGTTTATCCAGCGTGTCTTGGGTCTTCCGACAGGCCTTCTACCCTCGATCTGACTAATGAGTACCTTCCTAGGTATTCGGGTGTCTTCCATCCTAATGATGTGTCCTGCCCATTGCAATCTATGCAGTCGGATGGTGGTGGCCAGATCATTCTCTTTATACAGCTTGTAGAGCTCCTCATTGTGACGCGTTCTCCATATCCCGTTTACTTGGATTAGTCCATATATTCTCCTCAAAATTCTTCTTTCAGAAGTATTGACTACGTTAGCGGCTTGTTTGTTCAGAGTCCAAGTCTCGCTGTCCTATGTTATCACCGGTCTAATCATAACTTTATATAATGTGACCTTGGACTGATGGTGGATATTCCTTGTCTTGAATATAGATGTCAATGAAGCATATGTTCTATTTGCGGCCTGTATCGTTTTCCTTATTTGCTTTATGGTTTCATTGTTTTCTGCCATCCAACATCCCAAATATTTAAACTGATTCACTATTTCCAGGTTTAGTGGTTCAATTTCAAACTTCAGATTTCCTGTTTTTTTCCGTGTGGTGATCATAACCTTTGTTTTATCTGTATTAACCTGCAATCCTATCTCTTCGCCATAAAGCGCATAATATCTAACATTAAAAGTTAATTTTATCCAATTATTTGTAAATGCGTGGAATTAAAGTTCTCCTAATAACATGTAGATTTGATACTCGTTCACTCTAGTACATTAGAAATAATTTTCGTGTGTACACTATGTTGAGTCAATTCAACATAATGTTGTACACTATGTACAATGCCAATTCAAGTCTTTATATTGTATTAAGAATATCGTTCAATTAAATGAATTGATGTTTTAGACATTGTAACTTTCTTCTCAATTATAAAGTTACTGACTACCACAGAATTTCAAGTTGTATAAAGTAATTTGAATTTCAAATTTTGTCTGAGGCTTTCACGGCCGGTGTCAATGTTGTTAAAAGCCGGGCTGTAAGGGCGTGGTCCAAAGTTGTCGATGGCAGACGTTTCGCCCGTACCTTCGGCGGCCGCCTTCAGTGCAGGAAGGCTGCAACACACTGACAGGATAGTGTAGTCAGTGACCACAGTTCTGTGGTTAAGGCTGGTGGCTCCAAGAAGTGGCCCTAATTTGAATTTGTTTTGTGATCTATAAGTGTTAGTTTCAAAAATATTGGTTGAAAATTAAATCCACAACGACTGCATTAAAGATCTCTAAAGATTTTTCTTTTATATTTCTACGTTTATTAATACGAAACATAGAATTTAGTGTCAGTGTCACCTATTGACCTTTCTAAACTGATATGGAAACGAAACCACTTATTACTGTTCCAATATAGGGACTTTAACGAACTGATTAATGTAGTGTTTATGACAATTTGCTTAAAAGTATATTTCTGTGTTAGGCACTTATTAGATATTAAGTAAACTTAATATAAGTAAACCTAACCTCTCACTCTGTCTCTCTCACTCCCTCTGTCTGTCTGTCTGTCTGTCTCTCACTCTTTCTTTCTTATCACTCTCCTGACTGGTATGATGCGGTAATCCAACTCTAAATTTCCTCCCAATACCTGTAGAACCTCACACCCTTAACAGTCTGCCTCGTGTACTCTAATCTATGTCTCCTTCTGCAGCTGTTTCCATTCATTGCACCCTCCTTCACTAATAATAACACTAATCCTAGACGCCACTAAAAATCAAGATTGCTCACACAATCTGTCTTGTATATTTGTTATATTTCTCCACAAAATTGTCCATCCTCCAGCCATTTCCACTTTGTTCGCCCATTTTATTTTTAACATTGTTCTATAACACCAAGTTCCAGACGGTTCTATTCCTAACCCCTCAACTTTTCCAATTGTCAGGTTTCACGCCCACGTAGTGCAGTGCTCAAAACATACATCTTCAGAAACTCATTCTCATTATGAAAAACCCCTTTCGGTTTCCAAAAATTAATAGTATAAATTATCTCAAAATGTATACATTGTCATATCAATACTAATGTTTTTGTAATACATTATAATTATATTTCTTTTTAGAAACAAGCAGGGCCAGAAGAAAGGATACAAGTCATAGGAGTTATAGTCTACGCTCTCACCACGATGTTTTCGTATTATCTACTTTGCCACTTTGGAAGCCTTGTTAAAATCGAGGTATAACATTACTTATACATACTGTCACTGTTACATAATATGTCATCGCTACGTAGCTTCTGCTCCACACTCTACAAATCTTTATTTGATCTGTTCGTTTTCTGTTACGAGTTAACGTTATGTATAAGAATTTTGAAAAGTTATTATTTTAACTTACTGTTTTAACTTTTTCTATAATGACTATGCTTCTGTTTCAGCGTCATTATGTAATTATTTAAATATTTAATTCAATGATTTAATTCTGTGTATTTAATTTAGTTTACAAGTATGTTTTTACCTGTTTCGGTAAGTATTAGGTTGCTTGGTTGTGTATATGTAATTGCTCTTATTATTTGTAATAGTACTGTACATAGTAATAGTATATTAACATGTGTAATATTAATTAATATTAATATGCCCGCGCCCTCGAGTGTGTATGTGTTTGTGTGTTTGTGTCTTCAGATTTTCCGAACATGTAAAATAAACTGCCGAAACACTGTGTAATAAAGAATATATTCCTGCTAAAAATATAAAATATTACGCATATATATTATATATTAAATTATATTACTGTGCATAAACTGCAAGAAACTAAAATAACAAGTTACTATAAACGCAATTTTATATGAATATACGTATATTATATTATATACAATTAAATTAAAATTACTTCTGCTACTAACACTATCAGTAAACGTGCGTCAGGATAATTAATATATTGTTACGACATTACAGAACAATCTACGTGTTTGTCCAACGTTCCAGTGGAAGCCGGCTGTAATGTGTGTACGTACGTGATTCTCAACGCGTTAGCTAGACTGTACCAGAAGTCGCGCGGCCGCGCGTACTGTGTGCAAGGTCGCAACCAATTATGTTCTGGCGTTTTCTAGTAGCATTTTTAATGCGTAGTATAGATGTTTCTGGATTTCGGCGGGGTACAAATACAAGTACTCAACGACGCTCAGTTTCAGTTGCGATTTATTGGAGTGCGGTTCGTAGTATTGTGGCGAAGTGTTATGTGTTTTATAATTGTGAGAGTCTATTGTAATACAATTGTGTTTTATATTAGTAGACATTTTTATTGCGTGTGAGCAATTTTTATTTGATTTGTTGTAAAAGACTATCTTGTTGACTACAAACTGTTTATTTGTGATAATTAAAGCTTGTGATTAGTGACGTAATTGGTGTCTTGTATTATGTTTTGTACCATACAAGATCAAGCAGACCGTCGTAACAATATAATATCAACGACTTGAAGAAGTAATTATAAAACATTACAACATTTTGTCTTTGATTGCAACATTACAAATTATTTATTGCATATCTGAAGAGTACTCCGCGTAAGTCTGGAATAAACTACCAGCTAGATCGTGGGATTTCTGTGTTCGTTACGTAAAATCTCTTTATCTTGCACAATAAATTGTTATGTAAGAAAAGAGGATGAAGATTTTGTGGCGTGGAATAAATACTGAAAAAACGTTGATTTATAAAAACAATTTCTTTAAGTATTAAAAAATAAATATATATTAAATGTCGCCTTTTAAAAGAAGGTGTTTTACAAACATTAGTCCTAGTATACAAATTATAAATTTTCTATATAGGTAACTCGAATATTTTTGCAGTAATTATATAATTTTGTGAAGTTATTCAATTTGTTTCTTCTGCAAGTAATGTAATTTCGTATTTTCTTTTTAACACCTGACGCACGTTTTACTGAAAAATATCACTATCATCAGAGGTTTGTATGTAAATTAATAACAATCGAAATAATTCTATGTTAATATAGAAATTAACGAATAATCGAATTTGTATCGATTTTAATATAAAATAACTGATAATTGATTTAGGTCGAATAGTTAATGATTATTTTAATGTTTATTTTCTTCAAATAAAAATGAAAATAAATAAAATATAAACATTAAATATTTCAAATATAACCGAGAAAACAGCTGCTGAAGAAAATAAACATATAAACAATCATTAACTAATCAACCTAAAACGATTGTCAGTTATTTTACATTCAAATCGATACAAATTCGATTATTCGTATATTCTATATTAACATAGAATTATTTCGATTTTTATTAATTTACTTACAAACCTCTGATGATAATGATATTTTTCAGTGAAACGTGCGTCAGGTGTTAAAAAGAAAATACGAAAATACACTACTTCCAGAAGAAACAAATTGAATAATTTCACAACATTATATAAATTATAAATTACACATAAATAATATACAAACAACAAAAACAAAAACACAGATATGGGCGTATAAATCACAAACATAAAACATACACATAAAATCGATTATAATAAACTTTTAATTACTTGAGTGTCTGACATTAAAATATAGAATTCAAGTCATCATTTTGAATGTTGTAAATCAAATATAAAGTACTATTTATATTTACTACATAAAAATGAAAAAGTTTACTCGTAATAAAACAAATTATAAATTTTATTTAAAAAATATCGGTATGGAGAACCTTCAATGTTCTAAGATTTACATATATTTAAAAAATCATTTCCGAAATGAAATATTTCCATAGAAACTACTTATTTCTTCAGCCTTAACCACAGTGCTGTGGTCACTAACGTATACGACCTCACGTTAGCGCACTCGATTTTTACTGATGATGGCAGTCGATAGCACTGCCGAAACGTCTGGTTTTGTAGAAAACATTATACCACGCCAAACAGCACTGGAGGGAATTTTAACAATAAACTACATCTTTGTTGCCGATAAAGTAGTACATATGACATATAAATAAAAATTATCCCCTCCCCCTTCAACTATCATTTTCATTTATAGAAAAATTACCCCCAAACCCTTCAACTAGCCACTTCATTTATAGATATTTTATCTACGTTTCTACAGTGGATTATTATGACCTTCTTTTCAGCCCTTCTTTATTTATCAAAATTAAGTACTTTACTCTTGTTAAAACATAAAACGTTGCCGGTAAACTACCCCTTTCCCTTAACCGATCTTCACCAAAATTAACAGACCTTGAGTTCTCTATAATTCAGGGAAGTATGCAAAATATTATTTGATTCTGTTTGAATGTGGGGCAGTTATCGTTCGTCATAGAAAAAAAATACCCTTTTTAAAACATAAAACGTTACAGGTAGACTACCCTTTTCGCTTAACCGATCTTCACCAACATCAATACACCTTGAGTCCTCTATACTTCTGGGAAGTATGCAAAACATTACTTCATTCTGTTTGAATATGGGGCAGTTATCGTTCGTCATAGAAAACACTACCCTTATTAAAACAAAAGAAAGCTGGTAAACTACCAGCTACCCTTAACCGATCTTCACCAAAATCAATGGTCCTTGAGTACTCTATAATTCAGAGACGTATGCAAAACATTATTTGATTATGTTTGAATGTGCGGGAGTTATCGTTCGTCATAGAAATATCGGTATGGAGAACCATACATGACTTCCATGTTCTAAGATTTATATTTAAAAACATATTCGAAATGAAATATTTCCATAGAAACTACTTCCTTCTACTTATTGCTTCAGCCATAACCACAGTACTGTGGTCACTAACGTATACCACCTCACGTTTTCGCACTCGATTTTCACTGATGATGGCAGTCGATGGCACTGTCGAAAAGTCTGGTTTTGCAGAAAACATTGGACTACGGCTAAACAGCCCAGGAAGTAATTTTAACAAAGACCTACTTCTTTGTTGCCGATAACGTAGTACACATATAAAAAATTCTCCCCTCCCCCTTCAACTATAATCTCCATTAATAGAAAATTCCCCCCACCCCGTTCACCTAACCTCTTCATTTATAGATATTTCATGTAAGTTTCTACAGTGGATTATTATGAGCTTCTTATCAGGACACTTTATTTATCAAAATTAAGTACTTTACTCTTGTTAAAACATAAAACGTTGCAGGTAAACTACCCCTTTTTCTTAACCGATCTTCACCAAAATCAATAGACCTTCAGTCCTCTACAATTCAGGGATGCATGCAAAAAAATATTTGATTCTGTTTGAACGTACGGCAGTTATCGTTCGTCATGAAAACATTTCTCTTATTACAATACAAAATGTTGCCGGTAAACTACTCCTTTCCCTTAACCGATCTTCACCAAAATCAATAGGTCTTGAGTTATCTAGAATTCTGGAACGTATGCAAAATATTATTTGATTCTCTTTGAATTTACGGCAGTTATCTTTCGTCATATAAAAAATTACCCTTGTTAAAACATAAAATGTTGCAGGTAAACTACCCTTTTCCCTTAACCGATCTTCATCAACACCAACAGGTCTTGAGAACTCTACAATACAGGGCTGTATGCAAAACATTATTTGATTCTGTTTGAATTTGCGGCTGTTATCGTTTACCATAGAAAAAAAAAACCCTTGATAAAAAAAACGTTGCTGGTAAGCTACCCCTTTCCCTTAACCGATCTTCACCAAGAACTCTTGAGAACTCTACAATTCAGGGCTGTATGCAAAAGAGTAGTTGATTCTGTTTGAATTTGCGGCTGTTATCGTTTGCCATAGAAAAAATCTACAGACAGACAGACAGACACACACAGAGACACTTTTCGAAAAATGACTTTTTTCATGTTTTGAGTGTAGTACAATCAGAGTCTGCAATAACCTTGAACACGATTTTTTTGCCATCACCATACTTCCATTTCCTTAAGGAACATGGAAGTAAAAATTATACTTGTTAAAACACAAAACGTTACAGGTAAACTACCCCTTTGCCATAACCGATCTTCACCAAAATCAATAAGCCTTGATCCCTCTATAATTCAGGGATGTATGCAACAAATTATTTGATTTCGTTTAAATTTGCGGCAGTTATCGTTTACTAAAAACAAAATCTACACACACACACACACACACACACTTTTCGAAAAATGACTTTTCTTTATGTTTTGAGGGTAGTACAATCAAAATCAGCCCTTACCTCGAACACGATTTTGTTTTGGCCATCACCATAATTCCATTTCCTTATGGAACATGGAAGTAAAAAGTGTAATATGCTTAATATATAAACTGTCTAATTTGGTTTTTACCTGGTTAACCGTTTTGCTACGCAAGACGTGTGAACGGTATAATGTGATTATTTTATAAATGTAAATGTAACTGTTCAATGTAATTAATATCCTGTAGAGCCCCAAGTGGATTGTGATAATTTTGTGTAAATTGAAATAAAAATTAACTCTTGTTCAGTCTTGTCTTAATTCTCAACTTTATTTTATTAGATATATTTTTTTTATATATACAAATGACTACTCTTTACTTTTTAACATACATTAAAATTCATTGGCATGCAACGCCTTTCTCTTCATTCGTTAGCTCCTTTAGATTTAATAAAATAATAACTCTTTCTCAGGGTTAATAAAAAATTAAAGTCAATGTACAGTCAAAGTCATACATAACAACATGTTATACATATTATAGAAAATATAAAAATAATAAATCAGTTTCATTAATGTTATGTTGGGTATTTGTGTTGTGTCATGGGTTCTTTAGATTATACAAAAGAAACAATTTAATTTAATCAGAACAAACTAAAATAGTAAAATGAGAAAATACTATTCATAATGTTTATAGTGTTTGTTATATATCAGTTCACTGTTTTAGTTCCTTTAAATTTAATAAGGAGTGAACAAATGTATGTCTTAGTCTAATCGTATTTACATAGAACACTCTCACCAAATTGCTGTTTAGTTTTATAAATTATTTTCTTGTTACAATTCTTCTGGCCTTCATTTTTAAGTGTTTTATATTAAGTTTGATATAAAGTTCCTGAAATAATAAAAAGGATTTTATTAGAAATTTTCAGCTTTGAATTATATGTGTTCTGATTTTTTAATCAAATCAAACAATTCAATTCAATTTTCTTTTATTTTCTAAAGATTAACTCAATAAAGCTCTTGGATTCACAACATGTTTTATGGGTCACAGGGTTGATTTTACAATTTATAATTAACATGATTTATTCTAAACTTATTTTTACTTGTCCCTGATGTACATAATTAATTTCTAGGGATATATTCCACTAGTTATAAGTATTGTACACATTGCTTAATCTTATTAGATTAGTTAGGCCTACATAGTTATTTTATATAAATTACATGTATTACTCAATGTTTATATTATAACAAGATATATTTCCTACACACTTTTATTTCACAATATTCTGAAAACGTATACATTGCTTTTTAATATTAATAGTTCTGTTATTTTCATTATTTTCACCTTTCTTACATTAGGTAGTTGGTAATTATGGGTATAATATTATTTTAATTGCTTTTTTTATATTACTTATAATCTGTAGTAAGATTACATACAATAACTGTTTAAGGTTCGCAAACCACTATATAGTTTGATAGGCTCATACCATAACAAATGTTTTCTTACTTAATTACTAAGTAATAGACCCTGAGCATCTTTCAGAGGGTTCATTCCCTAAAGACCAAAAGTCTGTCTATAAAATGTTCCTCTGTAGACACGTGCAATTACAGTGGCCAGCGATCCACATGAAGAAAATCACTGTCCACCTTTTCGGCTTGCACGCGTTGTGTTGGTGTGGGTTTCGGCACTTTTCATTTAAAAAGCGTGCAAACATAAGGAAATAAACATGATTAAGGCCAGAAATAACGCGAATTGTGTGTGTGTGTGTGTGTGTGTGTGTGTGTGTGTGTGTGTGTGTGTGTGTGTGTGTGTGTGTGTGTGTGTGTGTGTGTGTGTGTGTGTGTGTGTGTGTGTGTGTGTGTGTGTGTGTGTGTGTGTGTGTGTGTGTGTGTGTGTGTGTGTGTGTGTGTGTGTGTGTGTGTGTGTGTGTGTGTGTGTGTGTGTGTGTGTGTGTGTGTGTGTGTGTGTGTGTGTGTGTGTGTGTGTGTGTGTGTGTGTGTGTGTGTGTGTGTGTGTGTGTGTGTCATGCCGGTCTTTTTATTGCTGTAATCACAATAATAAAACTTTGGATAAGTAAACATTACATATTTAAGATACTCTTGTCTGCCAGAAACGATATATTTTCACTCATACGTGATTTAAATTAAAATGAAAAATATGGAATTTTGTTAAAGTGAAATGAAATGTTTGCATAGATTACTTTGTTATCATTAACGTATTACACATATAAAACTTATAAAATTTACTTCCTCCATCATCAACTACCATTTTAATTTATAAAAAATTTACCCCTCCCCTCTTCAACTACCCCTTTCTATTTATAGATATTTCATCTACCTTTCTACAGTGGATTATTATGACCTTATTTTCAGGATAATTTATTTATCAAAATTAAGCAATTTACTCTTGTTAAAACGTAAAACGTTGCCGGTAAACTACCCCTTTACTTTAACCGATCTTCACCAAAAACAATAGGCCTTGAGTCCTCTACAATTCAGGACTGTACGCAAAACTTTATTTGATTCTGTTTGAATTTGCGGCTGTTATCGTTTGCCATAGAAAAAATTCTACACACAGACACAGACACTTTTCGAAAAATCACTTTTTTTCATGTTTTGAGGGTAGTACAATCAGAATCTGCCGTTATCTTGAACACAATTTTTTTCGCCATGACCATACTTCCATGTCCTTATGTAACATGGAAGTAAAATGAATTTATGTGTAACAATTAGTTAAAATGTAAATGTTAAGTTAATAATTTTAATAAATTTTAATTTTGAATAATTTTAATCAAAAATTGTTATTTACTTTAATTTAATAAATACTATTATTACGTACCCATTTTAATTAAATATAAAAGTAATAAGCAACAGATATAAACATTACGTACTTTAATCATTCTAATTATTTAAATTTCTGTATTTACACTATGTACAATGATTTTTATTTATTTTTCTCTTAATTAGATTATGATTTAGTTTATTTACTATATTTTTCTTTAAAAAATAATGGTTTTTGATTTTTCACCTGCTTTCACTGCTGTCGAAGATATCGTTTTGTGTTTGTGTGAGTGTGTTGCTCCTTGATGATGTTGATGAGCTGATTCCCACTTAGATCGATAGTTGTCAGTGTTCTGTTGCATGTTGATGATGATGGTCCTGGTGTTGCTTCGTCAATTATTGTAGTATGTTATGTTTACGGCTTGACGGTGTTGCTGATGACGAGTCTATGTCACTGAGCAAACAGCAAACAACAGCGCATTCAAATATCTGTCTCGTGAGATCTTAACACCAGGGTTTACTATATGCTTCCATTTCCTTACTAGATCGTCGATATAAATGTTAAAAATAGTAGGTGATGTACTGCACTCTTGTCTAACACGTTTATTGGCAGATATTTGTTGAGATATCCTACAATTATTTTCAATAGCTATTCTTGTTTCCTTATACATGCCTAGTACAGTTTGTATACGTTGTTGTGGGTATCCCCGCTCTTCTTGTTTCAGAATAATGAAGCTGCTTTTATTGTTACAAATAATAATTGCTTTAGTCACGTCAGTAGCAAAACTCCGAACAGATGGCTTTGTTCCAATCATAAAGCACTTTAGTGTTTTGGTGCCCTTAGCGGTTTGTGCGTAGACAGTGTTTGCCGCCTACATTCGCTTTTACTATAAAAGGGTTAAGCCCGTTGTGTCCTTGTCGCAGTGTCTTGTTGGCCTTGTTGGTGCGCATTGTGCTTGCAGTTGTCCGTTCTTTGTAAGTGTTGTCCGTTTTTTCATTGTAAGTATTCATTTGTATTATTTTATCTTTTGTTTATACGAGATTTGTCTAACAAGTAATGAGACTGATGGTATAAAATTATTTATTGATGCATTAACTACTAAACAATTTTGTCTCCTTCAAAGTAGTTCCCTTGGGAAGCCACACAGTTACGGAGACGTTGTTCCCATTGATTAAAACAGTGCTGGAAGTGCAACTTTCAATGCCTTTAGCTGGTCTGTCACAATCTTTTGGATGATCTCCACACTTCCAAAATTGCGGCCACAGGAATCCCCTTGTTGGCCAAACACTCGTTCACAGAAAGTGCGGTGTGACATGGAGCGTCATCGTGATGAAGCATCCAAGAGTCTCTAGCCGGACACGAATGACCCTTTTTCTAAGTCTCTCAAAAACCTGATGGTAGTTTCATTGACTTTCTGTCCTTGAGGCACAAATTACTTATGCACAATTCTTCGAATGTCGAAGAAGGTAATGAGCAGTGCCTTGATTTTGGATTTGCTCTTTCATGCTTTTTCTGGGCGTGGCGAGTCTTTTGTGTGCCACTATTCACTTTGCCGTTTTGTTTCTAGATCATACTAAAAAATCCACAATTCATCACCTGTTATGACACTTGTCATAATCTGTCTCATTTTGAAGTCAAGACACACATTTTTTCGGTGGTCCTTCTGTTCCTGAGTGAGAGTTTTTGGAACCATTTTTGCACAGATTTTGCGTATGTTTAAATCATGCGTCAAAATTTCATGAACTGTCTGGTTATTTAAATTTAGTTCATAAGCAATCATTCTCACCGTCAAATGACGATCAGACTTGATGAAATCTTTTACTTTCAACACATTTTTGTTAGTTCGTGCTGTGCTTGGTCGTTCAGAACTGTGTTCGTCCTCAACGGCTTCACGGCCATCCAAATATGCTTTGCGAGACCTACAAATCTAAACCCCGGACATGGATTCATCTCCGTAAGCTTTTTTTAACCTGTTAAATGTTTCTGTTGCACTGTCTTCGAATTTGACACAAAATTTGATTGCCTAACGCTGCTCAATATTACGAAGCTCCATTTTTGTGAGACGAGTCAAAATAAACACTTACAAAAACTGTGGCACAGCCAAATCTGTTGAAGATAAGAAGCTAAAAATTTTTACGAATGTAAAAAATGTTACAGTTATCAGCTGTTGCATTGTTGGTCTCACAGTGTTGCCACTTCTAGGGAAAAAAATTCAGCCTCATTACTTTTTAGACAAACCTCGTATATTATGTGAAGTTTTGTTAAGTTTTGTTATTGTTATTTTGTTGACTCTCTATCACGGGTTGACAGAGTATTATTTATTACTTTACCTGTGTTAGTTTAAAATTAGCCTGAAGACGACGGCTACCGATTGTTTTGGTGGCCAAAAACGTTGCATTTGAATTTTTTTCTGTGATAGCAAAAGTCCATCAATTAAATTCAGATTCAAAGGTATTTTATCTGTCTGCATTAGATATCTTATCTACCTACAGTTTCAACTAATTTTATTAGACATTAATTGTTTTAACCGTGCTTTGTTTCGCAGAGCCAGGCAGTAGCGCAACTAGGATATTTCAGTAATTGGTACGATTCTAATAAGAAAGTCAGGAACAGCATGAAGATAATCTTCGAAAGGACTCAAAGCCCTGTTCTTATCACAGCCTACGGATCACCAATGTTCGACATTTCTAGAGAAACTTATGTTGCTGTAAGTAAAATGCCTTTATACAAGGGTCGGTCAATAATCAAAGAGACAAATAGTTGTAGAGGAAAGATGGTTTATTTAATCAGTATGACAATTTTTTACCTCTCAACATAATCCTCAGCAACATTAATACACTTGTCCAATCTATGAAAAGGCTTTTTGTGCCTGCTGCAAAGAAATCTTTATGTTAATTCGGAGTCATTTTAGGACATTTTCTTTGACCTTGTCGTTGTTGTAAAACTTAGTACCACGTAAAGTCTCTTTCAGTAAAACAAAAACATCAGAATCGGATGGACCCAAGTCTGTAGTGTAAAGAGGTTGAGGTAGAGTTTGACAAGTCAATTTATTGATAGCGTCACGTGTTAACTAAGCTGTGTGCGGGCATTTTCGTGAAGGAGAATGACGCCTTTGCGTGGAAATCCAGGACGTTTCCTCATCACTGCCGGCTTTATTTCATTAATAAGCATGTTAGAGTAGCATGTACTGTTTATTGATTGCTGATCCTCTTAAAAAGCACAAAAAAACGAGCCTTCGGGATCCCAAAAGATCTACACGTCCAGAACGGCGCACGTTAGTAATTATTAAAGTCTGACAATTTGTAAACTGTTCTACTCACTTACAAAAATGTCTGCGGTATATACAGCTTTTTCTGTACTGTTTAGTAATTTAAAAGTAAATTTTAGTTGGTTTTTCACCTTCAGAAAGCAAAAAAATAGATCACTGCAACTTGTTCAACTAATTCCGAAACTTCAAGAGAACTCGCCATTGTTAAATGAAAATTTGAGGTTATAAACAATACAATTCTAATCAAACGGCTGTTCTGAACTCACCACAGGGATACCACCTTGCAGTTTTGAAACTATCGTACTCGGACTACTAACCGTTTTCCGTCTACAGCTGTTTCTCTCTTTAATTATTGGATGACCCTCGTATTTCCCTTGTTACCTTTATGCACTTGCTAAATTAATTATTTAAGCGTATCTTTTGAATTAGAAAAACTGTTTTCTTAAAAATGGAAAGTTTTGTAACGTATCTGGGCTAAGACAACAAATATTATTTTGTCTATTTTCACACATTGCCTAGCCAATTGTAACAGTATACTCACACTTACATATAACTTACTTTTATTTATAATATATTTTATTGCCAGTTAACAGTAAATTTACAGTGCAATTTGCGGATGAAAAATGACAAATAGGTAATGCCAGAATACGATTTTCCGTTATTTTATTGTTACAAATATTAGAAAGAAAAACAATTCTGCAAATAATACATTAGTTAACTATTATCTGTATAAAAACAAATAATAATTATGAATAGTCATTTATAAGATAAAAACCTAAACCATAGTAATCTCTATTTTATGAATAATGCTTTATAAAATTTGTCGTGGTTTAGGACTTGAAAATGGTGGAAACACTGAAAGGCCTCGTCCGGAACACGACAAGTAGCAGTTTATCAAGTAAACACGACAAAGTTGTAATCTGTTTATGCAACGTATTCCTGTGTGATTACTAAAGTGTGCGTGCTCATGTGTTTATAAATTTTTCTGAGTTTAATAATCTGACTAAAAAAATGTTTTGTACGTTTTATGTTTCAGTTCGTGAAGTCCATAGTGTCATTCTACCTGACTTTGTCCCAGTTCACCGATAAGTTCAGCAAATAACAAGAAATCTTTTTATAACAGCTGAATTTAAAAGATGTACTGACAACATTGCGAGCTTCGTTATTATTGATTATTATTTATTTATTTCACTTTGAATTAATAAATGTTGAAAGGTTTATGATCCTTTACGAATTCTTTGTCAATTTCCTTCTAGCGGAGCGTTTGTTAACCGCCGTCAATATATTCAACGTCCGTTTTGCAAACTTGTACAAATTTCGTAAATTGACGTTTGTAAAGAAGGAGAACACACCGTTATGATAATTGTTGATATTTAAAACAAACTGACTAAACCCCGGGCTATTGGGCCGTGATCCACTCCTGTTGTTAGTAACAGACGTTTCGCCCTCTCCTCTGGAGGCCATCTTCAGTATAAAAAACAATTCGCTACCTCTCGCGGTCTTCGTCAGTTAACCACAGTAGTGTGGCAAAAGAATCTGACATTCATTTTTTGCCACAGTACTGTGGTTAACTGACGAAGACCGTGTCAGTTTGCGATGGTGGCTTCCAGAGGAGAGGCCGAAACGTCTGTTAGTAACAACAGGAGTGAACCAAGGCCCAAAAGCCGGGAGTTTAGTCAGTTAATTAAGGAAACCTAAACGCTCCATGTCGTCAAGTTAAATTCTAACGGAGCGTTATGGAGATTTAGCCAATTAACTGTAGGCAATTTAAAATATTTTTCTGGACGCTACAACGAATTTTGTTCATGTCCGTGACTCATATAAGGACAGTAGACACTTTTAAGTACAGCGACAAGTAAGAGACATATGGCGTAGCTTAGAATATAAATCCGTGCAAAGATATTTCAAAGCATGACTGAACTATGCTGTTACTTACTACTTGTACAATACAGTTACAAACGCTTCTATTGAAATAATTACTATTCGATGAAAGTATTTGAATCTGTACAAATGTTGTTTGTACGCAGGAGTCTGGCCAGGATTTTGGGGGGGGGGTTGCTGATTCTGGTGAGGTTTAAATTTTCATAAATGAAACTATATAAATTATAGGAATAAAAGTTGTTACTTAATATTTCTTTTGTTGTAATCAAGAAGTAAGTGTGTAAACATAAGTAATGGATTAATAGATATGTAAAATTTAACAGTAATGAAACAATAAATGTGTCCTGTTACATAAAAAATATACATAAAATAAACAATTCTAGAAAACTGATACAAATTTTTTCTTGCCTTCTTCAAACGCTACTAGTGTTAAATGTTTTGTACGATATTTTTACTTCCATGTTCCAGAAGGAAATGGAAGTATGGTGATGGCGAAAATATCGTGTTCAACATAAGGGCTGATTCTGATTGTACTACCCTCAAAACATGAAGAAAAGTCATTTTCGAAAAGTGTCTGTGTGTCTATGTGTAGAATGTTTTCTATGGTAAACGATAACTGCCGCAAATTCAAACAGAATCAAATATGTTTTTGCATTTGTACCCGAGTTGTAGAGGACTCAAAGCCTATTGATATTGGTGAAGATCGGTTAAGGGGAAGGGGTAGTTTACCAGCAACGTTTTATGTTTTAACAAGGTAAAGTATTTAATTTTGATAAATAAAGTATCCTGAAAAGAATGTCATAATAATCCACTGTAAAAAGTGTGATGAAATATCTATAAGTGAAAACGGTAGTTGAAGGGGAGGAAGTAATTTTCTATAAATTAAAATGATAGTTTAAGGGGGAGGGGATAATTTTTTATGTGTACTGCGTTATCGGCAACAAAGAAATAGTTTGTTGTTAAATTGTTAAAATTCTTTCCCGGGCTGTTTGGCTGTGGTCCAATTTTTTCTGCAAAACCAGACGTTTCGTCAATGCCATCGACTTCCATCATCAGTGAAAAACGAGTTCGCTAACGTGAGGTGGTATACGTTAGTGACCACAGTACTGTGGTTAAGGCTGAAGCAAGAGGTAGAAAGAAGTAGTTTCTATGGAAAAATTTCATTTCGAAAATGATTTTAAATATAAATCTTAGTACGTGGGAGTCATGTATGGTTCTCCATACCGATATTTTAACTTTGCCTTAGTGAGTAAGTGTCTGTAAATATATTTTGCAGAAAATTGAATTAAATCGTCTACTTGTTTTCTCAGAGAAATGGATAAAAATTTCATAAAATGAGTATTAGAGGTCCTAAAAGAAAATTTCGAAGATTTGCCACAAATTTGGTTAAAGTTAGCGTTCAAATCAGTTTACAGGAAGAAGCTATGAAGCGCTAGTAAACCACGTTCCGAAAGGCGCATTCGTTATTAGGTTTACGTATGTACAGAATAATGGACACGTTTTAATTTTTTTAGTAATTGCTGGGTTGTTTACAAAATAGTAATAAAGCTGTAAATTACAAAAAATATTGCAACGTTAAAAGTATTATAAAATGAGTACACTTCATTCCATGTACCCAACGCAACTGTATAGTGTTAATCACCGGCTAGGTCGTAGATTTTTTGTGTATTCGTTGCGTTATGTATAGTCTATGTGATTACACAATAAACTTATTTTTAAATAGATGAGTGAGACGTTGATGACATTAAATAATGAATTAACACATTGGAAAACAATCACTCAACGGTTTATTAAATATTTAAATAAAATTAATTGATTATTAATAATTGAAAATTAAAAAAATTCAGAATATTTTTTTTATAATGCTACACACTGAAAACATAACATCTTTAATATTCGACACACATTAATAACATATAGTCATAAAATATTTAAACATATATGATAAAAAAATTATAAAATTCTTTTAAATTGCTTGGGTGTCAGACTGTGAACCATTATTCAATTTTAACTCATAAGCAAATCATCTACAAAAATAATATTAAATTTATCAAATCGAATTGAATGTTGACTATTAATATTTTAATATAATAATATTTAAGAAAATAATTATTATTTATAACGATACATTCATTTATAAAATTAAACAGAATAAAATTATTTTCAACACCAACTTTTACTCTTAATATTTACACTCTTTACATTACGTATTTGTATTACTTTGTTAGCTCATATTACTGTAATTTATGAGTTCTTTCTTTGTTTAACCAAAACATTATTTGTAACCTGCGTATTGTTGGAGTTACCATTCTAAAGCTGTTATTCTGTCCGTGTGTGTGTGTGTGTGTGTGTGCGCGCGCGCGCGCGTATCCTGAATGTTGACAATTATGATGAATGATGATGATGATGATGATGATGATGATGACGATGATTCCTCTGTAGATCGTTAGCTGTCAGTGTTCTATAGCCTGATGTTAATGGTGGTCCTGTGCTCCTCAACCAATCGTGGGGTGTTAGAGGTGATGGTGATGCCGATGAGTACCTAGCTGATCAAACTGGCATAGTGTCCTCGTGATAAAGTGTCTCTGCTATGTCGATTACCAAACAGATATAGTGGTTCCGTGTGTAACTTCTTAGCGTCTGCCCTCGCCCGAAATTGCTGGTGGTATTTGTAGTAGACAGCGATTCTGGCATGTCAGATACCTGTTTCTGACATGTTCAATTTCGTCAGTTCCTACATAGCGTCCTTTTTAACTGATCACTTCTTTTGTCTTTTTTCGATAACAGTAAACTTGATCTTTAGGCGAGTGGTTGCATTGTCTTTGTAATTTTTCACTCGTCTGTAATATATTTGCCAAAGCCCACTCACTGACTCATCACTGTATCTCAACAATGACAAGGCCTAGAAAGATGAAACTTTACATAGATATTCACTAGATACTGTAGACGTGCAATAAGACGGGGTTTGACAAAATTCAAAATTTTAGGGGGGTTTTGGAGGGGTCAAAGTGACCGAATATTCTCATAAGAAATACATGACAGTTAAAACGTGACAACTGTTAGGCAGCTTCTAGATGAGATAGAAACATGAAATTTGTTCTACAAGTTAACTTAACCCTCTTTTAAAGAACACAAAGGTCAATCTTAAATAATTTTAATTAAAACTACCCTAAAGAAATCTATAATATATTTGCTAAATACCACTTACTCACTTAGTCATCACTGTATCTCAAGAACAACAGGGCCTACAAAGAAAATATTTCCGAGTAAATTGATTCAAAGTTTTAAAAGGAGCGTAATAAATATATAGAAAACATTTGTCGGTAGAAAACAATATTATACGATATATTAACTATTGTCTTAAATAAATATTAATTACTTATGAACACATGAATTTTATGCATTCCTGCGATAAGAACGTGTTCCCAGAAGTGCTATCACACAATTTACGTAACTTATTTGTTTATAGGCAATGTAGTCCATAAAGAGTTGTTGTGTTTAGTCTGGTCTGGACACAACTCAGACACATTTGCGTCATGGGGTTCAGTCTAAAGGCCACTGATAACAGGCCAGAATGCTGCTTTGTTCAGTTCAGTTCAGTCGCTACACTGCCACTGCACACTCCTGCTTCTTTGTTTAAGACGATTATTTTGTTAGTTTTAGTTTGAGCATTGGATATTCTTGATTTTTTATTAGTTTGTATCTTATTTTTTAGTTTATTTGTCAAGTTTGCAAGTTTGACTATTTTTCTTATTTTTGCAGTGTAGATTCCACTTTATTAAATAGGTTTTTGTTCTACCGCCGTTGTTGCTCTTACAGTTTTTGTTAAGAAGAGAATAATTTTGTTTTAGTTTGTTTTAAATAAGCTTTCTTTTCTACTTTTTCTATTTGTTTTATTAGTTTGTATCTTATTTTTTAGTTTATTTGTCAAGTTTGAATATTTTTCTTATTTTTGCAGTGTAGGTTCCACTTTATTCAATAGGTTTTTGTTCTACCGCCGTTGTTGCTCTTACAGTTTTTGTTAAGAAGAGAATAATTTTGTTTTAGTTTGTTTTAAATAGGCTTTCTTTTCTGCTTTTTATATAAATTCTATATCCCTAATACATGATGGAACAAATTGAAGTTGATGGGATCATGGTACCTCACCTTATTGTGCCTTTGGGTGCAGATGGGTCGTGCTTCTTTTATTCCCTGTCTTACCTCATGTACGGTACTGTCTCCTATGCGTCTCAAGTGCGAACAAGCGTTGTACAGTACATTTGTAACAACTGGCAACGGTTTGAGGAGCATACAATGATGGCGTATGGTAACATTTATAGAAGTTTGGCTGAATACCGTGCTCACATATCTCTGTACACCACATATGCCACCCACTGTGAAATTCAGGCTGCTGCCGAAATATAACCTTACCATCTGGTGGTGTATCGTGATGGTGAGGTGATTGTACAGCCTGATGATTATGAGGAGGGAAAGCCCATATTGCGATTCAAGTGTTCTGGACCCATGATGAATGCCCACTTTGAACCTCTTAGTCCTCAATACATTCCTCCTCATACATCAACTGTTGTTAACCGTCCCATCTGCACCTCGCTTGGTACTGAGAGCCTAGAAAAAATCGTTGTCGAGCAAACTGCCCAAGACCAATCCGAGGATGATATACCACTTACTGTTGTTAACCGTCCCATCTGCACCTCGCTTGGTACTGAGAGCCTAGAAAAATTCGTTGTCGAGCAAACTGCCCAAGACCAATCCGAGGATGATATACCACTTATTTATTTGCTAACCTCTGCTAAGCGTGATATCCAGAACCGTTGTGTGACGCCCCCTACTGACCTAATTTCGTCTTCCTCAGAGATCAGTGCTACAGTTGATTCGAGTGTTGGGAAGAAAAGAAGAAAACATCGACGTTCAAGAGTTAATGACAGAATCAAAAGACACAAAAATAGGGAGTCCGTAAGAAAATACAATAGCAAAAATCCTGAAGTTCATAGAGAGGCTGTTAAAAGATACAACAAGGCAAACCCTGACGTTAACAGGGGTTCAGTTTCTAGATACTCAAAGAAACATCCGGAAGTTAATCAGGAAGCTGTTCGAAGGTACACTGAGAAGAGGCAACTGATCCCATGGAAAACAAATTCTTTATCAGGATTTAAATATGACCGTAGTACAGACTACAATAATGACAAGGTTGTTTCTCTTGGTCACCACATTGAATGCAAGTGGTGCCATGCGAAAAAGTGGAAAGAAGAGAGCCCTGCCTTATGCTGCAGCAATGGCAAGGTTCGTCTTCCTTCTACTCAACAGCTTCCTGAGCCGCTCCATAGTCTTCTTACTTACAGTCACCGTCAGTCTCAGAATTTTTTAGCAAATACCAGAAAGTATAACGGATGTTTTCAAATTACTTCATTTGGAGCTAAAGAGGTGCACGAAGGAAATTTCATGCCAACTTTTAAGGTCCAAGGGCAGGTTTACCATAGAATAGGAAGTTTGTTACCTTCTCCCCAGCAAGACCCCTCTTTTCTACAAATTTATTTTGTTGGAAACGATGAAAAAGAAACAGAAATCAGTTCCAACCTCTTTACTGTGGTTAAGCCTTGGTTAGTTGGCCAACTTCAAAAATGTCTGCACGATAACAATCCCTACATACGAGATTTTAAAACCGCAATGGAAAATGTTCCGGAGGGGCAGGAGTTCAAAGTTGTTATTCATGCAGACAGGAAGCCTGCAGTTGAACATAGGGGTCTTTACAACGCGCCAGCAACAAGCGAAGTAGCTTTGGTTATTGTGGGACAGGAGTTTGAAAAGAGAGACATAATTCTTCACAGCAGAGACACAACGTTGGTACGGATCAGCGAAACTTATCGTGCATACGACGCTCTCCAGTACCCTCTTATGTTCTGCCGTGGAGAAGATGGCTACTCTATCAATATTCCACAATATGATCCAATATCTAAAGCATCTCTCAAGAAAACAGTTTCCGCTTCAGACTTCTACGCTTACAGAATAATGGAAAGACAAGGTGAAGAAAGTTACCTATTGCTGTATCGTAGTCTTTTCAACCAGTTTTAGGTTGATATGTATGCCAAGATAGAGACAGAAAGGCTTAACTTTATAAGATTCAACCAGAGTAAGCTGCGAGCGGAAAACTATGTTCATCTTAAAGACGCCATGTGTAAGGGGGATGCTAACGTTTCAGATATGGGAAAGAGGGTCGTGTTACCATCCAGTTTTACTGGTGGGCACCGCTATATGCACGAGAGAACTCAGGACGCCATGACATATGTTCGTCACTATGGTCGTCCTGATTTGTTTATCACATTTACATGTAACCCGAAATGGTCTGAAATTGGAGCTGCCTTAAGAGACAGACAAAAGCCTCAAGACAGACATGACATCATAGCTCGAGTGTTTCATTTGAAAGTTAAAAAACTTATTCATCTTTTAACTAAAGGTTCCATTTTCTGTCAAAGTATGTGTTACATGTATACTGTGGAGTGGCAGAAGCGTGGCTTGCCTCACGCACACATCTTGCTATGGCTGCAGGACAGGATCATGGCCGACCAAACTGACAGTGTCATAAGCGCAGAGGTACCTGACCCTGAAACGGACCCTGAACTTCATGAAATTATTAAGTCGACAATGATTCATGGCCCTTGCGGAAGCTTAAACAGTAACTCGCCCTGCATGGTTAACGGCTCATGCTCCAAAAGATATCCACGTCCCTTATCTAAAGAAACCCAAACTGCTGACGATGGCTACCCCCACTACCGTCGAAGGTCTCCTGCTGATGGTGGTTTTACAGTTAACATCAATGGAGTAGACCTAGACAGTCGGTGGGTGGTACCGTACAATCCTGTTCTGTCACGTACCTTTTTGGCACATATCAATGTCGAGTTGTGTAACTCTGTCAAATCGATAAAGTATATTTGCAAATACGTGAACAAGGGCAGTGATCAAGCAGCTTTGGTGTTGGAAAATGAGTGGGACGAAGTGTCCAAATATGAAGCAGGCCGTTACATAAGTAGTTCCGAAGCGGCATGGCGTATATTTTGCTTCCCAATCCATGAAAGATATGCTCCCGTAATGCATTTGGCTGTACACCTTGAAAATGGCCAGAGAATTTATTTTAATCCCGGAAACGTTCAAGACAAAGTTCAAAATCCACCCAAAACCACTCTACTGGCATTCTTTGAACTATGCAAATCAGACAATTTTGCCAGAACCATAATCTACAGTGAAGTCCCTGCTTACTACACCTGGAAAAACAATAAGTTTAGTCGGCGGAAACAAGGCAAAGCCGTTCCCGGACATCCAGGAGTGAAAAAAGATCAAGTGCTCGGTCGGGTTTATACTGTACACCCTAACAATGCAGAATGTTACTACCTACGACTTCTCCTTCATGAAGTTAAAGGGCCTACGAGTTTTAATGATCTTAAGAGGGTATCTGGCATAGTTCACTCCACTTGTCAGTCTGCCTGCAGAGCGTTGGGTTTACTTCAAGATGACAATCATTGGGACATCACCTTGGAGGAAGCTGCTCTGTCGGAGTCGCCACAGAAAATCAGACAACTGTTCGCTGTAATTTTGGTGTTTTGTCAAGCAGCGGATCCCTTAGTGCTGTGGGAGAAACACAGAGGACTTCAAGAGACAGATGGAGTATGAATGTCCGGGCTTAGAGCTTGAACTACGGAACAACATCATTTACAACAAATGCCTACATTCATTAGAAAACTTAGTCTCTTCAATGTCTAATCAATCCCTCCAACAACTCGGTCTTCCTTCTCCAAGTCAAGAGCCCAACAGTTCTGCAGTCAACCGCGAGTACCTGAAAGAACTCTCTTACAACACGGTCCATCTATCTGAATTGCTTACTGAAAACGTGCCTAAACTGAACGACGAGCAGAAAAATGTCTACAATGAAGTAATTGCGAGCATTGAATCAGAGGCTGGACGACTATTTTCCCTTGACGCACCAGGTGGTACAGGGAAAACCTTTTTGATTAATTTAATATTAGCCACGGTAAGACAAGATAGGAAAATTGCTATATCTGTGGCTTCGTCAGGTATAGCAGAAACGTTGTTGGATGGAGGGAGGACACCTCATTCTGCCTTCAAACTGCCTCTCAACTTAAACCACTCTGAGACCCCATTTTGCAACATATAAAAACAAAGCGACACAGCGAAGGTACTTAAGGATAGTAAGTTGATAATTTGGGACGAGTGCACCATGGCTCACAAGGGAGGAACTGAAGCTTTGGATAGAACTCTGCAGGACATTAGAAACAATAAAAACCTGATGGGTGGAGTCACACTTCTAATGGCCGGAGACTTCAGACAGACTTTACCTGTTGTACCTAGGGGAACTCGAGCAGATGAAGTTAAAGCCTGTCTAAAGAGTTCTGTCCTGTGGCCTAAAGTCCAAGTTCATTCCTTGAGAGTCAACATGCGGGTGCATCTTAAAGGCAGTTTAAAGGCAGACGAGTTTTCAAGTTTACTTTTACAGATCGGTAATGGAAATCTACCTGAAGAAAATGGCAAAGTCAATATTACAAAAGACTTATGTGAAGTTGTATGCGACTTGACAACGTTGGCTGAAAAAATTTACCCAGATTTAACTAATTTTTACTTGAAAGATGTATCTTGGCTGAAAGAAAGAGCTATCCTTACTCCAAAGAATGACACTGCTCCAAATATCACTAACACATTATTGGAAAAACTGCCAACTGAGATTGTCCAGTACCAATCCGTGGACTCTGTGGTGGAAGTAGAAGATGCGGTCCATTACCCAGTAGAGTTCTTGCACACGCTTAATCCTCCAGGCATTCCACCGCATAATCTTTGCCTTAAAGTTGGAGCTCCAATAATGCTGCTACGAAACCTGGTACCGCCTAAGCTTTGTAACGGTACTAGGCTGCAGATTAAATCGTTGCAGAACAACGTCATAGAAGCAACAATATTCACTGGATGTGGTTAGGGGGAAGCAGTCTTCATTCCACGCATTGCCTTAATTCCATCGGATTACCATTTTCAGTTTAAAAGACTCCAGTTCCCTGTCAAGCTCTGCTTTGCTATGACAATAAATAAATCACAAGGGCAGTCTTTGAAAATGGCCGGCGTTGATCTGAGGGAAGACTGCTTCTTCCATGGCCAGTTGTATGTTGCTTGCTCACGAGTTAGCTCTTCTGAGAGTTTAACTATCCTTCAGCCACAGGGTCAAACAAAGAACGTTGTCTACAAGGAAGTTTTATAAGTGCCGTATTTCGTTTAACAAAACGATTTCAGTAGACTTAGTATTAGCACAAATTTATGCTTTTAAAAATTTGTAAATATTACATTTATACAATGTACTTGGTTACCCAAGGTTAAAAAAAAAAAAAACCACCGAACCAATGTGTTTATTCAGTCAAAACCGTAGCGAAGCACGGGTATACAGCTAGTCATTTATATATACACACTTGTTAATTACTAGTTAATTGTAGTAGTAATTAACATTAATTTGTATAACGTTTTTATTATTGTACTTTTCTGTAATATACTTTTTGCGTCATAATTTTGCAATACATTTAAACCATACGCGATTAAATGTACTTATTCTAATGTCGTTTTTAGAATTGTGGTATGTCTTTTGCAGCATGTAAAAAACATATTAATCATGTCAATACCTGATTTACTAATATATATATATATAACGGATCTTTACAGCTGTCGCCGCTTCTCCGTCCCCAACTTCCATTGTAACCTATCGTAGCATGTAAGTTCTTCTAAATGTCTTGCAACCATTGCTTCCGCCACGTCATCTCGCCAACTCCTCCGTGGACGTCCTCTTTTCCTCCTCACCGGTGGTATCCATTCCAATATTTTGCGGGGCCATCTGTCATCTTCCAATCTCTTCACATGCCCAAACCAAGTCAATTGTCTCCTTTCTATTTCGTCTATTATTGTCCTGTCAATATTCATCTCGGCTCTAATAGTCTCATTTCTAACCCTGTCTAATTTTGATCTTCTACAACTCCTCCTGAAGAAGTCCATTTCCGCTGCCATCAGTTTTTTCTTATTTACGTTTGAAACATTCCAGACTTCTGCTCCATAAAGGATTACACTTCGCACCATGGTATTATATATATATATATATATATATTACATTTAATATTTATACATAAATTTACCTCAAGATGTTATTTTTCTATTTGGAACATGTTTCGGGTACTATCTTGTACCCATCCTCAGCCTTCTGGTTTTTTTGTCTGGTGAAGTACATGTGTTGTTGGCTGTCTATTGTGGCTTCCTGTTGGCTTCTGGTATTTCAAGTTGGTTTTATTGTGTGTGATTGTGGTGTATGTGTTAGTTTTTGTGTATTTTCAATGTTGAGTGCTTTGAATATTGTGTCTTGTTTTGTATTGATTTGTATTTGTTCAGGTATTAGTTTGTTTTCTGTTTTATGTTTGTATATTTGTAAATTTTCCCATATGTTCATTATGGTGCCTTTGTGTGGTATATGTTTTATTAGTGTTACATTGGTTATGTCTGGGAATTCATGCCCTGTGTTTATTGCATGTGTGGCTAAATTGGATTTATATATTTCTGGTTTTTTGTATGCATTTAGGTGTTCAAAATAACGTTTTTTCAGCTGTTTTTTTGTTTGTCCTATATAACATTTATTGCAATCTTGGCATTCAATTTTGTATATACCGTTAGTTGTTGTATTATCTTTGTTGTGTGAGCTACTTAGATTTTGTAATTTATTTTTATTAGTTTTGTATGCTATTTTTATATGTGTTTTTAAATAGTTTTGTTAGTTTTGTCATTTTATTATTTATATATGTGAATGTGGCCCATTTTTTGTTGTTGTTATTATTTATGTGTTGTTCAGTTTGATTAATTCTTAATTGTTCAGTTTTTATTTTGTATTTGATTTTATTTTCTATTTTGATCATAGTATTTTTATTGTATCCATTTTCATAACCAATTTGGTATATTATATTTCTTTCTTTGTCAGTTTCTTGTTTGTTTAGGGGTATTTTGTACATTCTGTTAAATAACGAATAAAATGCTGCCATTTTATGTTGTGGTGGGTGGTCAGAATGGTTAGGTATAATGATGTTAGTGGAAGTTGGTTTTCTATATATTGCATAAATATTGTATAAATATTGCATAAATAAATTGTATAAATATTAAATGTATTATATACATCAAGAAACGGACTGTAGCAGAAAGTGATTGAAATATATATATATATATATATATATATATATATATATTCCATTTAATATTTTTAATTAAATTTACCTCAAGATGTTATTTTTCTATTTGGAACATGTTTCGAGAGTTCCTGTTCTCTCATCTTCAGCCTTCACGATCTTGTTTCGCGATCCATCATTTCACATCGCGAAGGCTGAAGATGAGAGAATAGGAACTCTCGAAACATGTTCCAAATAGAAAAATAACATCTTGAGGTAAATTTTAATTATAAATATTAAATGGGTGCATCAAGAAACGGACTGTAGCAGAAAGTGATTGAATATATATATATATATATATATATATATATATATATATATATGTATGTTTCTTTGTATTTCTGGTTATACTTCTTTCCCATAGAAGCGAATTCAGCGTTCTTATAACGGTTCGCCCCTTGTTAACACGTTCTTGAATTTCATCTTTGCTGCTTCTCTGTTTGTTGAAAATAACGCCTAAGTATTTACTTTTTTCAACACCTCTTATCCTGTCCACATCCAATTTTAAGTCCTTAACTTCTTCGTTGCCCACTATCAGGTACTCACATTTTGCCATGTTCATCGTCAAACCAGCTGCGTCATATTCCTCTTTTAACTTTCTGACCATATACTCGAGGTCTTCGTCATCCTCTGCTACCTCAATCTGGTCATCGGCAAAATATAGAGTGAACAGATTGTCATCTCCTACTCTCAGCCCCATATTTTTACACTTCTTTGTCCATCTTACTAGAGATCTGTGTAAGTATATTTTAAAGAAAGTAGGGGACAAGCAGCATCCTTGTCTTACGCCTTTTGTAGTTTCGAATAGGAGAGTGAGTTTGTTTCCCAGTTTGACCCTGGTGATATTTTGTTG
This sequence comes from Magicicada septendecula, assembly GCA_034769895.1. Classification (NCBI taxonomy): domain Eukaryota; kingdom Metazoa; phylum Arthropoda; class Insecta; order Hemiptera; family Cicadidae; genus Magicicada; species Magicicada septendecula. Next base: position 347,883,198 of record CM068375.1, read on the forward strand.
ATAGTATTTTCTGGTGGCTGCAATCAAATTTGCATTTATGTTCAAATGCTCCATCTCCTTCCATAACTGTGAGATTGGGATGCTATCGTATGCCTTTTCTAAATCTATTAAAGCTATATGCGTTTCTCTATTATGCTGTACTCTCTTTTCAACTGCTATTTTGATTGTAAAGATGTTGTCTACCGTGGATCTGCTTTACTAATACAAACCAAAAATTTATACCCTCACAAAGACATCTCCCCTATCGTAGTATAATGCAGGTCTGTGTCGGCTCACACACACATACATACATCGACTCACATTGTAAACACAGTCGGGTGAGGTGTACACTTTCGACAGGATTCGGCATGTCACTCGCCTGTACTTACATTAATTTTTAAAGCTACTGATCATACTCTCTCTATATTAATTATGTACAAAACACTGCCCTGGGTAAATATGCAAATATATGTATTGTTGCAATATATAACATATGTTTATTCTTTGTAATTTATATTATAAAAATATTATTACATACTGTTTGGAAAATCTAAAAAAATTGGCTCATCTGTACGAGATTCTAAGTTATTTGCTTATTAATTCCCTTAAGGTATGTTGTGGAATTAGCGCTCGATGCACCAACGGTTTACTTATTTACGTAAAATATTTTTCTGATTACACAGAATATCACCGATTTATTGAGTAATTACAAAACATAGATAATCAGAATTTTCACAGTGAATTCACAGTATTAAAGCGTGTAATATTTGATCGTTAATAATGTTATTATTAATTTAAAAAATAATTGTTTCGGTAACATAATTTTATTACTTCTGTTTATTGCACGTGTCTTTAATTACATTTTTGTTGTTGTTCTATTCAGGCTAGTAGTATAAATTCAGCCTTCGAATTTCATTAAATCTATCGTGTTTTATTATTCATTATTGCTTGTCGTTGTAAATAATTAAAATAATTAATGTTAATTATTCATACTTGATTAATATTAGACATAATATATTATGTAATGAAACGGGCTAACAATATCGTCTAGTTAATTATGGGGTTAAGACTGTTTTGTAATGGAATGTACAGTCGCTCCAAAAATCACAACCCGACATGACTAGACAGCAATCACTAACATATCAGTAATATCAAAAATCGCGCGCTCGAGTATGTACCTTATATGTACACATATTCAATGTATGTTTAAATATTATATGTATATTCAAACATTGCTTGCTACAGTTCTTTTCTTAATATTTGAATTACTTACCAATGTAAAACAAGTCTCTTCCAAGGAACCTGAACAATGCACTTTCCTCAATTATAGTTGAGCATTCAGTACTAGTTTACACCTTACAGGAAAGCAGCCTTTTGGTGGTGGTGGTGGTGATGGTGGTGGTGGTGGTGGTGGTGGTGATGGTGGTGGCGGTGGTGGTGGTGGTGGTGGTGGTGGTCGTCGTCTATATGTGAGATTCTTTCTTATCATATTTTAAATGTGCTGTCTTTATTATTTAATGATGGATATTGCTTATGGTATTAATATTATGGATTTTACTTAACGGTTACAGTAAAAACACCCACACGTTGCTCCCAAAGAACAAAAAGCCGGTGATTAAACCATACTTATAGTCTAATTTATAAGAAACGTGTCTGCGTGCAAGAGCGCGCGCGCGCGTGTGTGTTTGTGTGTAATTACTTACACATTTAGCCGGGCAGACACAAACACAGATATTGTAATAAATTACAAATAATATAAATATAAGTATAGATGTGTGTTGATGATATAAGAGACTATGGAGTATGTGACTCCGATGTAATCAAGTCCAATGTAATATGTTGTATTGTAATGTGTTTATTTGGTGTGGCTCTCGACGTCTTACTGGCCTGAAACACTTCCTTAAGTTTCCCAGCTGGTCGAGTCCCAATGGTAGCAAGGCCGGTCGAGTAGCGTAAAGTTGATGAAGAAATATATATGCTCAGCTTCACCGAAAGTTTCAAAACAAAAATTATTGTTTTGAAGAAAATTAAAAAAAAATTATGTTTATAAAAAAAAATAATAAAAAAAAATTTTAATTTTATTAATTAATTAATTAGGATCAATTAATTAATATAGGGCTGTGAAGTTTTAAACAGTGTAATGCTCTTCTGAAAATTTTATTAAAGTTTTAGTATAATTTAAATAATCTATCACCACTCATAAGACTGTCTGTAAACCAATCGATATTTGTTTACCTTTCTATTTTTTAGGTTATCTTCACTTACGGGTGGTAAAGTCCTTGTAGATTATCAATTAGAATTATATTATTGATAATTAGTATTATTGAAGAAATAAAGAACTATTAAGTATTGAAAAGTATTAATGTTTTATTAAGTAACAGCAATATTGACTCTTATCGATTAGTATCGATTCTCAGGATATCGAAAAAAGTTACAAGTATATGTTATAAAAATTATATAGGGTTCTTTAAACAGCCAGTTATTACCAAAGTCAGAGAAATCGGGCTAATATTTAAAAAGTATAACGTTACAATCAAATTAATAGTTATTAATAAACACAGGTATTGAATAATAAATTGTAAATATAATAATTGTTTTCACCAAACAGCTGTGCTGAACCAAGAAGAGGCACTGGGATTGTCAAAGAAAGATGGCTGCCGTCAAGTCGATCAAAATGTTGCTCGTTCCTGCCGTGTTCCAAATAATGTATTTTGAAGCAATATTCCTGTTCTTGTATCTGCAAATCTCTTGTTATATGTTGTGTAGTGACTGGTGTAGTGATTCTGGGTTGTATTTAGTATGTCTGTGTAATTATAAGTCAAACACTTTCTCCGATTCCGTCACTAATTTGGTTTAATGTATTATACAGTTTTCTAGTGTTTTATGGTGTTTTTCGGAGTAGATTTATATTGTTCTGTGTTATGGAGTGTTACTTGATCGTTTCTGTTATAATATGATAGTTTCAGAAGTATTTTACAAGTCACTCGCGATTTCACAATAACTCACTATACACTCGCTTTGTATGACGATTATAGGTTAGGTTATCCACGTTATTAAACGTATGTCATGTTAACCGTTCAACTACCAATAATTAACTAACTGTTTCCTCCAGTTTCAATTAAACTCTTAGCCCATATAATATTATCCTTAACATTGTTCAAAAATATTTCCACATCCTGTGTATACTTTACTATTTCACTATATGAATGCCTATACTTTGGTTATTTGTCAATTTTATTCACTAGATTTGATTTAAATTAATCTTTCAGTTCATTCTGGTTATTTTCAGATTAAATAATGCCATTTTATAGTGTTTTCTGTCCAAAAAATAGTAATTTCACTTTCAGTTTGGTATACTCTGTTTGGAAGTCAAAACATTAAAATTTACTTCCTGTCATTATATAAATTCAGCCATTTTATCAGTTATATTTAATACTAATAATTCTATATTGTATTAAAAGGTTCCTATTCCCTTATTTTCTGGTAATTAATTGAATTAGTAGTATTCTGAAACATTATTCTGAAATATATGACTCCCATGTCTAAATTTCTGAGTCTAGTCATTCTCATTTTTATTTATAATTCTGAATATAATTTATTAAAATCTCTCTAAATGGTATGTGCAATTATATGGCATGATCTCAAGTTTATTTTGCCTAAACCCCTTTTGTTTATTTGCATTTAATTGAGCAATTTCTCTGTTTTGATGAAGTTTGGTTTCCATTCTTTTGGCCTATGATTTTTTAACAATTTTTCTTACAAAATAATTTACAAACAATATATGATGTGTGATACCCTCTCTGACTTTTTACAAATAGTATTATAAATTAAACATGTTTTCAAATTACACAAAAACAATTAGTATTGGTTACAATACAAATAATAGTTAAACAGAATAAAGAACATTTTTTTTAAATAAATGGTTGTCTTCAAATCAGACATTTTGCAACAAAATTCCCATTTCCAACATGTAAATATGGTTTACAACAAAGGTTTTGTACTAACTAACATCTTAATTACTCTCTACTATTTACAAGTGGTAACTATTTTTATAGTTCTGATGTTAGTTGTTTCAGACCCAAACAAATGGCCTTATATCTAATACATTTTTAAACATTTTTGTACTATATACATAAAAAACCTTATATTTATATTCTTATTTCTAACTATTATTATAAGTAGGATTCTACAGTTTTTATACCGTCTTTTACATTGTCTTTGGGGAATTGTACCCTGTCATTAACAAATAAATAGTATGAACCGTTCAAAAAGCACTATGAAATCTGTTTTTCTTTTTTCATGTAAAACAAAAATGTTATTTTAAACAGATTCATGTCTTATGAACAACATATTGTCACAGTACACATTTTAAGTCATTGAAAAATGCATATTTCATTGCATCCAATGTTTGTGATTGCCAAGAATGAAACACAAGGTTCATTTTTTATAATACCCAAAACTATCACTGGTTCACTTTGCACTTATATATTATGTTAATGCTAAATGGTCGTATAGTCTTATTAACATAATAAATTGGTTAGCGTTTTTTCAATGGAGATTTGTTCCATGGGTACTATATTATTGTTTCATCTTAGTTCACAGGAAACTTTTACTTTATACACTCCTCTCTCTTAAATTTGTATACATGTGGTTTCTATTTCGCTATACTTTTGTTTTTAGATATTTATTTTGGGGATATAGGGATTTGGGTGTCTTTTATAAGAGCATGACATCTTCTTCAGGATGCTGCCCTCTTCTTCTTTCTTCAGTCTTCTTTTCTCCTGCCTTCTGGGACTGGTATCTTCTCCATCTTCTTCTTGATGCCATCAGGTTTCTTGGGATCTTCTCCATCTTCTTCTTTATTTCAGAAATACACCACCTGTATTGGTTGATCTTGGCTTATTTTAGGGTTTCTATTCTATTTATTCTCCCTCGTTGTGGGTTTGGTCATATTGTGTACTGCTTTGTTATTTACTATTTTACCTTCCTGGGTTATACCTTGAAAACCTTTGGTTATGAGACTGGTTTTGGATGACTCATCACTAGTAACTCCTTTTATTTTAACTTGTATTTTCTTTATAATAATGATTTCTTTCCACAGTTGCTATGAATTAATCTTTTTATATTAAACTTAGTGCTTTCTTCCAAATTTAAATATTATAACTTCATTATTCTAATGATCAATTGCCATTCAATATTATGCATACATCTCTCACGCTACAGATTGCTCTCCTCCAGAAGTAATTATTTCAGACATGTTTATGGATGAAATAATTTCTTATGATAATTTCATCATTTCTTATAATTCATTTTCTTCTCCATCTTTATATCGACTTTTTTATAATTAGAGTTTTATTAATTTTATATATATGGTTACTTGTCTTACTACTGATCCTTTTCGGATAGTTAGTGTCTTCTGAGATATATTATAATTGTAATACATTTTCTTCCTATATCAACTTCGTGTTGTATCCTTGGGATATTAATTCCCTAACATTCCCTATCACGTGGGCTGGGGCAGATCAGAGGGGCACTGTACGCTACTTCTCTGCTGGCCATACACCACTTCTATAAATTGAGTACAGGGGCATATCCATCCCTGCTCAAAAAACATAATGCTGCTGGAATTATCTTCAGTCAGTCATCGAATAAATAAATAAAAAGTAGTCTCATTTTCGACTAATAAAAATATCTTCGGATTCTCCACTTCGTAGTCTCTCAGATTATCTCACATTTTCTATCTTAATAAATCTTCATAATCATTATTATACTCATTACATATATATTTTTTCAAAACTCTTAACTTGTCTGATATATTTAATTTAATTATGGTTGAAAACCTTTCTTTTAATAATTCTGGTTACTGTTTACAATGTAACTCTCTTTCTTCTCCATCTGAATTCTCTTTATACTTTCTTCTGGTTACTCATAGTATTACCATGGTCTTTATAAATAGTCTTTCGTATTCATTATTTGAATGGTCTTAATATATTATATTTAATTTTTTGACATTGTATCTTTACATTAGATATACAGGTTGTTATATTGATCATTTTATTTAAACATTTTGGTTCTTTCCTTTCTCTTAGAAATTTATTAATCCGTCTTCGCATTCATTAGCATTAATTCATTTATATTATATTTCATGTGGTATTTCTTCTCTTTGCATTTCATATAGGTCTTCTTATTATCATTGGTTCAAAATCATCTTCTCCATATGTTTGGTATGAGTTGTTCTTCTTTGCTCTTAATTAACTGTTTTCATTCTCGTTTCATAGGTAATTAGTCTCTTTGCTTCCAAATTTTTTTTTCTTCTCTGGCATATTACACTCTTTTTTATTATTCTTCTCAACTCCTTCAAATGCTATTGTGAATATCTAGCATTTATTCTGGATTAACGTTAATTCTCTTTTCTGAATTAACCACTTTATTTTCTTCTCAATTCAATCATAATTGACACATAATTATTTTTTTGGAACTTGGTTAGTTTTAATGTAAAATTCAAACTATTCTTTTTAATTAATTGAAAAATATTTCTCATAAATCCTTGTAATATGTTGATCTTATCTTGTTTCAAAGTACTGACGTTCTATCAACATTCAAATTCTGTTTAATTCATTTATTCCCAGAATTGTTTCATTCAGAATTGTTTATAGTATTGTGATTTTACTATTATTTCTGAATGTTTTGGTATTTCTCCAAATTCAAATTCTTCTTAATTATTTACCATAAAGTTTTCTCATAAACTTAGTTATAGTAAGTTGGTCTTACTTCATTTTTAAATTTTTCATATAATTAAGTTCAAAATTCTCTCTCTTTCTCTTTCTTCCATAAAGTTTTGTTCTAAATTATCAGGTTGTAGTAAGATGTACTTACTCAATTTTAAATTTTTATAAATATTATTTCAATTCAAAAGTCTTTCTTTTTCTTTCTTCCATAAAGTTTGTTCCAAAATTATTAGGTTGTAGTAAGATGTACTTACATATTTTAGAATTTTTTCAAAATATAAATTCTAAATTCCTTCTTCTTATAATTCTCCAGAATGTTTTTCTCTAAATATTAGGTTGTAAGGTGTACTTACATTATTTTTGGATTTTTTTAAATATAAATTCTAAATTCCTTCTTCTTATAATTCTCCAAAATGTTCTTCTCAAAATATTAGGTTGTAAGATGTACTTACATTATTTTTGAATTTCTAAAAATAAAAATTCAAAATTCTAAAACTCACAACTCATTCTTCATAATATTTCTTCATAGAAGCTTGATTGTACACTCCTTTGATTTTTCCTGAAACGATTTCCTTCAACTCATATGTATTGTTATGCTTATCATTTACCACAACATATGGGGTTATATTGTGCTCTACACTGGCCCATATTATTTATACTTTAATAAGTTGATCTCCACTTTTTCTTTTCTTATATATACCCAGGAAGATGGACGATTTTCTTTGTCGTTCCATTGCTCATATTTTTATTCATAATGTGCATTTTCTTAAATAGTCTTCACTCATAAAACCCAGTTTTGTTTCTATGTTTATTCTTCGTATCATTTCCTTTCAATGATATTTATTTCGTCTTCTTCAACATTGTTTTTCGCCGTAGTCGGTTATCATGATCTCCGTCCCTTTTCTTGATGGTGTGTGGTATTTGTGTCAACCAGGGTCCATCATCTCAGTTGCTCTTATAAAATTTACCCTAGGGCGCGACACTCGGTTATTATTACTGTTATTATTGTTATTACTAAATTTATCATGATAGTAATTTCGGTTAGGTTGGTAAGGTCTGTTACCATTATTGTTGGGATATGGATTTCTCTGACTGTATGGGACATTATTATGTTGGTATAAATTGTTTCTATTGTATGGATAGGGGTTGTTATTCCTAACGCCATTAGAATTACCGATAAACTGGTTATTACGCGGCGGGTTGTTAGGGCCGTCGTAATTACTGGGCTGGTTCCCTCTATCATCGTATTGTATACACCAATACTTCTCTGGTCCATGTTTTGTGTTACCTGACAAATATATGTGAGGATCTTCATCTGGGTTATCACTTATTATTTGTTTATCTGAAACACCATAAGCTGGTTTACCATCATATATCCACTCTGAAGGAATATATTTTAGTCTAACCGTACCCTGGAACTGTCCTAGATGGCATGCTAATGGAATACATTCTGGTGATTCACCTGTGCCGTCATTACAGTCTGGTACGATATCACATTTCCATCTTTCTGAAATCCACTGTCCAGTTCTGCGCTGATATTGATCTTGTCCACATGTCGTATTCTGTTTACCTCTGGTCCTTTCCCATTGGTACACTACTGTCTTGTGGTAAATTATTTCTGAAATTACTTCGATTTTCCTTCTATAATTCATAGAATTCATGATGTCTTTGTCATAGGTAATTGGGATATTATTGCCATCAATTAACCCATGTTTCATCATCTCCAACTCTTCCTTAGTTTTTATCAAATATCTTGGATACATTTTCGTTTTCCTTGGTTTAATATCTTCCTGGTTTCGGTTAGTTTCAATTTCAGGTACTACCATTACTAGTTCCTGCGTTTTATCATTTGGTATTTCTTCTAACTCTCTTTTGTTATCTCTTATTAATTCTTCCACCCACAGTTTATTATTCTTGATGATAATTTCCACCCTTTTATTGTTATTCTCTATCATCTGTTTTAGAGTACTTGTTCTTACTTCTCTCCACTTTTTCGTGACCTCCTCTAGTGCTTCAGTCTTTCGTTTTATTTTTTCCTGTAGCCCTTCCCTTCTTTGTTGTCTTCTTAGTTTTGACTCCTCTTTCTTAATCTGTTTACGCTCCCTTCTTATTTCTTTTCTCCATCGTTTCATTTGTCCATTCAATGATGCCGCGATTATTTGTACCCTTTTCTCGTTTGGTATTTCTTCTTTTTCTGGTTTGTTTTCATTTTTTATTCCTTCGGTCTTCTCCTTTCTTAATTCTTCGCTTTTTAATCCGTCCTCTCTCTTTTCCTTGATGTCCTCTTCCGGCTTCTTATTGATATTGTCCAGTTGGTCACCCAATTCTTTTTTCAAGGATTGGTTGCTCTCCTCTTCTTCTCTTTTTAAACTGTCCTCTCTCATTTTCTTAGTCTCCTCCCTTGTTTCTTTACCCCAATCATCTGTCATTTTACTCTGATCATCCAGTTTCTTCATTATTTGTTGGAACATTTTCCTTATCTCAACCATTTCTTCTGGTGTAGGTTCTTTCATTTTGCTTGTTGTTGTCCCCTTTTCTCTGGCTTTGTAGCTGTTGCCTAGCTCCAACTAGTGATTGGGCAGAATGTATTGGTTGGAAGGCCAATCGCTAATTAAAGCCCCTAAAGTTGTGCGCCAATTTGTAATATATTAAAATAAGATTGATGTGTGAATCTGTAAGTTGATTGATGATATAAGCTATTGTGGAGTATGTGACTCCGATGTAATCAAGTCCAATGTAATATGTTGTATTGTAATGTGTTTATTTGGTGTGGCTCTCGACGTCTTACTGGCCTGAAACACTTCCTTAAGTTTCCCAGCTGGTCGAGTCCCAATGGTAGCAAGACCGGTCGAGTAGCGTAAAGTTGATGAAGAAATATATATGCTCAGCTTCACCGAAAGTTTCAAAACAAAAATTATTGTTTTGAAGAAAATTAAAAAAAAATTATGTTTATAAAAAAAAATAATAAAAAAAAAATTTTAATTTTATTAATTAATTAATTAGGATCAATTAATTAATATAGGGCTGTGAAGTTTTAAACAGTGTAATGCTCTTCTGAAAATTTTTATTAAAGTTTTAGTATAATTTAAATAATCTATCACCACTCATAAGACTGTCTGTAAACCAATCGATATTTGTTTACCTTTCTATTTTTTAGGTTATCTTCACTTATGGGTGGTAAAGTCCTTGTAGATTATCAATTAGAATTATATTATTGGTAATTAGTATTATTGAAGAAATAAAGAACTATTAAGTATTGAAAAGTATTAATGTTTTATTAAGTAACAGCAATATTGACTCTTATCGATTAGTATCGATTCTCAGGATATCGAAAAAAGTTACAAGTATATGTTATAAAAATTATATAGGGTTCTTTAAACAGCCAGTTATTACCAAAGTCAGAGAAATCGGGCTAATATTTAAAAAGTATAACGTTACAATCAAATTAATAGTTATTAATAAACACAGGTATTGAATAATAAATTGTAAATATAATAATTGTTTTCACCAAACAGCTGTGCTGAACCAAGAAGAGGCACTGGGATTGTCAAAGAAAGATGGCTGCCGTCAAGTCGATCAAAATGTTGCTCGTTCCTGCCGTGTTCCAAATAATGTATTTTGAAGCAATATTCCTGTTCTTGTATCTGCAAATCTCTTGTTATATGTTGTGTAGTGACTGGTGTAGTGATTCTGGGTTGTATTTAGTATGTCTGTGTAATTATAATTCAAACACTTTCTCCGATTCCGTCACTAATTTGGTTTAATGTATTATACAGTTTTCTAGTGTTTTATGGTGTTTTTCGGAGTAGATTTATATTGTTCTGTGTTATGGAGTGTTACTTGATCGTTTCTGTTATAATATGATAGTTTCAGAAGTATTTTACAAGTCACTCGCGATTTCACAATAACTCACTATACACTCGCTTTGTATGACGATTATAGGTTAGGTTATCCACGTTATTAAACGTATGTCATGTTAACCGTTCAACTACCAATAATTAACTAACTGTTTCCTCCAGTTTCAATTAAACTCTTAGCCCATATAATATTATCCTTAACATTGTTCAAAAATATTTCCACATCCTGTGTATACTTTACTATTTCACTATATGAATGCCTATACTTTGGTTATTTGTCAATTTTATTCACTAGATTTGATTTAAATTAATCTTTCAGTTCATTCTGGTTATTTTCAGATTAAATAATGCCATTTTATAGTGTTTTCTGTCCAAAAAATAGTAATTTCACTTTCAGTTTGGTATACTCTGTTTGGAAGTCAAAACATTAAAATTTACTTCCTGTCATTATATAAATTCAGCCATTTTATCAGTTATATTTAATACTAATAATTCTATATTGTATTAAAAGGTTCCTATTCCCTTATTTTCTGGTAATTAATTGAATTAGTAGTATTCTGAAACATTATTCTGAAATATATGACTCCCATGTCTAAATTTCTGAGTCTAGTCATTCTCATTTTTATTTATAATTCTGAATATAATTTATTAAAATCTCTCTAAATGGTATGTGCAATTATATGGCATGATCTCAAGTTTATTTTGCCTAAACCCCTTTTGTTTATTTGCATTTAATTGAGCAATTTCTCTGTTTTGATGAAGTTTGGTTTCCATTCTTTTGGCCTATGATTTTTTAACAATTTTTCTTACAAAATAATTTACAAACAATATATGATGTGTGATACCCTCTCTGACTTTTTACAAATAGTATTATAAATTAAACATGTTTTCAAATTACACAAAAACAATTAGTATTGGTTACAATACAAATAATAGTTAAACAGAATAAAGAACATTTTTTTTAAATAAATGGTTGTCTTCAAATCAGACATTTTGCAACAAAATTCCCATTTCCAACATGTAAATATGGTTTACAACAAAGGTTTTGTACTAACATCTTAATTACTCTCTACTATTTACAAGTGGTAACTATTTTTATAGTTCTGATGTTAGTTGTTTCAGACCCAAACAAATGGCCTTATATCTAATACATTTTTAAACATTTTTGTACTATATACATAAAAAACCTTATATTTATATTCTTATTTCTAACTATTATTATAAGTAGGATTCTACAGTTTTTATACCGTCTTTTACATTGTCTTTGGGGAATTGTACCCTGTCATTAACAAATAAATAGTATGAACCGTTCAAAAAGCACTATGAAATCTGTTTTTCTTTTTTCATGTAAAACAAAAATGTTATTTTAAACAGATTCATGTCTTATGAACAACATATTGTCACAGTACACATTTTAAGTCATTGAAAAATGCATATTTCATTGCATCCAATGTTTGTGATTGCCAAGAATGAAACACAAGGTTCATTTTTTATAATACCCAAAACTATCACTGGTTCACTTTGCACTTATATATTATGTTAATGCTAAATGGTCGTATAGTCTTATTAACATAATAAATTGGTTAGCGTTTTTTCAATGGAGATTTGTTCCATGGGTACTATATTATTGTTTCATCTTAGTTCACAGGAAACTTTTACTTTATACACTCCTCTCTCTTAAATTTGTATACATGTGGTTTCTATTTCGCTATACTTTTGTTTTTAGATATTTATTTTGGGGATATAGGGATTTGGGTGTCTTTTATAAGAGCATGACATCTTCTTCAGGATGCTGCCCTCTTCTTCTTTCTTCAGTCTTCTTTTCTCCTGCCTTCTGGGACTGGTATCTTCTCCATCTTCTTCTTGATGCCATCAGGTTTCTTGGGATCTTCTCCATCTTCTTCTTTATTTCAGAAATACACCACCTGTATTGGTTGATCTTGGCTTATTTTAGGGTTTCTATTCTATTTATTCTCCCTCGTTGTGGGTTTGGTCATATTGTGTACTGCTTTGTTATTTACTATTTTACCTTCCTGGGTTATACCTTGAAAACCTTTGGTTATGAGACTGGTTTTGGATGACTCATCACTAGTAACTCCTTTTATTTTAACTTGTATTTTCTTTATAATAATGATTTCTTTCCACAGTTGCTATGAATTAATCTTTTTATATTAAACTTAGTGCTTTCTTCCAAATTTAAATATTATAACTTCATTATTCTAATGATCAATTGCCATTCAATATTATGCATACATCTGTCACGCTACAATATTTATAGTTAAAACGATTGACAGCCGGACTATTAGGCCCTGATCTTATATCATTTAAACCAAACGTTTCGGCCTCAACAACTTATTTTATGTGACGTTCTTTTACCATTGAAGATGGCCACCGTTAGTGAGGCCGAAACGTCTGGTTTAAAAGCCAAATACCACGGCCTAATGGCCGTAATAGCCTTAGAACTTTGCTACATGTATTTAATATCGATACACGTAAGAAAACTGTCAAGTCTTACTTAATACATTAGGAAGAACAATAACAATTTGACACTTTAAAAATTTATAATTAGGTGAGGAGTAACTATAGTTTTCACTTATCAGGCCAATGCTGAAATATGCTTCCGAAACTTGGACAATGACCAAAAATAGCGAGATACTTCTAGTTTGCATTGAAAGACGGATCCTAAGAACAATATTTAATGGAGCACAAGAAAATGGAATATGGAGCAAGCGCTATAATTACAAACTATACCATCTTTACAAAGAGCTGGATATTGTCAGGATAATCAAAATGTACTGGCTAAGGTGTGTTGGACACAGAGTGAATGGAGGAAGGACAGGCTACGAAATTTATCTTCTACCAGAATCCAATGGGTAATAGAGCAAGAGAAAGACCCGAAAGTTGATTCAAAGATCAGATAGAGGAAGACTTCAGAAAGCTGAACATAAGAAACTGGAAAGCCAGATCACGCAGTAGGGAAGAATGGAGTCGACTCTTGGAGCAGACCAAGACCCACCAAGGGTTGTAGAGCCACGGCTGATGATGATGACGATGAATTATAGTTTTTATATAGTGTTATAATTCTATATCTTTCTCTTTCTCTACCTCCTTCCCCATCTCACTTCCTCTCTCTCTCTCTCTCTCTCTCTCTCTCTCTCTCTCTCTCTCTCTCTCTCTCTCTCTCTCTCTCTCTCTCTCTCTCTCTCTCTCTCTCTCTCTCTCTCTCTCTATCTATCTATCTATCTTTCTTTCTTTTTCAGTTTGTTATTCGAATTTCAATATTACAGAAATGAGTTTAGAATAATTCAATAAATTACTATTATTTACTGGCAGATATAAAGTTATCATAAGCAGAGATATCAAAACTTTTATCATAATTGAAGAAACATTGTGCAAGGGATAGAAATGCCTTAGTTGGCTATAGTAGTATATAAACTTCAGTAAAGTAATGACAATTTTTTTTATTATTTCGGCTGTGCAATGTTTACACATTTTCCGGAACCAAAGATTACATAATTGATTAATTTCTCATCTTCCACTGCTGCTTGTCAATCCAAAGATCTTCAGTTTCTTTTTCCCTCAATATAGTCTGAATTTCTTCTATCTAGATTATAGGTGGTCTTCCTCTTTTCCTTCTTCCTGGTGGAATCATTCCATAACTCTCCTTGGCAATCTTTCCGGTGCCATTCTTTTGAGTGTCCATACCATTGTAATTTTTGGTTTTAATAAAATCAACAATTGGATTTGTTATCTCTGCTGACATTAATTTCGTTCTTGTGTGTTTATTGGTAGTCCAAATGTCTATGTCGTAAATCATGATACTTCTAACAATGGTTTTAAACAGTTTGGTTTTAGTTTCTGCGATAATTTGCTTATACTACAGGATTCCATTTCATGTAAAGCTTGCCATCTTTCCCAAATTAATTCTAGATTGTACTTCTTTGTCTTGCTACCCATCGACGTAATTTTTACCCCTAAATTCTTGTACTCCTCTGTATATGAAATCTTCCCCATGTCTTCCTCTAATATCAAGTCTTGCTAAAGGTAACCTATTGCCATGTATTTTGTTTGATTCATATTTACCTTTAGTATACGTTCCTTATATTCCTTTATCAACTTTCTAGTCATGTATTTTATGTTTTCAAAATCTTGAGGCAAAAGTAATTGGTCATCAGCAAACTGTAGTGAATAAACTGTATCACCTCACCATCAAGTGACACGCTAGTGTGTGTGTGTGTGTGTGTGTGTGTGTGTGTGTGTGTGTGTGTGTGTGTGTGTGTGTGTGTGTGTGTGTGTGTGTGTGTGTGCGCGCGGGCGCGCATGTGCGAACATAAATACATCTACACACGATGATACAGATTTATTTATTAATGCAAATATATTAATGTAGATTTCAACTTTGTGTAAAGAATTCTAAAATTTTATATTTTTAAACCTTTCATAAATAGGGTTAGTGTTTGTGACCCAAACGTCATTATAAAGAATTCATCTCTACAATGGCAATACGTCATGATGTGAAAGTTCGACAGGTCATCAGCAAATAACAATGTGTCAACTGCTGAGTTACCAATCACAAAATGTTCTGGAAGGTTTATCTGCCAATTGTGTATGACATCGTCTACATATAAATTATCAAGAGTTGACAACGAGCACCCTTCTGGTACTCCACAATTATTAGGAGTCAGTGCAATAAAGTTTATAAAATTGTTAAGGAAAATAGAAAAAAAAATTTGTGTAAGTCTCAAATGTGGCGCAAATTAATAATTGAAACATTAAACACTTAAGTGGTGAAGTGCAAAGTAATTAAGAACTTCTAAGTGAAATGAAAGTAATTAAGTAATTATCGTTAATGAGCGGTAGTAATTCCAGTAATAATATATATTTTCTGCTGATTAACGACTGGGTAACAGGGAATTTGTACAGTATAGCGGTAAACGATAGCATGAATAATATACGAGGTCAAGTGTAAACAGTATTCACTGTAAGCAGGATAGTCAACAAAACTCTTAGTAGAACAACAATGATCCAAATTACTACAGTCATTAATCTAAATTATGGTTAATTGTCTTCATAGTATCGGGCATTGTTTCATTCAACCAGTACTCGAATTGGACGTGTAAACTCGACTTAACTACGCTGTCTAAGCTTTACGAGTAAGGGTTTGTAAAAAAAATCAACTTAAAATTTGATTAGTGAATAATGACAATATTAAATGTTGGGTGTGAATATTTTTTAAGTACGTTAATTTAAATCGAATCTTGTCTCTGAATATGTACAAAGTACTAAATACTTTTTATCAGTAAAATGACTTATCTAGTGCGTGAAAAACTTGTTAAGTTTCGCATTTAAAATTTCTTTAAATTCACATTGCAGTTTTCTTATTGTTTAAAAACGGTTCTGTTGTTTATTGACGTTTTCGAATCACGTTTTAGGCTTTTTTTTTTGTATACCAGTTTCTTCAGTGGAGATGTAAAATGTAACTTTTGTTTATACACAAAAATTCAACACGCCTCTATTGTACTTTACCACACAATTGTCTTCTTCATCTTCTGCACCTCATGGAGTAGGCACTTTGCCTGTTCCGTCTTCACAGAGTATCTCTCCATCTCACTCTCGGTTTTCCTACATCTCTTGTACCAAAGGGTCTATATCGGAACGCAACTTATGTTCCTCCTCCTCACCCTTCTTCATCTTCTTCATCATTATCATCATCTTCTTCTTCTTCTCCTCCTTTTTCTTATCCTTCTTTTTCTTCTTCTTTTTCTACTACTACTTACTTGTAGACCCAGGGTATGTTGCCACAAAGCGTCACGCATCTTTTTCAGGACACTCTCTACGTTTCTTCCCAGTAGGTATACTCTTCATTACTATTTTGATGAAATGGTCGTCGTTCAGTTTCTCTACATATCCGTGCCATTCTTCTTTTCTTCTCTGAACCCAATCGCTTTTTTCTAGACGCTGGATCTTTTCTGTATGTCATCTCGGTCGGCTTTGAATTGGCTTGACTGGATTGCGCTGTTCAAGCAATTATCTTGCTTGTTGTTTTACTTCAGCCTCTAAAACTTAGTTGGACGTTGTTTACTTGCTTACTTATCCAGCCCAGTGTGAGACTTGGCCTCCAATACTAATCCTCTCCAGCGTCTCTTATCCGTCGCCATTCAGCGTAAACTCTCACTCTCGTCTTCTAAGGTCTTCAAATACATCATCCAACCATCTTATTTCAGGTCGAGATCTCTTTCTACTATTACACACCTGTGCACACAGGATTTTTCTTGGCATGCGCTGTTCATCCATCTGTTCCAAGTGGCCTAGCCAGTTGTAGTCGTTGAGCTTTTACAAATCTTACGATAACTTCGTGTTTCTATACCTCACCTATTTCCTGGCTATATCTTATTTTCTATTCATTATTTCCTTTAATTAAGCAACAAACACGTCATAAACTTTTGCTCTAAAATGTTTTCAGTGTTTTGTGTCTCGTCATGTTCTATAAGTAACAAGCGGTCTGATAAGTGTCCTATATATTTTAATTTTTGTGACAAAATGAGTGCGCTTCTAAACAATCTATCACCAGCATATTATGATATATTTTATATTACTATTCTTTCCTGAATTGTTGTCTTCATGCATTCTTCATTATCCATCATATTTGCATACCAAGGTAACTGAAGTATGACATCTGCTCAACGTAAGCGCTCTTTTGGTTGATAATTTAAGAACTAATTCTGGAGCTGTACGGGCAAATTTATAGAGAACGCATTGAACACGGTTCTCACCTTCGGCAACCACTTCCGCGCGTCCGCGTGATGTTTCCGTTTCCGATTTTCTAGCTTTTAAAGCACTTGAGATGTTTGATTATTTCGCTCAATAATATTCAGGTAAAGGAAACTTCTTGACTTATTCCCTGGTAAAATTGTATGTTCTCTGAAAGTTCGTTATAAAACTTTCAAAGTTCTAAAACTGTTCTGTCTTCCTCATTACTCTGTTTACAACCTTCTCATTACAGATTGTCTCAATCGACTTTATTTTCTCAATTTTTCTCCATGCTCAAGTATCAGAACCGTCTATCATATCCATATCTCTCCTTTCCCCCTTGATGTAATTATATTCTTAAAAATAAAACATACGTTTTAAATCAAAGTAAACGCGTTATAAAAGTCTTAGTGCTATATGCGCTTTGTACCATTATCGTTACCAACCAAACATTATGTAGTCTTATTTTACCAGCCGTACAAATTAATTGTTTGGCTCACGTTATATGTCCGTACATGTACTTCGGGTTCATTCATATTTAATTATCAACAAGAAACACTTTTTTAAAATCAATAAAGAACGTCCCACACCAAAAATTAAACCTATTACGCTAACTTTATGTACGTCTTTGGGGCACGCAATACTCGCATTTAAACGTACAGCTGGGCCTTACCAAGTTACCAGCAATTTAAATGTACTCAGTAACCAAGTGGACTGATTTTTCTCAATTTTTTGTGTGAATCAAAACTACTGAATTACACAAAATCAGATATTTTTATCACTTTACTGCCAAGATGCGTCTGCATTGTCCTGCATTGCAATGACATCATCATCATCATCATCATCATCATCTTCTTCTTCTTCTTCTTCTTCTTCTTCTTCTTCTTCTTCTTCTTCTTCTTCTCTTCTTCTTCTTCTTCTTCTTCTTCTTCTTCTTCTTCTTCAACAAGAGCTAAACCAAAAATGGTTTGTTTTAATCCAAGCAGATAGACTAGAGCTTGTCACTCCAAACCTTCTTTGGACACCCCACACCTTTCCGTCTTTTCAGCTTATAATTTAATAGTTTCTCGGGGGTGCGGCAGTCATCCATTCGGTTAAGATATTCCAGTCATTTTAACCGATATTGGGAAATTCTATCGAGTACACTCATAACATTCAGTTCCTTTTGCTATTTTGAAGAGTAGGACCTATATCCCGCTACGTCCCTGAGGAATCTCATTCTGGCCGCTTGAATACGACCGTGGCAGCTATTTTCGCTTCGTCAGGTCGTATGGAAATTGCATCGACTTGTGGGCTGTCTGCCGCATGTCTCGCTGCAGCGTCAGCTCCTTCATTACCTTCAATACCTACATGATCTGGACATCGAACAAACGTAAAAGATGAACCGAGAGCGTCTAACGCATAGCATAGTGCATGGCCGGCTCTAGTAGAAGGCCGGAATATTAAACGTGGCAACACTAGACCCAGCTGATATTTGAGACCGACTCATGATATCTGAGGCCAGCTGATATTTGAGGTTCTCTTAATTCATGTATTTCAATAATCAAATCGCGTCGTTTTTAATTGCCGGTTAACAGCAGTTTTATAATTCTTCATTTTTTGAAAATTAAAAGTTTATTATGTAAAGTACTGTTATACTATTTAAGAAATATAATAATTACAGTAACTCATTCATATGATACAAATTCAATAACTCGAACAAAATTAATTAATTAGGCTTAACACTAATTCACTAATTTCTTCAACTTAAACGTATAGTACTAAATGCGCACAGACCTATAATTTAAATTTAGCTATAAATAGGCTTACTCATGATTTTAGTAATGCTATGAAATTAAATCAAAATATAATGTGTACACTTTACGTATTTTATTACACTATGCTTATAGGCCTCAGACGCAACGTTGCCACGTTTATTATTCCGGCCTTCTACTAGAGCCGGCCATGGTAGTGCCATTATCTGCTGTAATAACGGATCCACTGCGCCTGGATTGTCCAAGGCAGTTAGAAAACTCAGTGAATCCTTACAGATAACAAATTTACTCTCACCTCGGTGTTCACAGAATCAAAGAGCTTGCCACACCGCATACAGTTTGGCGGTATATAGGCCTACACTAGCCTCCTTGGGCAGTGCCCAGAAAGTGAGGCATCCTCGAAGACAAATGTAATAGCCACTCCCCTTCCGTCTTCGAGCCGTCGGTGTCAACAGTGGTGTGTGCTTCGACGTATTCTTTCCGAACTGATGTAAAAAAAAGTTTCCGTTCAGTTGGGTAACACAGTTCCTTGTTTCTACTTTCAACAATCAGCCGACAATTTGGTTTGCGAAGCAGCCGGGAAGGCACCTCGAATGGAACGTATGCTTCAGCCGTTATATTGGATTGAACTGCACTGTTGTATCGCCTGGCTATATCGAGCGCACGGATGCCTGATGGTAAAGCATATGTGCAACGACGGTTGTAATCTATATTCTCGCAATCAGCACGTGGTTTATATGGCTTGGTAGTGACAAACGTTTAGCCACAAATCTCGGCAAGAGTCTCTGACGTCGGAGATGTAATTACGTCATTCCTGCTTCACAATGTAAGCGCTGTGCTGGGTTAGTGCGGAATGCACCTGTCGCATAGCGCAAATCAGTATTGTGAACAGGATCTGGCTTTTTTCAAGCACGTCCTACTGGGTGAGGAGTACATCGCACATCCATAAACCAGTTTAGATAGCACTAGTCCGGTGTACAAACGTAATAAAACTTCCCTATCGGCTGCCCAAGTCATATGAGAGATGTATTAATGGCACGTAGCGAGGTCGTTTGCACCTCTCAGTCAGTTCGTCTACATCCGCATTCCACATTAAGTGTCTGTCGAAAGTTACAACTAAAATTTGATTTCAATTTTATAGTGCAGCCGAACACTGTTCATGGTAAGCATCGAATTCCGGGAGCCTTCGTCGCTTTCGACAGAAGCGGACACAGATCATCTTTGTTGTCGAGGAAGAATACCCTATACTATTAGCATTCTCAACCAACGTGTCTAATGCACCTTGCAGTTTACGTTTGATGATTGTCGTGCTTTAGCAGAGTAAAGAACGCAAGATCGTCAACGTACAACCAATTCCCAACTGCCGTTTCTATAGCTTCAAAGATCTCGTTAATTGTTACAGGCCTATTAAAAAGTGTACCGCTCGGCAGAGATCCCTGCAGTATGCCATTGTCAGCTCTTCCAGGGTCGACAGTGGCTGATAATAATTATTATTGTAACATTATTTTATTACAATTTTTTTTTTCATGTTTTGTGGGCATGGCAATTGAGGTCTTTAGCCCAGGAGTGTTTTGTTCTCACCTATATTCCAATTAACAAAAGTGGAAATTCGTACACTAAGACGCAATACAGTTTTTTCAGAGGCGATACAGTAATCTTCCTGTTTTTAAAAATGACAGAGTTCTGTCTGTCGTTAACTGTTTGTTTCCGGTTTATTCTTTCAGGTAACTTTTTACCTCAGTTCTGCAAGAGCACAATTATATGTTTCACTGTAAGTGCTCTGCCACAAGTCAGACTGATCGTTCTTGTCATTGTAAGACATACGAAGACATCAAGTTCGTGTCCCCAATGCGCAGTCTGGTGATGCAAACGACTGTGATCACCTGCTACTTGCCATTTACGGACGCTCTGCATCACGGCAGAAAGTGTCCTGTGCCCTATATTCCACGTCTGCTGCCATGCATTAATATTGGTGCTTATGGCAGGTCGCATGGCAATCGCATCGGCTCGTGGGCTGTCCGCAGCGTTGACACAATGTTTCATTCTTTTATGTAGGCGTATTCTTCCAGGACTGATCTAAAAGGGAGTTTAGTTCATTTGGGTGGCACAATATTGTTCTTCTACTGGTAACATCCATTCGTCAGTTGTTACTATTTTTTATGTGTTTCGGGGCTCGAAAATTAAGGTCTTTAGACCAACGACGTCTACCAGGAATGTTGTTCGACAGATGTTTTCTTCTCACCTACATTTTAGTTGACTTTAGGCAGCGTCCAGGAGTGGGAGGCGCACTCGATGACAAACGCACTACCCACTCCGCTCTTCGTCTTCGATCCATCAGTGAACACACTGCTGTGTTTCTCGACGCATTCTTCAAGGACTGATCTAAACAGGAGTTTCAGTTCAGTTGGGTTGCACGATTTCTTGCTTCTACCGGTGACATTCTACCGGCAGTTTGGTTAGCGAAGCACCCTGATGATGATGATGATGATGATGATGATGATGATGATGTGGTGGTGGTGGTGGTGGTGGTGGTGGTGGTGGTGGTGGTGGTGGTGGTGGTGGTGGTGGTGGTGGTGGTGGTGGTGGTGGTGGTGGTGGTGGTGGTGGTGGTGGTGGTGGTGGTGATAGCAACACTCATGTGGAAAATTATTAATATTTTTAACCCTTTTCATTTTCCTTTATTTTTATAAAACGGGCTACAAAAGTAATTTTTCCTACATTACTTTGTTTTAATTTTTTTATCAGCTAATAATGTAAATCCACTCCCCCTTATTTTTTGTCATATTGACAAAAATACTTGCACATCAAACATAAAAAACGTAAAACAATAAAATTATTGTTTGTTTCAGTATGTAATTTTTCTATAACTTTTTACTTGCTTTTGCACCTCTCTGTGTATGATATATATGGTGTATGTTTAAAAAGATGTAATACATATTTTCTCTTTTTTATTTGTGTTTAGATACTACAAGGAATTCCATAACCGTCTGTCAATACACGTTTCACGTAGTGTTATTCTACCTTGAAAAACTGTGCTAACATATACGTCATAGTGATTCAACTATTGTCAAGGTTACCCGTTATATATGATCACCAAAACTGTGTATCTCTGTCAGGTTTTTAGTAAGTAATATACGTTGGTTCTTTAAGAAATCGCAAAAAGATATAATTACTTTAAACCATTTCTAGCTCAACCGGGATATTAAGAAATGAATTCAATCGATAGCTCAGACACCTTTTATAAAATGCACGGCGGAGTAATTTGGTTGAACCACATTTCCGGAATAGTGACTCCTTTGCTTCCTTTCAAAAGCAAAACTTATCACACAGTCGTGGAGGTCTATGTGTTCGCAATGAACGCGCTCGCCGTAATAAGCACTGTAACAATTACCGGAGGCATTCTGTTTGTGCCGGACCTCGAGTTCATTAAGATCAGCTCCGCGTGCACCTGTCTCAGCACCCTGGTCTACGTCACCACTATCGGACTTTTGACGCTCGGCAAACGACAGGAATTCAGCGACTTGTCGGAACACGCCGGCAGAATCATCGACATATGTTCAAACGATCCGCTCGATGATAAAAGAACTTTCATCGATAAATTCAAACGTAACGTTAAATACATAACTGTATACACGACTTCCGTATTATTTATCACCAGTTTTATGGCTTCAATGTACGTATTGCCAGGCTACATTAAGAATTTTACATCATTGGGCTTCAAAGGCAACTCGGATCTCGAGTTTCCGTTGTGGTTCCCTGTCGATTACAAAGAATCGCCGTGGTTAGACATTGCTTTCGTCATTGAATTGGCCGGAATTTTGGTTTCGGCGACAAGGACAAACTGCTCGGAAGGCCTCTTGTTGGCCTATCTGCATTGTCAGATACAAGCGTTACGCCACCTCAAATACACCATGAAAAGAGTATTCGATGATAGAAACCCTGATAACGATTCTGATAAAGAGGTCACCTTGACGCCTTTAGATTCCACTGTTGGTGCTGGAAAAAGTGGAGAAGATGTCGACCACCTTTCTTCTCAAGAAGAGAAACTCAAGCACTGGATAAACATGCACCAAGAAATTCTCAAGTAAGTACAGTGAAAAATTTGTATTATGTTTTACGTTTTTCATTTTATTCATAATTATATAGCCTGCTCTAATAATTTTCTACTATTACGGCTCTGTGTAAGAAATAATATGATTTTTTATACATGCGCGTTGCTTGATGTAACGTTTTCAAACAAACAAAAATATTTTATGTTTGTCACAAACAAACAAATAAAAATTTCTTTTACATTCGGCGTAACGTGAATTTTTCTCTTGCTGTCCTTTGTCAAATATTAAATTCTGCCATGCAACGCATACATTTGGCACAGAGCTTCCGAGATACTTAAACTGCCTCAAATATTCTATCCCCTCACCGTTTAATGCAATGATGAGATAGAGTTTAGCTATACTAGGGATAGATGTTCCTTCTATTACGCCTATAGACGCCTTATATAGCTGGACTCCATTACGCCTATTTGTTATCTTCTTATTTAGCCTCATTGTATTTTCTCTCCAAATTTTTCTTCAGGATCTTCGAGCATCTCAAGCACCTCCGCTAAAGCAAAAATTACATTTGCAAATACATTCCGCTCAGCAAATATACGTGAAAGTTTTTTGTCTCTTTTCTTCTTCTTCTTCTTCTTCTTCTTCTTCTTCATCCTCCTCATTCTACTCCTTCTACTTACTCTATTTCTTATTTTTTCTTCTCCTTACTCTTCTTACATTTTCTCATTTCTTCTCACCCGTCTTGCAAGCTTCAGAAAGTCCAGGACTTTTAAACCTGTCTCTGTAGGAGAAATTAAAAAAACAAAGCCATTGTATTAGACTGCAAGAATTCCTTCTATTTTAGTCTTCTTCCTTCTGACACTGTAAATTTGCTTTCTTCTTCTTCTTCTTCTCCTCCGCCTCCTCCTCCTATTCTTTCTCTCTCTGAGGAATGACGAACCGCACATAGTGAAAGGTGGAGTTGTGTGAGCGTGTGTAGTGTAAGGTTGCCTTTGTTACTTATCTAACCCAGATACGCCGGACAATACCACTGTATTATTAGTCCCCAGTGATAGGCGTGGACGGGCGGCCCGATTTGCCACTTTGACTCTATCCCATAGCTGCAGCACAGCCGTTGTGATTGTGAGTCTCGAACACTGTGCCGTCTCCGTCACTTGGGGTTAAATACAAACAATTAATTAATTGTTGTCGACATCACACAAGTTATGTAACAACAACATATGCTAAATGTTAATTAATTTTTCAGGCTTGGAAAGATGATGATGAATACATACAACGGAATTATCACAACGTACATGGCCAGCATTATGATAATTGTAACTTTTGGAATGTTCACTGCTCTTCAAGTGAGTTAAATACAAATTCCTTTATTTTATAAATTCTAACGGTTATTACAACTTGCTTGCAACAATTTTTAATAATTTTTTCTAAATACTCACACTCATTATTGAAATTCACTTATCCGAGGACTTTAAATTAATCAATAATACACGCAAAAATTATTTAGAGAAAAATTACTATTTTTTTTGTAAAAATTTCGTTATTGTTTTATTTTTATAACGGAATTAACTGAAAGTGTTAATAACACTTTACGCTGACTGTACAGTACGTGATATTTGTTTTAATAGAACCTTAATAACCTTTGTTTTAGAAAACACCAGGCCCTGAAGAACGAATACAAATCGCAGGTGTATTATTTTACACTACAACCACAATGTGTTCCTATTATCTACTCTGCCATTTCGGAAGTCTTGCTTCTCTTGAGGTATAGTTTATTATTATTAATATTAATATTATTATTATTATTATTATTATTATTGTCATTATTATTATTATTAACATTATTATCGTCATCATCATCACCACCTCCATCATTATCATTATTCGATAATGAATTTCTTCCGGTGAAGGGTTTGTGAGGATCGGTCAAAAAATATAACACAAATTTTATAATTAATTACAAATACCAGCGCAAAAATTGTTATAGACGATACTGTCCTAGAACAAGTTAGCAGTTTCGAATACCTGGGTTACAGTGTGTCTTATAATGCAAGCAACGACGTGGTGAACAAGTTGCATAAGTTCAACCTTGTGTGCGGGATCATCAGGCGATCCCTTAAGTCAGCAAGTAAAGAAACACGCCTAAACTTCTACAAGGTGATGGCTCTTCCTAACTTCTTTATGGGTCTGAGAATTGGACTTTAACGAAAGGCTAGGCCAGTCACATCCAAGCGGCTGAAATGAGATTTCTCAGGCACGTGGCAGGGTATACTCTCCATGATCACAGAAGAAACACAGATATACCGCAGTAACTGAATATTATGAGTATACTCGACAGGATCGCCCAGTATCGGCTGAATTGGTGGGAACATCTTTGCCGAATGGATGACTGCCGCATCCCCAAACAACTATGGAACTATAAGCCGAGGGGACGGAGAGGTGTGGGACGTCCGAGGAAACGCTGGAGTGATCAGCTCTAATATTTGCCTATTTGAGACCGGAACAAGCCATTCTTGGTTTAAACCTTGAGGATGCTGACGATGAATTACAAATACCATTACATTACTGCTTTTATAATTAATTACAAATACTATTATATTATGAGTATTTTAAAATGTAATATTGTATAAATGAAGTTCTGTGATATTATAATTTTCTCGTCTTTAAAGAAAACATTTGATGATGTAAAACAAACTATCTCAACTCCTTCACATATACAAGGATACACACATACGCACGCACACAGTCATATACACAAACACGTTCGCTCAAATAATTGTTCTGTTGTGTTTGACATTTCTTTTGTATTCATACACAGGCACTGATGATGACAATAAACATTGTCGAAACGTCGACACAAATAAGATAAAATTTGTGTTGTATTTTTTGACCGATCCTCACAAACCTTTCACCAGAAAAAATTCATTGATTGGCGGTCACTAGGAATTTAAGGATTTAATTATTTGATAATAACAATGTCTTGGTGGTTATCTACTTGGTCTCTTGGCAGATAATTTGCCAAATGATGCGAAAACAAGTAAGTAAATGAGGGCTAAGAGAATGAGGGGACAGCTAACCTGTTTTGTAGGAGTTCAAAGATCCAGAGAGGACTCCACCTTGATACGGAGGGAATTCGCCTCAAACGGACACGGAGGAAATAGAGCGCTTCTAACAAAAAAATGTTTAAATAGGCAGTCATTGAGGACTGCCGACAGAAGTGAAAACTTAAAACTATGAAATAACAGTCGTTTTTTTTGGATATTCAAAATAATTGTAGTATCAAAAATTAAAATTTTTTGTAAATTAAAATCTTTAACATCAGTCTGGTTTTCACATCTATCGGCACTCCGAGCAACAATTATATACATTTTTATATGGTTTACTTATTAATTACTAATCCGCGGCAAAAATACTATCGAACAACTAGAAATTTGTTTTACCACGCTAGTAAGATAACTCCTAAGCCACTATGAAATACTCATTGCATGATGTATGGCAGAGGTCAAATATCAAAAAAAAAATAAATAATATCAATTTTTTAAACGGAAATATTGATACGAATATTGGAAATATTTGAAAATACATGCTTTGTTTATGTTATTTATTTTTCTATATAAAAATATTAACATATTTAGTACTCACTTTTGTACTGCACAGTGATCCTACATTTGAACATTTAAAATAATGATCAAAGTAAAACACAATTTAAACAATGCACAGTATACACACATTAAACTTTCCACGTAGTCAATTTAACTTTACTTATATACATATACACAGCACTAATGTTACAATCTTACAATAATAAAAAACTATTAAAAATACATACTTCGACATTAGACATGACGAAAAACCCTAAGTTAACAGCCAGACGGACAAATAACAATTATGTAAATATCATATAATATAGTATAAGTAATTAATAAGAATAAAAATAATGTAAAATAGATCATAAGTATTGCGTTAATTGTTAATACGGAAAGCCAAAATCGCGCTAGGGATCGAACACGCGATAGCAAATTCTGCAGTGTAAGAAACTCCAAAATAAAGTACGTAAACGATAAAAGTGTGTTAAATAGTATAAATAATAGTATTACACACAAGTATAATCTATACTTTCACTGCTGGCCACGTGCAACACGTCATACTTATAGCTACAGATATACTGTTAACATTAGCATGCTGACATTATCATGTTGGCATTAGCATGTCGGTGACGCGAACTCATAAGATTTTACCCATCCAAAAATCGCCCAACGTGCCTATAGAAGTTTTCACTTCAAAAAAAATACATCAAGAAAGGGATGTATTCAGAAAATGAGGAAATGAGGAATGAGGAGGCAGAATAGGTGCAGAAATGTATATCAGTTACTGGGAGAATGAACTCTGCAATCAGCGGGTAGCAAAATACGAGAGAAAGGCTTATTAACCTTGCGGATTATGGGATTTGTGACGATCACAGGAACCTGAAAAACAAGGACTGAGACTTTGAAACTGCATTACGGTCGGCATACAGGTGAACCACACTCGACGGTACCACGCTAGATGTAAAAGCAAGAGTTTGGGGCCAGTCATCTCGCGGATCCTGAACCGAGGCGCGTGCTTACTGCTTTACATTCAGGGTGGCTTTTCCTTTTCATGTCCGTCAGGTGATGCCGGGGCCCCACGCACGTCTCAAAGGAACAGGTCTTTCAATTGTTGAAATTTAAATCCTGGGTAATCCTGTGGGCCGTGGTCTACTATAGTTATCGTTCTGAAAAATGTTGTTCTCAGACGTTTCGACCTCACCTCTGCAGCCCATCTTAAGTGAAAAACGGTTTTTAAAACAACTGACACAGTGTTCGTCAGTAACCACAGTACAATATTGGCGGACGACCGTCTTATACTGTATAAACTTGTAGAGTTTGCAGGATGCCAGCTGAAAACCATCATCGGCTAAATTGGTGGTTTTCAGCCGGCATTGTGTAAACCCAATAGCCCGGGTTTTAATTTCAACATTTATGGCGCCGACAGGGAAAGCCTTAGAAATAGGTTAGGTCTGTCAATGATAGCCACAGCGCAAGGACGAGACAAACCAGAGGCCGTTCTTAGCTTGCAGGGAACAACTTACTGAGCACGTTCAGCTGAGAGCTATTTTGGTTATGTTCCTCATCACTTTGTCAGACCACTGTGTGAGCTGGAAAAATATTGCCGTTACAAAACCTTTTTGATTTTCACAACTTTTAAAGGAGTATAAATATTTATTTAACTACAGTACACCCTCTGTAGTCTGGCCCTCCAGTAGTCCGGCGTTTTCAGGTGGGTGCTGGCGAGCGCGGAGGGGAAACAAGTCGCTGACCATAGACGTCAGTTGCATTAGTCCCTCGCTGTGTACAGTGCCGTTTATTTGCAGTTGTTTTTTTTTCGGCTTAATTATTTATATGGTGCAATTATTTGCCGTGTTACGTAATTTAAGATCGTGAGTGCAAAATGTTACATGCTGATCTGACGAGTTGCGAGATACAATCGCTGAGAACCTAGTAGACAAAACAAATGATTTGACAACGGTCGATGTAAACAAGTGGCTGCGGGTGACGAAGATGAAAAACCCAGTTTATGACAGACGATGAATAGTCGATGTGATGACGAAAGAAGACGAGGAGGAGGAGGAGAGGAGGAGGAGGCAGAAGCAGCAACAACTGTTCATACAGTAGACCATGATGTGGCAGTGGACGTCTTCACAACTTCTATTGAGTAGGCAAAAGAAAATGGTGTGTCTGCCTGTGAAATTCTCGTGTTGAAAAAACTGCAAGAAAAAGCGTTAAAAGTGTTGCTTCAAATCAAGAAATAGACGAAAATTGAAAGTTTTTTTCATTCCGTTGGAATAGTGCTGCATATTACTCTGCGAGTTTCATTTTTCCTACGTTTGACTAAACTATAAACATAAAACTAATTTGAATAATTTTAAGAAACAATAGAAGCTTTTTTACTACATTTTTAATCCATGTTTTAATCAGGTGTAAGTTTTTTTCATGTTTTACCACTGTGTACAATATACGCTCCTTTTTGTCATTTAAATGTGTCTTTTTTCTAATAACCATACATTAATCTGGCATTTCCACTGATCCGGCACTACCCTGGTCTGATGTCCGCCGGGTTAGTGAGAGTGTACTGTATGTTGATGGTATGGCATTTGTAACTTCTGCACATGTCGCCGTTGCTAAATATTTTTGTTGGTTTGATCATGAACATATACCTACGCACAGTTTTCTATGGTGTTCACACAGTCGTGTACGTATTCAAGAATCCTCAAACATCAGTGTAGTTCTTAAAATTACCGCTTAGTCTAATTATGTACGTGTGATTAGTAATTAATTGTGTTTTGTTTTTCAGAGCCAGACAGTAGCGCAACTAGGGTATTTCAGTAACTGGTTCGACTCCGACAAGAAAATCAAGACCAACATGAAGATAATCTTTGAAAGAACACAGAATCCACTGCTTATTACCGCCTACGGATCGCCAATGTTCGACGTTTCTAAGGAAACCTACCTAGCTGTACGTAATGTACCACTAGCTTGGACCAATTCTTGGTGACAAGTTTTAAGGGGAGGATGAGAAAGAATTTGTCCAATTTTTAATTTTAGTGTTACAAAAACAGTTAAGAGTTCCTGAGTAAAGTATTGTATAATCTGATGTTAAAGTAATAATACTAATAATAATAGTAACAACAACAACAATAATAATAATAACAATATTTTCATTCCCATTATTAACGTTTGCAATATTCATTATATTCACAGTGCTGGGAATTACCTGCTCACCACAGACTGTGAGCAGTGACAAGTTAAAGTTTATTAAGATCCCCTGTTACACTTTTCATTCGCCTTGTAACAATCTTTTATAGCTCTTGGCAATTTCTTAGCTCCTATCGCTAACAATTTTTGTCACATATTTATTGTGCAGTCGCTGAAAGCTTATACTAAGTACTATAGTACATGAAAATACAGACTCTTAACTTTTCAAAATTAATACCAACTTAAATACGTTTAACCTCCGTTTACTTAAATACTAACTCCGTTTTTAACCTAAAGTCACATCAGAGATTGCAATAAGATATATTATTATTATGTTATTATTAATAATAAAAAATCATTCAACAAGAATATTGCAACGATACAACAATTATACAAATATATTAGCATGTACTCAACGCAACTATAATGTGTATTACACCGACCAGGTCGCAGGATTTTTTTCTCTCGTTGCGTCAAGTATATGTGGTTGCACAATAATTAAATAATTTATAAAGAGGAGTGAGATGTTGTTGACATGAAATAATCAATTAAACCCGTTTCAAAATAATCATTCTAAGATGTATTACTTGATAGAATAATATTTAACTATTAAAATTTCAAACATTATACAAGTAAATATTCACCTTTATAAGCTTTACAAATCTGTAACCTGCTATGCTATTCATAACATACAACAAAAATAAACACCCACATAATATTACTAACTAAACAAACATGTTAAACAAGTTATTTAAATTCTTTTAATTTTTGTGTGTCTGAAATTACCTCAAATTTTAAATACTACTTATTTACCAACAAAATAATCTCAAATTCAAAAATACTTTAATTGTTGCTATAAACAAAATAAAAATGATATTACGTTTACTTCCAATCTATTATTGATTTATACTGACACACCCAAAAATACAACAAAAGATTAGTGTTTCTTTTCTAGATTTGCTTGTTAAATTAAACTCTCTTATCTAATTACTATTACTGTAATTTTAAAACTCTAATTATTATCTGTTCATTTTTAAGTTCTTTTCGAGAGCTCTCTTCACAATAAAAAATATAATTGTTTTTTATCACCTGCGTGTATCTGTCGTTACCGTTGAGCGCGCGCGCGCGTGTGTGTGTTCAGAATCCTGAGAGTATGATGATGATGATGATGATGATGATGACTAAGCTGATGCGGTGTTTGTTGTCTCTATGGGTTGTTGCTGTTGGTGATGCTCCAGAGTTCCTCCTTACGTCTTGGTGTGAGTGTGGTCCAGTGTGTCTGTCCTGGTCGATCTGCAATCGGGCAGCGTGACGTCGTGTGTAGATTTCTTGAGTCTGAGTGTGTGATCGCCCAAAATTGCCAGTGTTGTTTATACTGGTGGCGATTTGACAGGTACAGGGCTGGTTTCGACAAGCTAGAGATTGTTAGTTCGCGCCAAAGCGTCCTTTTTATTACACTCACTTTTTGGTTAATTATCGCGAACTCATGAACATACTCGTCACATGAGCGATATCATTGTTTGCATAATTTTTTTCTGGTCACTCACATATACCACACATTTTAATTACTCTTCAATTACACTAGTAAAGTTAGCATTTTTAATATTACACCTTTGGCAATAAATTTTGTATCACTATATTCATCAAAAATTCATTTATGTAATTGTGTCTTTATAATTAGCGTAAGCCTTTGTTTACAGGTTTAAAACAAATAATTAGTTTATTATAATCCTGTAAAACCTGATTAATTGATAACCAACAATTCGTACGCGTCAGCCCATATTCTTTACGCCCACAAACACACACACGCCGTATTTTTAACTATCGAAGCAGGTGCACTCTCGACAGGACAGAGACTGCATTTTCCTGCACAAAATTGTATAAAACTGTTCCTTATTCTATTTACACTAATTACAATATAAAACATACCGCCCTGGGCAAATATGCAAATATATGTATTGTTGCAATATATTTTTTATTTTGTTAATTACAAATATTTCGATAGTAATATAACTATCATCATTAGATATAATTAATAAATTCAACATTTATTTAATGTATTAGTGTATTTAGTGCATTTATTTAGTGTATATAAAATATGTTATAACTTATAATTAATTGTAAGATATAATATAAATATTTATTATATTATTAAATTAGTAATTGTGAAAATATTATCATTTTTTGTATTAATCTGAATTTGTTCTGGTGTTAATTCATTACCTGTTTTATTTTTAATTTTTAATTTGCAAATTATACCTGATAATGATAGTTATATTACTATCGAAACATTTGTAATTTACAAAATAAAAAATATATTCTTGTTAAAAGTTCTTTATTATTATTAATAACATAAACGCAAAAACATTTGAGCATATAGCAATATAATATTATTATATTATATTATATTATATTATATTATATTATATTATATTATATTATTAACAACATGAAATAATTAACCTAATATTTGGCAGTCATGAAAATTTTTAGTAACAAAAAAACACTTTCACGTCGCAACTAAATCTATATATACTCTTTGCAAATAAAATAACATTAATAATATGTCAATTGATGCTAACTTTTAATAATAAACAAATCATTAACAAGGTATTTAACTGACTTTTTATTTACTAGACAAGACTTCAAATGTTTAAGAAACATTATGTAAGTAGTGATTGTTTAAAAACCGTTAGTTTGGGTTTAAACTTTAGTTAAAATATTTTTTTTAATGCCTTACACCTTAATTCTTTTAATTTTTAACTGAAAACTAATTTTCTTTTCAAACTGAAATAACTTTCAAAATAACAAACCAACTTTCATAATTCTTTAAATTATTGTACGATATTATACGCTTTAGTAGTTGGAAGATACATGTATTTGTACAATGTTTGTAGTAGCTGCTATTTGTTAAATATAAGGTAAACATGCAGTAAAGTACATTTACTAGCCTTTAGGTTTTTCCATTCACTAAAATATTCTGTACATTAGGAGCATTTTACAGAATTATAATGGGCTATTTTTTGACATTTTACACAAGATGAAATAAATTGGTAAAAACTTAAAATGTATTTATAACATAATTTATTGGTCAAAACGGTGGTCGGGCTGCGAAAGGTGTAAATTGAAATGTGTTAATCCAAAAAATTTATTGGTCTGATAGCAAATGACGCAAAATTTGCAACTCTTTTTTGTTTCTGATTGGAAATTATTGCATAATTTTACGAGCAAAGCGAGTCTTCAGTTTTAACTTGACCATCTGGCATTTGCCGGCTGTCCCAAATAGATTTTTGTAACCAACATAGATTCATCTCTCACGATAACTTTTAAAGGCGTCAACCGACTTTTGTAAAACTTGTAATACGTATCCGTCCGGACTTTTACCTTACAGAAGACTATTGTTTTTGGGATTGATTTCCTCAAAAATAGAGGTCGGGAGATAAAATTTTAGAGTGAAAAAATTGCAAAAACCCATATGGGGTATCAAATTATATGAAATGTAAACCACAATCGAAATATAGTGTTTTCTTTTTAAACATTTCAAAATTTGGAAACTTTGGGGCCTAAAATAGAGGTCCAGAATTGATAAAACTATGTGAAAACCCATTAGAATGTTAGACTAATAGGAATTGTAACCCAAACCCGAATGTTTTGAAACTTTTGTGTTTATTATATGAATGTGTGCTCTACAGTGTCATCCATAAGAAATAGTAGTAGCAATTAATGGATTTTTGTAATTTTTTATAATTGAAAAATTATTTAATATTCACATTTAGGTAACGATGTGTCCTTTGTTCAAAACATTGAGCGACTTTTACATTTCAGGGAGCATATTAGTAGATTTTGTAACTATAGATTCTATAATCATGATCCACTAATTGTTTTTTCTTTTTTCTTTTTTGTAGGACATTTCTAACTAGAAAAATGTATTGATAAAACCTATAACGATATAACCTGTGTAAATCTTGTAAAGCGTCAATTAAGTTGTTTTTGAAAAACGTTTCCTATCGTTAACATGGTGTAAGACAAAGTTCCGTCTTTCCTAAAAACAATAGTCAGATAAATTGGACAGACAAAACAAGTTACTGACTTGAAGTAAATGGATACGTCTTTGGTTTTTGAAATAAAACAAATATGAATTTTAATTAGTATATTTTATAATCAAATACAGTATACAAAAGTCGCGTTACCCGCATCCCTAACATACGTAGTGTATTATAATTTGTAATCTAGAGTTAAAAACACAATTACTTCCTCTGAAGGAACTTAAGAAAAAGGATTCCAGAATTTCTTGCTCTGACGCCTTAATAAAATTGTAAAACACTCTTTGCAATAAGGTGAGGTCAGACTTTGAAGATATTTTAGTTTTAAATAAAACTAAAGACAGCAAGACACTTCTTTGAGCGCAAGAAACTAACTTCTTTGAAAAATTTATTTCAAATATTTAAGGTTATGAACACTTAAGTAAAGGAGTTTACCCATGTTATTTTGCAGTTAAGAACTTTCTAAATTACACCTTAGAGATTAGACTATTAGAGTGGACTCTGGTGTATTAATTTTATATTATCAATTCAATGCATTAACGTAGTGAGCATCATACTCAAGCATCGTATAATTTTTTTGACGTTTACTTGTTAAACAACCCTTAACATTTTGTATCTTGAGTAATCCAGAATTCTTCTCAATCCGACACATCTACTGTCCCATCAATCTAATGCAACAGCAAATTGATTGTTTTGATTATATGAGGCAAAAGAAAAAACAAAAAGAGAGTAGATTTGTAAGACGGTCGCAAGGCTCGTAGCATTATACCGTGGAAAGAGAATAACTGACACCGATACTGTGAACTCACTAATTAAAACTTTAATTAGACACAAACAACAGTTAGAAATCAACAAATTCACTCTTACCAAGTTAACGTTGTCCAGCATATCACAATAAATGTCACCTGATTACAGATTTGGACTAATTAACACGCCAATCATTTTCCACTAAACCGCAACAATCGCTCCGAAGCGCATTTGTAATATTGCCAGGACTACCTTAACTTCCTAACCGTCCGCTGGAGCATCTATTTATACCCCGCTGAGACTAAAGAATAATCTGTCACATTCCGCATAAGCGGATAATCTGTCAGCTCGTTAGAAACTGTGTGTCAATGTCCGACGTTGATAACGCCGCGCAGAATGATCATCAAACGTCTAGAACAGCCTCGTGCGTAGTCGCGTGTTAAGATTCACGTAGCCACTTTTGTAATTTTTCAGCTCAACGTAACGATATTGTCACGTCATTACAGAACGTTTTACATGTTTCTCGGCTATTCCAGCAGAACCAGCTGTAATGTTGTGTGCGCACGTGATTCTTAATATGCGTTAACGAGGCTGCTCCAGACTCACGGGTCCGCGCGCGTTGTGTTCAAGACCGCAAGCAATTACGCTCTCCTGATTTCGTGCTGACGCGTATTATGGATTATTCCGGAATGTCAGCAGGGTATAAATACAAGCATTCAGCGACGCTTAGTTTCAGTTTAAGTGGCGATTTATTCAAGTGAGGTTTGTGGACAAATTAACTTGAATTATTGTACGAGTATAATCTTGTTGAATAACGTGTTGATTACAAATTGTTAATTGTGATAATTAAAGCTGGTTTTTAGTGACTTAACTGGTGTCTTGTATTTTGTTTTCCACTGTACCATACGACGATCATTTAAACTGTCGTAACAATATGTTATTTTTAAGTGTATGTATGTGCCTTCACTAACTTTTACTAACGAATTGTTATTTAATTCTTTGTGTTTCAGTTTGTGAAGTCAATAGTCTCATTCTACCTGACCCTGTCTCAATTCAGCAACAAATTCAACAAATAGGCGGAACGTGTTCTAATCCCTGATTGCATAATACATTTTACAACAGTGTTTAGTAGTACAGTGTGTTTCATGCTTGATATTTGGTTGTAGGCCTAATAGGCATAGCGTCAGACTACATGATGAGATGGCGGTAATACGCGTATCTAAGTTAATTAATTATAATTACACAAATTTAATGTTACTAAGGTATATTTTGTACATTGTAACGAATCGTTAGCCAGTGATTATTAAATTGTAGGGCGCGATCCTTTAGGGAGAGCGATACTTCCCAAATGGGGAAGGGGGCACAGGACATTCTTCGATAATTTATTTATTATGAACTGAATTGTAAGTAGTTCCAGGAAAAAGCATTTCTGATGATTAGTAGTTGACATCGGCATCATAAAATATCAAAGTGTAGATTGCATTCAACCGGCTTCGTGAATGCTGTATTTTACCAATTGACAGAGGCCTAGACCACACACCCGCTGACCACGGTGACAATAGGAAAAGCATCAAGCAGCTACAGATGCTTTGTAAGGTCTACATATGCTTACAATGTGTGTAGACCCTCTCCGTTACAGTAGATACATAGATGGCTTTCTGCTAATATCAGTAGCTGCCACTGCCACAATCAAAGAGTGTACGTTCTGGTACATTAGCAGCAATCAAAGCGCGTATATTCGGACCACTTTAATGTAATAATTTGTCTTTACGAATGTCTTTGTCAATCAGATTATCCAGTTAGTAAAATTACATCGTCACGTGAGCACAGCGTTGCTACAATTAGTGTTCATCAAAAATACTTCATCATCTGGATGGATTAGAGCAAGGATGGTTTCTACCGGGTTCAAACAGGTAAAGATTAGAGCTGGTCACTACAGCGCTTCTTCGGACGTCCCACACCTCTCCGTCCCCTCGGCTTATTGTTGGATAGTAGTTTGGAGATGCGGCACTCATCCATTCGGCAAAGATGTTCCCACCAATTCAGCCGATACTGGTCAATCCTAGCAATTATACTCATAATATTCAGCTCCTGCCGTATGTCTGTGTTTCTTCTATGATCATGGAGAGTATACCCTGCCACGTGCTTGAGAAATCTCATTTCAACCGCTTGGATACGACTGGCCTGGCCTTTCGTTAAAGTTTAATTCTCAGACTTATACAGAGGTGTGGGAAGGGCCATCACCTTGTAGAATTTTAGGCGTGTCTCTTTACTTGCTGACTTAAGAGTTCGCCTAATTTTCCCGCACATAAGTTTAAATTTATGCAACTTATTCACAACGTCGTTGCTTGTATTATAAGACACGCTGTAGCCCAGGAATTCAAAATTGTTGACTATAACAATTTTTTTGTTAAAACAAAAATACTTCATTATAACCAATTCGGGTGTCGTCGCAGCAATTTACTTTACATTCTAAAACGCTTACAATGACATTATCAAAGATTTAAAAAAAACACAACTATATTACATAGTTTTATCTGCTGTGTGCGTGCGGTTTAGTGGGTAGACGGGGGAGCGTTGTGGTCATATTGAGACGCAGGCAGCCACATCTCCCCATGTCTGAATATATCCAGAATAAAGCAGAGGGACCGTGGTCAGTTGCGACACAATCGTATAAAAACCCGGTCACTTGCGACCGAGGTGAAAACGGAAACCAGTCAATTGTGACCTGACCAATTGAGATCAGAAATATCGCCCTATAAGCTACAGACACGGACTGCATCTATCAAAGGGGTGTGAAGAGATGAAGACTCACGCTTAGAACGGTAACGTGCTACGACAGTTACCAATGTCTATATATTGTTAACGACCAATCAATTTTTCTCTGCGATATCATAGAGTAAACTCAGCAAACTTAAAGGTTTACAAGAAATTTAGCAACATTAGTGGGCCCCTAAGACAACTGGTTTTCACTGATTGGACAAGCAGCTCACGAACCCGGACGCTCGACTCCGATCGCGCCATACTCAAAACAGTTTCAAAATAAACATATAATAATACATTTCTACTAATAATTTTATACAAACCACTATGTTGTCTTTGGTATTGATGAGCGCTTTCGGCAGTCAATCCATCTTCAGGTCATTTACCAACAGAGAAATATGAAACCGTTCGCTTCTTATATACCGTTTTACCGGACCTATCTAGCCCCGCCCCCTGACGGAGTAGCGTGTCTTACTTAGCTCCACCCATAGTGGGTTGTCTTACATTACCAATTTTGTAGCCGTTACAATTTACGTTAACTCATTTTCTACTTTTTTTGTTGTCTAATAAGCTGCTAAATATTTCTTCATTTTCAATTGTGGTTTTTATATTTATTAGTCGTTTTTCATCTTTATTTCTTACTTTTAATATTTCCACTTCTTCCTTTAATTTCCTTTCTCTTTCTTTACTAATCACTTTTATTATCTTATAATTTACAACTGGGTCTATTAATTTATGTTTTTATATTTATGTTTTAGAAAATATAATATAGAGGTAGCGGTTAAAAAATCGAAAACCGTGTTTGATATAATAAAAACTACGAATTTTGAAGAAGAAGATATATTGAAGAAAAGTGGAGTATATATGCTTAGTTGTGGGGAATGTGAAAAAGTGTATCTGGGCGAAACGGGTCGTCAATTTTGCCAGAGATTTAAAGAACATAGGAGGGGGGAAGGAGAGTTAACGACGTATTCATTATACTCTAGCCATTTTATAGAAGAAGGGCATAAATTCATAGACCCAGTTGTAAATTATAAGATAATAAAATGATTAGTAAAGAAAGAGAAAGGAAATTAAAGAAAGAAGTGGAAATATTAAAAATAAGAAATAAAGATGAAAAACGACTAATGAATATAAAAACAACATTTGAAAATGAAGACTTATTTAGCAGCTTATTAGACAACAAAAAAGAGTAGAAAATGAGTTAACGTAAATTGTAACGGCTACAAAATTGGTAATGTAAGACAACCCACTATGGGTGGAGTTAAGTAAGACGCGCTACTCCGTCAGGGGGCGGGGCTAGATAGGTCCGGTAAAACGGTATATAAGAAGCGAACGGTTTCATATTTCTAACTACATCGATTGAGACGGCGATGGCACAGGCCATACCTACTAAACAGATTAGATACTCCTAACTCAGGCTACCTCCCCCTGTCCTTTCACTGATACGCCGGAAACGCTGGATCCGTCGCCTCTTAAACAGAGATCGGCAGAACGAGCATCTCTGCTCGGAGTATAGAAGACTCTCAAATGCTGTCAAGTTCGCCATAAAAGACTTTCGATCTTCCCGCATTGAGAGCCTATGTACTTCAGTACAGGAGTCCTTTCACTCCGACACACCCCGATTCTAGAAACAAGTCAAACGACTACACAACCCGCCCAAAGCCGATACCCCTCTCCTGTCAGACGACCGCCTTCTTGTCAGCGGTGAGGAGAAGGCTGCTGCCTTTCGGGACTCTCTCCAGTCCATCCATAGCCGCTCCGTCAGCCCGGACTTTGACGCCATCGCCAAACACTCAATAGACACTTTCTTGGCTAACAACAACTCTTCACATCCGCTGGAGCAGCCTATCAACCCAGGCTACATCAAAGACAGACTCACTAAATGTAGAAATACTGCCCCCGGTCCCGACGGAATACCCAACCGCATTTTAAAAGCACTCCCTGACACTGCCATCGAAGCCCTTGCGCATCTATATATCGTAAGTTTCCTCCTCGGATACGTCCCACGGGCCTGGAAGCACGCCCATGTCCTCATGTTCAGCAAACCGCTCAAAAACGCCAGCCTCCCGTCGAATTATCGCCCGATTTCCCTTACCCCTGCAATCTCCAGGCTTTTCGAGAAAATCCTAACCGCCAGGATACATCCCCATCTACAAACTCATAGCGTCCTCCCCAGTACCCAGGGCGGATTCCGCCCTGGCTACAACATATATGACCAACTTGTTCGGGTTATCAGCGCCATCCAGGACAACTCGGCCCGCAAACGCCCGACCATCTTAGCCTTACTTGACATCCGCAAAGCCTTCGACTCTATCTGGCACAACGGCCTCCTCCGTTTCAAGATCCTCGGATGTCACTTTCCCCCAACCATCATCAAATGGCTCTCCCAGTTCCTGGATGGACGCACTGCACAAGTCCGAGTCCGCCGGCATCTCTAGGCACCCTTCCACCTCAGTGCCGGTGTCCCCCAAGGCCAGCCATTAGCCCGTTACTGTATATCATTTTTACTAAAGACACCCCTCTTCCCCCCCGCCAACTCTACCCTACCCATCAGCAGGCCTAGCCCAGTACGCAGACGATACTGCCTACTGGGTTTCAGCAGGCGCAGACTGACTAGTCACAACAAATCCTCGAGCCTTTCTTCGCCTACTGTAACACTTGGCGAATCAATGTAAACGCGAACAAAACCCAACTATGTGTTTTCAACTCCACCGGACGCAACATGACTCATTTCTATAATACACCAGTCCGCGTAGGCCCTTCATCAGTACGCCCGAAGCGTGATTGCCAGTATCTGGGCGTCACGCTTGACTCCAAACTTACCTGGCGACCACATATCAAAAGAACAACGACCATCGCTCGAACCTGCCTCCGTTCTCTCAGAACCCTCAGCCGACTAAACCACTGCTCCAGCGACTTACTAGGCCGCATCTACACTACCTGCATTCGTCCCATCATCACGTATGCCCACCCAGTTCTCCTTACCGCCTCCCCTGCCTACCTAGATCTCCACTGAGTCACAGAACGACGAGCCCTAAGACTCATATACCGCCGACCACGACTCACGAAGACCTCCAAAGTAGCCCTGTATGCGCTAAACACCCGCTTCCCTGACCTAGACTCCTTCCTCGTTAAGCGAAA
This sequence comes from Magicicada septendecula, assembly GCA_034769895.1. NCBI lineage: Eukaryota > Metazoa > Arthropoda > Insecta > Hemiptera > Cicadidae > Magicicada > Magicicada septendecula. The sequence continues at coordinate 347,923,785 of CM068375.1, forward strand.
CTGGAAGTATTCCAGCACAGCCTCCCGCCGCACTTCCATACAATCAATAGTCCCTTCAATTAACAGAAATACCCGCAACACAAGCAGACCTTCCTACTTAATAAATCGCCTCCTTGCAATAACCAATGGCCCTCCCCCTCGACTCCCCCGCCGCCGGCGTCAAAGACACAGACACACTTAAACACGCATACCAATCCCCCGCTTATACTTCATTTCTCCCCAGCGGTAGCGACTAGACACACTCATGCAGCCTAAATACTCAATACTCTGCTAAATTCCCCCACACTCTAAAACTCTAAGCCCTATCTTCGCTTCGCCACATGAAAACACACATTCTAGTTCCTCACACTTACGTCCCCGCTTGTAATCCTCAAATCTGTTCCTTTCGCCTCCCTTGACGGCACCCTGTCGCCACCTAACAGCTTTGGCGACCTGCGTTACACGTCCCTGTCTTGGGCGCTCCCCCAAAAGATCATCGAAGAAGAAATAAATAAAACAAAATAAATGAATAAATATACCACCAAACAACTATAATGGCCACATCCATCTACCTCTCCCGTTCGCATATGGCTACCAACTACACTCGCACACAATATAACCCACAAGCAATACACTCCCAACTTCGTGCCTCCACCTTCTCAACGGCCCGGTCAGCTGGCGTACGTCTCCCCTAAAATCCCATACCCACACGGCTGAAGGAAGCTTGTCTCCAAAACAGCCCGAGTCCGACCATATTGGTCGGTTTCAAACAACGAAAAAAAAATTCTCTGTTGGTAAATGACCTGAAGATGGCTTGACTGCCGAAAGCGCTCGTCAATACCAAAGACAACATAGTGGTTTGTATAAAATTATTAGTAGAAATATTTGAGACCACTAACACTCCAATACAACAATACATTATAATACAATTACGTATTATTATTATATTATAATTATATTATATTTACGTTCCAATCGGTCATTACAAATATATAACGTTACATACAATTATATTAATATGTTATTGTAATATTACCTAGCGAGTTAGTCTGTCTTAATTTTTTCAATGTGTTGAAATGTTACTGTAACAACTCAAAGTTTTTGAGTAATTAGTTATTGTAACTAATTAGTTACAATCTTATGAATTGAGACCGTGTTTAAAAATGCATTGTAATTTATTTTGTTGTGAATCCTTAATAAGCTATAGATTATTCAGGAATAAAATTATAAAACACTTGTAATAATAGCGTTTCAATTCAACATCCCATGAACCCACAAGGAAATTCGTTATTATGAAAATAAGACGTTCATGTTATTTAGAAAAATTTGGAATTGCGTACGATTTAAAACAAACTTTTTGCTATATTTAGACTGCTGTCTATCAGGTGAGTCATACCTCTGTTGAACTGTAGATACAGTTTGTCACGTGAAAAAACCCTAAATTCATTATGTAATTACAGGTTGATTAGATGCTTAGTACAGTTCAGATATTTCATATAACTATCTAATCAAAAATCAAAAAAAAATCGTGAACTACTTTAATATCTTATTTAATTTATTTTTATTCGGGCTTTTTTTTCCTCAACCTATGAATATATTTCCTCAAAAGTTTATAAATTATATTTTAATTATTGCCTTATTTTTAATTTGCTCTTTAAATTTTATCATCTGTAGAGTAAACGTTATCAGCTAACATTTTTGATTTCCATTATTAATACAACTAGAAAAAGGATTATTCGTGCCAACAAAACTCGGCAACATGAATAAGACTGTAAGAGTCTGGTCGTCATTTTTCTTTAGAATAACGTAATTGTATATTTATTGTGTGTGTGTGTGTGTGTGTGTGTGTGTGTGTGTGTGTGTGTGTGTGTGTGTGTGTGTGTGTGCGTGTGTGTGTGTGTGTGTGTGTGTGTGTGTGTGTGTGTGTGTGTGTGTGTGTGTGTGTGTGTGTGTGTGTGTGTGTGTGTGTGTGTGTGTGTGTGTGTGTGTGGTGTGTGTGTGTGTGTGTGTGTGTGTGTGTGTGTGTGTGTGTGTGTGTGTGTGTGTGTGTGTGTGTGTGTGTGTGTGTGTGTGTGTGTGTGTGTGTGTTGTCTGTGTGTGTAAATGAGTACATTCAAAAATTGCTTACCTTATTCTTCTTATTATATTTTGAATACAGAGACTTGGAAAAAATGTGCAGGAACATGGGAATTCCACTTAATGGTAATACAGTTTATTCATTAAAGTTTGCTGACGACCAATTACTTTTGGCTCAAGATTTTAAAGACTTAGAGTACAGGACTAGAAAATTGATACAGGAATATCAGAAATAGGGACTAAAGGCAAATATGCATCAAACAAAATATATGGCAATAGGTGACCTTCAGCAAGACTTGATATTGGATGAAGACATGGGGAATATTTCGTATACAGAGGAATACACGTATTTAGTAGTGAAAATTACTGCCAATTAGAAACAAGACAAAGAAATACAATCCAGAATTACTTTGGGAAAGATCTAGGGCGTATCTACATTAAATGGAATCCTGTAGAATAAGCAAATTACAGCAGAAACTAAAACTAAAATATTTAAAACCATTGCTAGAGGTATCATGACTTACGGTTCAGACGTTTGGATTACCAATAAACACATAAGAACAAAATTAATGACAGCAGAGATTAACATTTTGAAACGTTCGACAAGAGTATCCAGACGTGCAAAATTAGAAATTAAGTTACTAAGGACAGAATGAATGTGAAAAATTGAATTGTTGATTTTATTCAAACAAAAAAATTACAATGGTATGGGCACACAAAAAGAATGGCACAGGAAAGATTGCCAAAGAGAGTTATGGAACGGACTCCGCCAGAAAGAAGGAAAAGAGAAAGATCACCTATCATCTGGATAAAAGAAATTCATACTATATTGAGGGAAAGAGAAACTGAAGAAAATCTTTGGATGGACATCCAGGAGTAGACGATGAGAATTCAATAAATTCTGTAATCTTGGTTCCGAAAAATGTGTAAATATTGTACAGACGGAATAATAATAATATTTTGAATATTAAATAATAATTAATTTCTTTTATAAGACTATACTTTTTACTTAATGTGCCGTGCACAGCCGCGAGGCTCGAGGCAGAGATCGTGACCCCGTTGAATTCTGGTAAAAATGTCGGTCGATTTCAAGAATAGAAGCAGCCAATCACCAATTTCCAAACTGCTGCCCGCAAGTTAGCTGATAATCAGTAACGGTCCCTCTCTGTGGCGTTTAGAGGCCAGTCCGCCAATATGTGATGAACAGTGACCGGCACTTGACATTACGGGCATCACGTGGGTGGTAAATTGTCAAAGAGAGAGAAGTGGGCTAGTCTAGTGTAGCTTATTCTCAAACGGCAAAGAATAAATTCTTCTCTCCTGTTATGTCGTAACGATGAAGAGCAGAGGCGAGTAGTTAGCTTAATGTTTTGCAGTTTGTTAGTAAGTGGCTGGTTTTCCCAGCTATATTGCCACTGCCTTTTAACTTTTGATTTAACGGCTGTTTTGAAGTCAGCCATCGGAACAGAAAGATTAGTGACTGAAAGAAATAATGTACTTTCTTTGGCGGCTTGATCGGCTATGGTATTGCCACGAATACTTGAGTGGCCAAGTACCCACGCAACACAAATATACACGTTAGAAATTGATTATATAAATTAAAATCTCCTCCTTTTCAGTGGAGTTTATCTTAATCTTTTGTATACTCTAAAAGGAATCTAAGGCAAAGAGTCAATCGGACATATGAGAAATTTGTTACTAATAGTGTCCTTTACTACGCGGGTTATTTCCAATTTAATGGCATATAACTCGGGTGAGAGCAGTGTAAAGAGCTGTGGCATGGAAAACTGGTCATTTCATGATTAACCAATACTGAACAACTAACTCCTGAGCTAGATTTAGACCCATCCGTTAATATAGCACATAATTCATTATATTATACATGTTTGTCATTTCATGGTAGGCCACTAGGGTTACACTCGGTGGTGTAGTTTTTAGAAGAGAAGTGAAGGATCTGTCGACGTTCAGACGAAGGGAACTCTATTGAGTTATTGCTGACAACGACGAGTCCATAACCAGGGCAAGAAATTGAATAGTTACCAGATATCTTAGGTAATATTTGCGCGATGTAAAAGTAATTTATCGCCATATGGATTGTCTATTTTATTTCCCAATAAACAGACAGAGGTAGTTCGACAGCGGATTTTGCATGGATGAGGGCGGTCCGTCGAATTTTGCACAGTTGTGTCGAAAGTCCAAAGTACATTCAAACAACTCGGAAAGTAAACTCTCAACCGGGCAGGTGCGAAACAGAGAGTATTTGAATTTTTAAGATGTTGTTCGCTACCGAGGCGAATGCTGCTTAACAATATGAACAATAGGTATCAATATGCATTCCAACTTAACATATCAATGAACAATAGATGTTCATTAACCAGGACCTCTCTCATTAATTTTATCAAGTTATATTACAGTCTTTTGAACTTTACATTTTTACTCTCATTTTCAAATATGAAAACTAAAATAAATAAGTAAATAATAATTTAAAATTAAATTGTTAAACAACAATAGCTGCGGAACAAATATAAATAGGTAGGCTAAATAAAAAACGTAAATTCAATTAAATGTAGCAATATATTGTTACACGACCTTTAATTGTGTGGGGTTTTTATCAATGGAAGCCCCACGTTGGGTTCGTCAATCTTTTACTGAACAGATAATTGTAGATGTTGATGTTATTGAAGGTGATGTCTTCAATCAATCTTCAATATTTGAAGATCTACTGTTTGCAACGATATAATAAGATTTAAAATATTAAATTTGATTATTAGTGTGTGATTATTAGTAGCGTTGTTGTGGGTGTTCACGTTTAATTCTTTCAGTTTAAAAAAAATATTTAGCACTTCACTGTTCACCTCCCCACTTACCATATGTGGATGTTATCAATGTTCTGTTTGGTGATTTCTTCTGCTGCAACATACACTTTATACACATATACGGATATTCTATTTGAATATCCTAAGTAATACACATGCACAATAAAGTAAAATAATGGTTTAACTCTAATTTGAATTGTACTGAACATTCAAATTCTACCGCCACCTTCTGATAGAACTAGTTATGAAAATTAAACTATTTTAATTTTGAAATCAAAAACTCCTTCCACTGGTAAATAAATCGGGATTTATTAACAATTCTGAAATGCTATTAACTCTTTTAAAACAATCAATCAACAATGTCTTTACAAAATAATAATTATTATGAACAATTCTTGAGCTCTTTTAATCTCAAGGCTGGTAACACTGGGGTCTGGTACAATAATTTTAGTTAACGAGGTTATGTCCTCTTTACACAGTTACATTACCAAATTCGTGTGTTCTTGGAAGTTGCATGATACCAGATACAAGATGTTATCTTTTCTAACAATATTTAATAAAGAATTACTACAAAAAACAAACAAATATTAAAATTATAAAAGTCGGTACCATAAAACCGATATATATCGTACTATCGTATGGTGAGTATAATGGATACAGCAGTTACTTTGACAACACGTGCTTTGTGCTGCACTGTTAAAAATTACTATTATCATTTATTAGTTGGTTATAAAAATCATTTATTGGCAAGAGAAAAATCTATAATAAAAAAACTCTTGTGATAGCTTTCATTGGATTGAAATTAATTGAGAACAGAATCATTACTTGGTGACAAAGTTGTCGTTGTTATTTCTAGGTTAGTTAACAAAAGTAAGTAGTTATTTTGAATAAGTAAGTGATTCATTAAATTCTTAATAATATAAACACATATATTTTATTCATGTTGCATCTGATGGATAATTATCAGTTGATTAGAAGATTTTTCGCAATAAATTCTTTATTCGTCAATTCAAACGAAACGAGTCAAATGAGCGACTATTCGTTACACTCATATCTTCGGTATTTAAATTAATATTGATTTCTTTAATTACGATAAAATCGTAACACATTTATTTTTTAAATTAATAAATGCGAGATAATTCTTTTATTTAATTCTGATAATTTTCATCATTAATAATGCACTTCGGTACTTCTGACTAGAGCAGTACCCAAGCAATAATTCTTCGTTCACTAACGAAAATTATTATTTCCATTCAATTCGTTAAATAATAAAAATAGAGTACTCCCTGTTTTTTATAAAACACAAAACACGAAAACACGACCTTTATTATACACTGGCCGGTTTATTATTTTAATTCACTTAGCACTGGACACTCGTTATTACTCTGTTGTGTACAGGTTATGTGCGTATAGCGTAACTTATGAACGTGTCGCGCACAATTTAAATAAAATCTTGATGCATTTCTTCATCAACCTTGCTCGTTGAATGGTGCTGGTAGACTCCTTGACGACTGAAAGATGACTGAAAGCTTCATCTAAGCGTCTCCTGCTTGTCTGGTTATTTTAATTCATTTGATTGGTTTAAATTGTCGAACTCTCTACCCCAAAACACCTCAGTTAAATAAAACTTTTAATTTTTTACAAATTTTTTGTATGGGTTAGAGATTATAGTGACGTAAGCGTTGATACACAAAATGATTAAAAAGTTTATAATTGCTATAACTTTTTTATTAATCATCGTATCGTTGAATGGTTAGTAAAAATAGATTGCGGACACTTGCGGCTTTAATTAAAGTCTAAACAAGGATAAAATCCGTCTATTATTAACGCACTAAGCCGTTTCGCAAATTCATATGGTGAATCTTAATATGAATAAGTTTATTTCACCATATTTTGCACCAATTACACTATAACACTCATTATTAAACGTCTTGAGTCCATTTCTCTTCCGTTTTCATACAGAAATAGTTGTAATTACCATTCAAACAATATTTGGTAATGGCGTCCTCAAACGACCATATTCGATTGTTTATAATCGGTTATAACGCTAGTACTTCCTACTTAATTACACTTGTTTGGCATTCTAACAATACTATATACATTTATTTACATTGGTTTACACTTTATTTTATGAAAAATGTTGTTTTTCATATACTAATAGTCTTATCAAAATACCTTCTGTTCTCTTTTCTTTAAATTGTCACTTTTTCAATTATTTTACCACATAAGGTATATAATGTTACAAATTAAAATAGTGTACAACTATAGTACCTTGTTTATTTAATGTATTTATCAGTCTTCCGTTATCTGAAAGCTTTCCAATTCTTAGTATTGGGTTTGTTTACATCAGGTTTTGCAATGACAGTCAGTTAGTTTCTAATAAATCAACTACTAAATTGCTATTATTACATGTGTTCCCATAGTGGTATCAGATGTCTTTCTAACTACTGATAACATTTTCAGTAATCCTTTAATAAGTTTTAATAATGTATTTTGCTTAACTAACTTGTCACGTAGTGTTTGTTTACATTTGGTTCTACAATCATAGTCAGTTAGTTTTCAATAATCTGACTATAAAATTACTATTATTATAATTGTGATCTGTTCTCATAGTAGTATTAGATATTTTTCTAACTACTGATAACATTTTTAGTCATCCTTGAACAAGTTTGGATAGTGCATTTTGCTTAACTAACTTGTCACATAGTGTTTGTTTACATTTGGTTCTACAATCATAGTCAGTTAGTTTTCAATAATTTGCCTATAAACTGCTATTATTATAATTGTGATCTGTTCTCATAGTAGTATTAGATATTTTTCTAACTACTGATAACATTTTCAGTAATCCTTTAATAAGTTTTAATAATGTATTTTGCTTAACTAACTTGTCACATTGGGTTTCTGTTCTTCTAGCTCTATGCTATCATATTGAATCTGCTTTATGTGCTGTGTATTTCAGTATAAATATTATTTATTAGTTTGCATTACTATTTATAATTAGTCTTTGATTGAAACAATTGTTGATAGTTGCTTGGTTTAATTAATATATATGATTTTATGTTATAGGTGCACTCCCTATGAGGTTATGTATCATGTTATTTGGTCACAATTGTGCAACATATTCTTATGCAGTATTTGATTCTACTATTATGGTTTCATTATGGTATTCTATTACAATGGTTTAATTGTTGATTAATACACATGTTTACACTATTTTTCTAAACAATAACACAAGTATTCTTAATCTAATAGTATTACATTTCTTGTTGTGTTGTACCTAATTTTTGGTACATTGGTTGTTTGATACTTAACAAACTAGCTTATTTGTTATTATTTATTCTGGACTTTATTTATATCTTGTCCTGTCCTGCTGTGACATTTAGTTATATCTCATTTTAAAGTTTACAAAGCTTTTATTATCAGTTTCTATGAACAATGATTTTACTGTTCTATCTCACATTTCTCTTGGTGGTCTTATGATTATCTATTTTGGGTTACAATCTTGATTAAACTGGTCACATTAATTGTCTGTGCATTTTAACTATTTAATCTTTGATTCTTCCACTATAATGGTAACGCATTTTCCTCTGTTATAAACCTTCTCACTTGTATTGTCTGTGGGGTTTATTTGGGTTAAAAATGGTTAATTTTTTACAGGTTCTCACACTTACATTAAGTTTTCACTATTACTGTTTGTGATTGCTTAATTATGCTAAACACTGGTTTCTTCATAGTTGATAATCGTTATTCTTCTTCCGGTCACTAGCATAGTTCCTTGTATACTTGGTGAATGGTGATTTCTTGTATTGTCCATATATTATCTTCATTCTTCATGTTATGTTTCCTTTGCTCTTCTTCTTCCTTTCTTCTTCTGTTTAATTGTTGTTCACTATCGGTGTTCTCCTGGATTGTATTTTACTTGTGATAATCAGTGTTCACTTATTCTTGTCATCTTTTTCAATATTTCCATTTGTGGTAGTCGTTGTTCCATAGTATTTATATTTATAAATAAATTGGTTGTTTTGCCATCATTGTGGTTGCTCTTGATTTGTCTCTTCTTCATTTTAATGGTTGCGATTTTTGTTGTTTCCCCTCACTGTTTGGGATCTGTTGTCTTCTCTTCATTTTAAATAGTTATTATTTTGTTGCTTCCCCTCACTGTTTGGAATCTATTGGGCCTGGTTTCTAACATTTTATATTGGCTCGTTGTCATTTTCTTTCTCCTTTGTACTCGATGATGCAATATTACTCTTCCTTCTTCTTTGTTGGAATTTTACAATAATATATCTTTTTAGATACACATTTTTTGTTTACATTATTTTATGTACTTTGAAATATTTTCATGATCTCCCGTCACTTGACGTAATAATTGTTTACTCTGTGTAACTACCAAATTTGGTACGTTACAATATATTAAATTATTAAATTTAATTAACAATTTTTAAAATATTTTAATTAATTTGAATATGTTTTTCAACTGATTTATTATACAAAATATTTCTAAATCCAAAAGGATATTTTTTGGCTTTTGAATATTTGTTTTAATAAAGTTTTGAGAAATCCGATACATTTGAAATTATGTTTTGTACTTCTAAAGATGACAAAAAGAATAAAAATTGTTGCAATAGCATGATATAGTAAAATAAAATATATTGTTGTAAAAAGTAATATCTATTATTTAATAATACTACACACACACAAATATAATTTGTAATATAGCCTACAGTATACTGTAAATTGTATATACCAATCTGTTAAATTCATAATATACGTACATCTGTCTTACTGTATTTATTAAAGCGTGAAATTCAAAACCCATTTTCATCACTTCCAACTTAATAGCGTGTCCAAAAACTAGAATTCTCTTTATACGTAATTTAATACTACGTAATTATAACCCTTCTGACGGGATGACTTGGCACTAACAACTCAGGGCACTTGAGTTTACTCCATGATTTTCTTAATTTATTATGAACACTGATTACATGGTATTACGATAGCAATTGCTGTTGTTACTACAATTGCAATTACAACAGAATAACATTCGGCCTGTAAACCAGTAATTCTGTGCAATATATTCCTCTATTAGTCAACATAAAATATGCAATAAACCCTTGCGTCGTCCTTTAATTTAAATATCAAGCGAAAACCCTGTAATTCACTAACAATCAGAATTACAGACACTGTTGTTAATAACAATCGATTTCTGCATAATTTGTTTTTTATACAGGAACCAGTCCCTTTTTGACGCCGATACAAAGGTAAGAAAAAATTTGTCTAGAAGACAAAACATTAATAAAAATGTTTGCTACCGATTTTACATAAGAACACTTTAACTTCCAGTGGAGAAAAAATATTAAATATTAACACTTCGTTTAGTGAGAAGTAAACCTGACACTTTAATACTTGAATTTAACTAACACTTTAAACTTTATTAAATAAAGTGTAAAGGGTGTGTTGGTAATTATTCAAAAAAGATCCGGGCTGTAAAGCTGTGGTCTACTATAATTATCATACTGACGGATGTTGTTTTCAGGGGTTTTGCTCTTACCTCTCGGGGCCATCTGTCGTGAAACGGTTTTGAAACAACTGACAAGGTTTTCGTTAGTAAAACCACGGCACTGTGCCAAAGCCTTTTGTGTCACAGTACTTATTGTCCCTTTGCCACAGTACTGTGGTTTTATTGACGAACACCTTGTCAGTTGTTTCAAAACCGTTTCACTGAAGATGGCCTCTAAAGGTGTGGCCGAAACCTCTGATAACACCATCCGTCAATATGATAATTATAGTAGGCTACAGCCTTACAGCCCGGATCTTAATTTGAATAATTATGACACCGGCCTGAAAACCTAAGGAATAGGTTACTGTTGGTAACGGGTAACTGTAACAGTTTTGGATGTACGGACTGTCAGAGCATTTGCTACGAATAGTTGTGTTCACAATGGTTAAAACAAGCGCTTTTAATCTTAACTTATTTTATTTTTTTTAATATTCTTATTATCAAAGAGTGTTAGACAACGTTTGTCACTATTTAAAGAATAAAACAACTTTCTTTTCTACGAAATCGTAAAACAATCAAGTGGATAAAATCCTGTAATCAAAAAGAAAGACAAAATATCTCGTCGCTGTAGAAGATGTGTTAACCGCACTTTAGCAAAAGCTTGTCTACACGCTGCAGACTGTACTAATTACATATTAGAATTATTAACTCAATTATTATAAACATTAATCAACCCTTTACACACAAAATAACATAATTATACCTTCATATAAGAAAGTATCTTATTAATTTCACTTTTACTTTCCATGTACAAATTATTATAAATCTAGTGCATAAAATTATCATATTGTTACAACGCTCTAACTGTTTGCCGTGTGGTACAGTGGAAACAAAATGCAAGACACCAATAAAGTCATTAATAACTAGGTTTAACTATCATAATTAATAAATTATAATCAAAAAGATATTATCTCGCAATTCAAGTAAAATGTGTCTACACACAATAATAATGTCAACTATAAAGAATGTCGCACTAATTATAACACAATAACACACAATACTTTTACAAACACACGAACCGCGCCAAGGAAAATCGCTCACGTAACTGACTGACTAGACCAGATGCTCTTGCTTTTATAGGTCGCGCAGAGATCCAGTATAGCTTTCCCTTACTGCACACCGGCTTAATGCGTATCTCAAGTGTTCTTGAATACCTACTTGTGAGCGGCTTTGACTGAATCTGTACCTGCTACACTGTGCGGGGGGAACGGGTGGAGAATGTTCTAGGCTGTTTAATAGGGTTCTCGTTACAATATGTTTTTAAGTTCTACAAGGTTTACTTAATAAAATAAAATCGAATAAACTAATAATGAAAATAAAAAAGAGTAAAGAAACGGTATAATAATAATAATATTAATAATAATAACAACACATTAAATATTACATTTTCTTCTAATTATCTTCTTCCAATTAATTAACTCATTCTGGTAATTCAATGACAGATAAACCATCATCTGCTTTGTTTCTGCTTTCCGTGCAACCAGAAGATTTGTCCAACTTATTATTTATGGTAATAGTAAACACTCAGTCGGGGTTCCATATAAAATCGGTAATTTGATGTACTTGTTCCATCTTTTGGGTGTGATTCTTTCCCAATCGTCTTGCCCAATTCCAAAAAATTTATTTTCATATAACACATACGTCATTTTTAAATTTAAAACTCGTGTTATGGAATTCCATCCAGTTCTTCACTTCTGCCCACATTAATTTAATTGAGTATAATTCTACATGATACGAAAGAAGACGGATAACATAAATTAACTAACATTTTATCGATGAAGTAGCGAAAACACGCCGCTGTTTATTCGGCAATATAAACTCATACAGCTCAACCTTTGACATGTCGTTTTTGAAAGGAATACTGTGTCTTTTCCAACCACTGCTTTATGTCAGCTATTTATTAGGCAAAATGGAGGTCCTTTCTATTTTGACGTTGTGATATAGCGCGTTATCTACCATCAACGTTCTTTGTTGTAGAAAGTTAGATATTGACTATCCTTGTAACCATATTAAATAGTTTTTCAAATTTATTTGATAATAATTTAAAATTTATTTATAATTTATACGGCCGGTATCAACATTATTAAATTAAAATAAACCGAGCTGTTAGGTCGTGGAAGTTTGTAATTCACTAGTGACACCGCAAACTACGTTTCAGTTTCACTCTCGTGGATCTTCTTCAGGCCGTAAACCCACAGAGTGTGAAACAAATCAGTACGGCAGATCTTAGCCGAACGATACCCGACAAATTTTTCCGGGTATGAGCGACAGACGGCCAGTAACACAAGGTTACCTATATAACCTCGGCTATATATGTAGCGTACGGACCCGCGTGGGTGAACACAGCCGCTTCTCTTGTCTGCGCCAGCTGGAGGAGTCCGCAGTTCCCGAGCATGCTCTCTACAACGCCGTCCATCGGATGTTGTTCGAGGAGACCAAGCTCCTGTCTTCTGTCCGCAGCTGTTATCCTCGCCTGCATAGAGAGTCGGATGAGATACATCGGCATTCCGGGCATCAATGATTCGGCGTGGCGAAAGGCTGTCATTAAATAGAATACGGCATGGTGTTCTCAACAATGATTCGGCGTGGCGAAAGGCTGTCATTAAATAGAATATGCCATGGTGTTCTCAATGATCGTATTGGAAAGTAATCAAGTCAAGGCGTTGTGATTGACCGAGACTTGGTTGCCGAGGTTATACAGGCCGCCTGTCACTCACACCTGGAAATAGTTGTCGGTTACCGTTCGGCTAAGATCTGCCGTACTTGTTTGTTTCACACTCTATCGGTTTTCGTCCTGAAGAAGATCACCGAGGGGGCGATTGAAACGTAGCCGACGGCGTCGCTAGTGGATAGCAACCAACCACGGCCTAACAACCCGGTTTACTTATTTAACAGCAGTAATGGCCTCTATCTGAACTTGATTTTTATATCGGGAAACAGCTCGTAATAAGACGCGTTTAAACTTCCGTGTGAAACGGGTACAATTTTTGTGACCCTGTAAAATTGGACTTTAATTGCTTCAGGACTTCTTTGAGTGACAAACTTTTAGAATGCTTGTGCTTGTTGTAACATAACTATTAGAGTAGACAAATGGCTGTCCTTTTTTTCTATATTTTTAAATTTGTTTTGCAAATGAAATCCGCTTTTTGTATGCTGTGCTCTTCGATCTAAAGCAATCTAGTTCTTTGCAGAATTTTCCCACTTACACTCAGTTAATTTTTAAATGTTATCAAATACGTCTTTTTTCACTAAAATCAACCCTCATTTCTTTAGTCTCAACACTGACTACCTAAGAGTGGTAAGGTAAGGTATTTAATTATAAATGTAAAAGCGCGGCCTTGGCGAAATTGTTTGAACTACTTTCTTTGGCATAATTTTCTTACAAGGCAAAATGAATGAAGAAAACAGTGTTTCTAGTTTTCTCGTAGCATACTCAACCTTTGTCAACATGGGTACCGATTGTCTTTCCACTATATCCGAACGGTATGTTGTACGGTTTTTTTGCACTGTCTCCGAAATTGTTTTTGAAATCAATTAAACGTTTTTCAATCCGGGCGTCCTCCGTCATAAAATCAGTGACATTAAGTCCTTACACCGCTCTCAAGTTCTGTAACTTTTCCAGTTTTAGCGTTTTTTGAAACTAAAAAATTACTTTTAATTACACAAAAATAAGTTCATAACATACAAAAATTGAGATTCAAAATATTAACCGTAAACTCCTCGTTAACAGCAGTTATGTTACATAATCTTTAAAAGAGTTTTTAACAATAGTAAAATCAGCAAAACGAACAAAAATTGTGTTAAAAAATAATATGGAATTTGCATTGGAAAAACAGAAAGTTGTTGAGGCTAAGAGCTGTGCTGTTTATAAAACTGCGGCCTCCTGCTACATGTAGCACTGTACGCTGACTCGAAACGTTAACGTTATGATGTTTTAAAAGTTATTAAACTTTATTTATTTTGTCCTGGTGATGTGTAGTTTGTTGTTACGTCTACCGACTATAGTTAGTACAGGCAGGATCGGATTAGAAGCGCGTGGTGCCCTATGCTGCCGTCAGACTGGTACCCCCCCCCCTTGATAAGTGGTATACACAATTTCGGCACAGTTTCAAAAGTTAATAATTATTTTATTCAACTCTAAAATTATAACGAATATTTAACTAAACAGTGATTACAATGAGCATAGTAGTATTTAAGCTTAGAAAGCACTAATCGATCCATTTTTTCTTGATTTTGCCTTAACCAAGTCTTTTATAATTTCTTCTAAATCTAATGATTCAAGTACCTCGCTTTAAATATCCAACCTTGCTAACGAAGATAATCTCTCATCTTCCATAGTTGAATACACACATATCTTTAATGCGTTTTCATACAGAAAATGATCTTTCAGATTCGGAGTTATAGGTATTGGAATCATCAAAAGCAGACCGCAAGTAATGTATATATTCAGGTATACATCAATCATCTTACAATCAATAATTCAGTTTCATCCTTTGAGTGGAGAAACTATCATGGAATTTATTATCTTCATTCGAACATAAAAAACATAACGGCGAACTTGTCGAAAAGTGTGTACATATCTTTTTAAGATATTGGTTTCAGGACATTTGATTTTTTCCAAAATTATTATCTTTAAAAGGGTTTTGTTATTTAGGGCTGGATGGTGCCCTTTTTGACATCTGAGGCTCTGGTGCCCGGTGCTGCAGCATACCCTAGCGCTATGGATAATTCGCCACTGAGTGCAGGTAATTCCTGAGTCACAGATGTCAAAACGCGTAGACAAGATGTATTCATGTCTAGCACTATTTATGTGACACGGAGTTTATAGCAATCACGGGTATAAGAGAACTTCTATTAACTGTCAGCGGTTGGGACCAGGAGGTGACGATTAAGAGATACTTTTTTTATCAGCAAATTATTGTACTTCTATCAAATTGTTTCCATAAATCTTACAATACAAACTACAAATGTGTCTCTTTAAACGGAAATACATTTTTTTTTTTATTGCCAGTCTTCTGCTATGCTACACTGATACGCCTGCATAATTTTACGAACTTGAACCGTTAACATTTATTACCTTGGAAAACATATGTAACGAAAATTAACAATATTAAAGTATTTTATGTTACACTATAATAGTAAAATGGTGTGCGGAAATAGTAAACATTATTTTAAAAAACTATTAAAATGAGGGGGTTGATAAATTCAGTGGTAATAATGAAAATGAATTCAATTTCTTACAATGTTACGACGGATCGTCGTGTTCTTCAGTGGAAACAAATTACAGACACCGATGAAGTCACTAGATACCAGCTTTAATTAGTCACAAATCACAGTTTGAAATCAACGAGATACTCTCATATAATAATTCAAGTTCAATTAGCCCACACGCAACACTAATGTCAACTATTAGACTTCCTCACTAATTATAATACAATAATTATCATTATCACTTTCCACTAGTCCGCAGCAATCACTTCTTCCGCACTCTACAAAATCGCCAGATGTAACTAACTTCTAAAGATCTATATAAGCTGTGGCTTATATAGATCCCACAGAGGTTCCTGAATAGTTTTCCATATTGGTGACGGTATGCCAACATGATCTGCGTAGTTAGAGCGCTCGAACAGTCTCAAGTTGCTTGACTGCACGGCCTTGACAGAGATACTGCAGCCGAGAAATGTGTAGAACTTTACTTAACTGCACGTGCCGACTTTTCGAGAGAGTTAAGTAATTGTCGTAGCAATAGTATTCATGTTACATTATAATAGCAAAATGCTAGCGTAAATAGTAAATAATATTTAAAAAATATTAAACTGAGGGGAATGAAAAATTCAGTGGTAACATTGAGAACGAATTCAATTTCTGATAAATCGTTTAACAGTCCAACTATGTATCAATAATATTTCGATGATTTTAAACGAATTCAATAAATTGTCGTGCAAAATGTCAATAGAAGTTATCTCGTTAGACTTACTTCTTTTTTAATACACTTTTTCAGTGTTTACAATCTCTTGCCACACGATTTACATTTACCAGTATATAATTCTCTGTTAATTTTGTCTCTGTTCTTTAGATATAACAAAGAAGGACTTCGCCTGCCTCAACACACTCTAATAATTTACACTCTGGTACTTCTCTGTTTACTAACAAGATATTCACTATAAATAATTTAAAAAATTGTAATTCAACTTTATATATAATAAAAACTTTCAAAATATTTTTGGTACAATGCTTTAAAACATTTCTAAAATTATAATACTATACAAAAAGCATCTTAATTAAAGTACTGAACAATGAAACCAAGTTGTAATTCCGACCCATTTTATAAAGTGCACAGCAGAATAATTTGGTACAGTAACATTTCAGGATTTGTGGCCCCCACGTTTCCTAACAAAGGAAAGCTTTACCTCACGGTTCACAATGTTTACGCTTATATCGCCAACACTCTGGCCACGCTGAGTGCTGCAGCGTTCGTCGGAGGGTTGCTGTTTACACCCGACCTCGAGTTTATTAGAGTCAGCTCTATGGCTACGTGTACCAGCACCCTAGTCTACGTCACTGTTGTCGGACTCTTGAAGTTCGGTAAACGTCAAGAATTTCACGACTTGTCGGAAATGGCGGGCAAAATCTTTGACATGTGTTCCAAATATCCGCTCGATGTTAACCGAATGTTCACTAAGACGTTTAATCGCAACGTCAAATTGCTAATTAACTACGTTACATGTATATTATGTTCCATTACTGTGGCCGCTGTTTCGTACGTATTGCCAGCTTACGTTCAGAATTTTCGATCCTTAGGATTCAGCGGCGACTCAGTAGACCTTGAGTTTCCACTTTGGTTGCCTTTCGACTACAAACATTCGCCATTTTTAGATATTGCTTTCTCAATACAATTGTTTGCCATTTTAACCTCTGCATGGAGAAAAATTTGTACAGAAAGTCTGCTGATGTCGTATTTGCATTGTCAGATACAATATTTGCGACACATGAAACACACCTTGAGTAGTGTATTCGATAACGTAAGTCCTGAAAACAACTCTGTTGAAGTAGAATTAGACAGTCTACATTTAACCGAAAGCAACCGACAAAGTGGAAGCGACCACGACGTCATCAAAGGTGTCAGCGTCAGTTCATCGCAAAAAGAGAAACTCAGGCACTGGATAACCATGCACCAAGAAGTTCTCAAGTTAGTGAATTGCAGTTTGTGTTGCGTTAAACGTTAAACTTATCTTTGTGACCTCAATATTGTTACGTATTACTATAATAATTAGCAGTAGTAATAATAGTAGTAGTAGTAGTAGTAGTAGTAGTAGTAGTAGTAGTAGTAGTAGTAGTAGTAGTAATAGTAATAGTAGTAGTAGTACTTGTAGTAGTGTTGGTGGTGGTGGTGGTAGTATCTATAGCCTAGTAGTATCTATTTAACTCAATGTACTTTCATATTATGGATTTGCTTGTAACATGCTGTTCAAGCAAGACCAACTACAATACTCAGACCATAATACAGAAAAAACATGGCTGCCGTACCAGGCCAAAGCTGACATGGCGCCGAATAACCTAATAATAGTCGTGAGAAATTTATATTACGAAAATATTTATCGATGGTTTTCATAAACGCAATATTTGATGCTTAAAATAGTAATGCTAATTTAAAGTGCACTTCATCTAGGAGAGTATGATACATAGAGCAAATTTTAAAAGCTTTTAACAAACAGCAAGTTATCAGTACCTAACAAAATTCACTTCATTTAAAATACAAATACACACACTAAGCAACACAACACCAAACAAAAATTTAAAAATCCTTTTTCCTCTTATTAACATTAGGACAACCTGCCCATTAGCCCATTATGCACCCCTCACCAAAATATTGAAGTCAACCAAAACTAGCACTGCACAGATCCAACAAACAATTTTAAATAACGTATCTACTCCAGAAAATAAACATTACTTAATGAAATAAAAATAATTAAAATTTTTACCTTAATAATGAGGTTTACTTGCTGCTGAGCTTCAATTCTTTCCTAATGTGCTGTTTCTGCCCACAATTTCTGTCATCAGTCTTCCTCTTGATACCCTGCTTTTGAAGTTTCTTGGCAATTTCTTTGGAGATTTTCTTTTCATTTGAGACCTTCGTATAATTGTTAATAAAAATATTGGCCAGAATTATTACACACTTCTTTATAATTTTTGTTAAAGGAACACCACACTTGCAAACATCACTTAAATTATCAACACTACTTTCAAGGGCTTCAACTCCTAAAGCAACTACTGCATCCCTTTGGTTTTCTAATTTTAAAAATTCTGCTTCATAAGCACTACTTATGAGGACCTGAAAGAGCATAAATATTTTGCAACACATAGAAACCATGATCGGTGACGGGCACTTCAAGCCACCTCTGTTTAACAGCCTAAAATATGACATTTCATCAGCATCGCATTGTATCACCATTTCTTCTTCTGACTGTAGCATATCTACACAGTCAGCACAGTTATTGTACTTCCTAAGCTTTTCAATGACCTTCATACTAGAATAGCTGGCAATACAAATGAGAATCCTCTGTGAGTGGGGTGGAATTGTTTCACACTCTATGTCTCCTAATGCCAGCTCTATCCTGTCTAAATTCTGAACTTGTTTCTCTTGGACATTTTTTAGTTCAGTTAAAAAGTCATCGAGTGTAAATTCAGTATGTTTTCCAGATTGCATTTTTAGTACACTCAGCACTTTCAATTTCCTCTCAGACTCCAGACTCTGTTCAACTGAAATATTATAAGTACACCCACTCAACCTTCTATAGGCACCAAACCTCCCTTCCAAACTGTCGGTCTGAAACTTCGCTGTAAGTACATATGACCAGTTATAATGACTAAAAATGTACCTACACAACTGAACTAACGCTGTCAAAGTATGGGTAAAAGCAAGGTGAGTTTCATTACTAAGTTTCTCTGCAGCATGCGACATGTGCCAAATGTCAACGTAAACTTTCAAACTTTCTAGGAAAGTAAGTTTTGAACCATCAGGACCAGTAATGGGATTGGAGTCATCATTTCGGGTGTATTTTCCCTTCATTGGGTGCTGAACATTGGAGATTGCCCACCATCTACCAATCAGCTTCAAAAACTGGATTGTTCCAATAGAAATATCAACACCTTCACTTTTCAACACTTCTAGAGCTGCAACATTCTTTGGATCAAAAATATTTGCTGCCAAGGAAACATTCTGTCGTTCTACTAAAGTAGGATAAAGGGCTTTTCTTGATAAATTTGGTGCGAGTTTCAAAAGCATGTTTTTTTCTGAATGGAAGACATTCTTCAAGTCTGAAAACCTAGCTTCAGCTGTAGAATACTGACATGTAGCAGTGCCATCAGGAATACTAAGCATGTTACCAATTACTGGAAAAGTTTCTTCAACATTTGGAATGGTAAATGTTTGATTAGACCTATTGAGCCAGTTATTTCTGATACACTTGAGTATGTGTACATTATCAAAAAGAAGATAAATGAGACGCGATGAATGAAATGGATCTGGAATAAAAGGTTTTAGAGAACCACCACACAACAGTTCAAACATTCTTCTGTTTGTACAATGATTGTCAGAAATCATGCAAACAACTTCAAACGCTAATTCATTCATAAGTTTTAGAACTTCTATTGTGAGATTCAAAAGTGTTTCTGCATTTAGTTTTGTTACTGGGAAGAGAGCAATAACATCTTTGTGGTCAGAAAGTATTGAAGAAGACATAAAAACCTGGATGGTAGTAGCTGGATCCAGCTCAGAACTATTTTCTGCCACTCCTAAAATCTTTCCAGCTTTATATGTCAGTTTTGAACTGACAAAAACTTCATCCAACATTAATGTCACAACTTTGTCATTGTGTTGGAGAAGTTTAGCCTTCTCCTTCAAAAATGCTCTTTGAGAACGCCCAATACCAGTGCTATTTGGACCTATTTTTGTCAAAAACTGTCCTAAATAGACAGGATGCGGTAAAGTCACTACATGTGTATTCCTCAACATGCGATAAGCCCCAGGAAAAGAATAATAAAATGTTGCTGCCCATATTAGCAACTCAGAAGAATACCTCAATTGCTTCAGTAAACTAAGTTCCAACTGTTCTACTGCAAACTTAATTTTATTGTGTTTCAGTTTTTCTTTTTCACAATCTAAAGCAAGGGCTTCTTTAAGAAAATTCACCAAAATAAGGACCCTGTCACTCAGTTCAATATTACTCTCTTCATAACTACTAAGATGACTTACCAGAGTTTGAAACTTGCTCCATCTGTCACACTTCAGGCCATCCTGTCCTTCACATCCTAATATAAACTTTAATTTTTCTGCAGGTAAAGGAATGTTTTTATAATATGCTTGCACTTCTAGGTCACACTCATCACTCTAAAACTCACTAGTATTGATGGAATGTCTTGGTCTTGAAGTTTTAAAAATAGAACACTATCATCATTCACAATCACACTGAATGGGCGCACATTTTTCTTCTTCATTTCTGTCGTGAAAACCTGAAAATTATTGATCTTGTCTTCTTCACACCAACGTTTAAATGCTTCTTCGTCTCTCTGTAGCAATTGCTGTTTACGTTCTTCAGGGTCCTTTCTTTCTTGAGGTAAACTTATGTTGTTGTACGAAGGCTGATTGTCGAATATGGTTGGATAGGCATCAGGTGTCAATTTAGGATTTTTCCTAGGGATGTGAATTGGTTCACCATTCTCAACGGGAAAAATGTCTTCGCGCACAATAAACTTAGGATCAAAATGTTTGATGCACACGACAGTTTTATTATTTACACTGAAATTGTCGCGATGAATGCACCGAATCCATTTCTCTCGTAAGACTTTGTCCTTCGGAAATGTGAAGGCAGAAATTCCAGAAGAATTGCCGTAATTTGACTTACAAAGGGGTACACAACACGATCGACCCATATTAATCTAATATATGTACATGACATTCTGAAACGGCACTAATAATAATAACAAAAACACTCAAACACAAAGATAAACAAACACTTAACCTATACTGGAACACGTGCAAATAGGAAATAACTTACTTAATATATTAAACTTCTAAGCAAACGAACCGAACGACTCAAATACTATTAAAATACTATTAAAAAATACAAAGAACGAGCAGGAACAGACTCAAAATACTTCTTTCACAACGATTACTTTAAACTGGCATTCACGATCACATTGAATTCATGCTTGGCCCGCGCTTACTGCCATATTGCCACTAATCGAAACCTGCCTTAAGGTCTGAGTATTGTAGTTGGTCTTGGTTCAAGTGATGCTGTATTCAAATTGCCTACATGCGCCTTATGTAATGTTAACGGCTCTGTATGTACATTTGCTAGTAGGTAATGGTAAACGTTTTCCATTTGAGTTAAAATAACACAAAGTAGTAGTAGTAGTCCTAGCAGTACTAACAGTAGTAGTAGTAGTGGTAGTAGTAGTAGCAGTAGTTGTAGTAGTAGTAGTAGTGGTGGTGGTAGTAGTAGTAGCAGTAGTGGTAGTAGTAGTAGTAGTAGTAGCAGTAGTAGCAGTAGTAGTAGTAGTAGTAGTAGTAGTAGTAGTAGTAGTAGTAGTAGTAATAGTAGCAGTAGTAGTAGTGTATTTTTATATTTTTGTATAATCAACAATGTATGGGGGGCGTTTATTTCAGTTTTCAAAATCACGTAGAACATAATTTATACATTTTTATTGAATTCTTCACAAAACTGATAAAAATTATAAATTAATTTATAACAGAACACAATTTATTAAATTAGAACACAATTTATCTTAAGTTATCTTCTTATTATCATCCTCTTGCTCTTTCTTCATCAGTCTAGCTAAGCTTATGCATGCTTCTACCTCCTCTTGTGTTTTGAACTTTTTCACTTAAAATTAATTAAAAAATAATAATTCTTATATTGTTATAGAATCTGCAGAGTTACCAGCAAACAAGTATGCCTATTTAACATTCGAGTAATTTTTCAGGTTGAACACAGTGATTATGCGTGCATATAACAGTATTATTGCAATGTACATGGTCAGCATTGTAGTGATTGTAACTTTTGCGATATTCACTGCCGTTCAGGTGAGTCGTTAAACAGACAGTTTTCTCTAACGTAATTCAAAATACATGTACAATTCACATCTTAAGCAATATAACATTCACTTGTATACGCGTATAATAAAAACCGGATTGTACAGTATCCTTATGTGACTGTCTCTTCCCCGCTTCATGACATAAGTAAAATTGTAATATCAGTCTCGTTTTAAAAGTAAGTGACAAAATAATTTATTAGGAAGTTATAATAAGAAAAACTATTGTTATCAAAAATCGTTATTCTGAAAGAAAAATGATACAAGCCTTGGATCGTAATCTCAAAAATGTGAATTGAATTAGTTAACGTCAAAGAAATCGACACTATTTATTGACACTTTTCTGAAACAGACACACCCGTATTCACACAACTGTTTTCAAGGATACGTTGAAAACTTATAACTTGGTGATACTTTTAATATACAACTAATTGATAAACATAATGTTAGTTTTGCTAAAAAAACAAGATTTGAGTTACAGGAAATAACTGTATTTAAAAACTTACTTAAATAACTTTTATTTACTATGGACTCATACGCCATAACACTTTAAACTACAAAAATGGAACTTACCAATTTAAGAATTTCTCAAATATTTGATATTATTGTCAACTAATCAGAACCTAAAATATACCATAAGATAACTAAAATTCAACTATATATATATATATATATATTGTAATAAAAATATAAATAAGTTGTAATGTAATGTGTTTATGTTTAATTGGTGTGTAATTATTGGTGTGGCTCTCGACGTCTTACTGGCCTGAAACACTTCCTTAAGTTTCCCAGCTGGTCGAGTCCCAATGGTAGCAAGGCTGGTCGAGTAGCGTAATGTTGATGAAGAAATGTATGTTCAGCTTAACCGAAAGTTTCAAAACAAAAATTATTGTTTTGAAGAAAATTTAAAAAAAAAAATTATGTTTATAAAAAAAAATAATTAAAAAAAATTTTTAATTTTATTAATTAATTAATTATAATCAATTAATTAATATAGGGCTGTGAAGTTTTAAAAAGTGTAATGCTCTTCTGAAACTTTTTATTAAAGTTTTGGTATATTTTAAATAAACTATCACCACTCATAAGATTGTCTTTAAACCAATCGATACTTGTTTACCTTTTTATTTTTTAGGTTATCTTCACTTATAGGTGGTAAAGTCCTGACAGATTATTAATTATAATTATATTAATGATAACTAGTAATATTTATGAAATGAAGAACTATTTAGTGTTGAAGAATATTAATCTTTTATTAATTAATAGCAATTTGACTCTTATCGATTATTATCGACTCTCAGGATATCGAAAAAGTTACAAAGTATATTATATAAAAATTATACAGGGTTCTTTAAACAGCCAATTATTATCAAAGTCAGAGAAATCGGGCTAATATTTAAAAAGTATAACGTTACAACAAATTAATAATTATTACTAAACACAGACATTGAATAATAATTTGAAAATAAAATAATTGTTTTCACCAAACAGCTGGGTTGAACTAGGAGGCGTTGCCGTGGCGAAGACGACCAATATTGCAAATGGCTGCCGTGAAGTTAGTAAGATGTCATTCGTATATTCGACGTTCCAAATAAAAGATTTTCCTGTAGTATTCCTGTTCTGGTGTCTGCGAATCTCTTGTTAAATGTTGTGTAGTGCCTAGTGTACTGTTTCTGAGTTGTATTTAGTGTATCCGTGTAATTATTAGTTCAAACACTTTCCCCGATTCCGTCACTAATTTGGGTTAATGTATTATACAGTTTTCTAGTGTTTTGTGGTGTTTTTCGGAGTAGATATGTATTGTTCTGTGTTATGGAGTGTTTCTTGATTGTTTCTGTTATAATATGAGAGTTTTAGAAGTATTTTACAAGTCACTCGCGATTTCACAATAACGTACTATACACTCGCTTTATATGACTATTATAAGTTAGGTTAGGCACGTTACAAAACGTTTGTCATGTTAACCGTTCAAATACCAATAATTAAATAACTGTTTCCTCCAGTTTCAATTAAACTCTTAGCCAATATAATATTATTCTTAACATTGTTCAAATATATTTTCATATCCTGTGCACACTTTAATATTTCACTATAGAAATACCTAAACTTGGGTTATTTGTCAATTTTATTCACTAGATGTTATTTAAATTAATCTTTCAGTTCATTCTGGTTATATTCAGATTAAATAATGCCGTTTTATAGTGTTTTCTGTCCAAAATTAGTAATTTTACTTTCAGTTTGGTATACTCTGAAAAGTCAAAACATCAAAATTTACTTCCTGTCATTATATAAATTCAGCCATTTTATCAGTTATATTTAATATTAATAATCCTATATTGTATTAAAAGGTTTATATTCCCTGATTTTCTGGTAATTAATTGAATTAGTTGTATTCTGAAACATTATTCTGGAATATATGACTCCCATGTCTAAATTTCTGAGTTTAGTCATTTTCATTTTTATTTATAATTCTGAATATAATTTATTAAAATCTTCCTAAATGGTATGTGCAATTATATGGCTTGATCTCAAGTTTATTTTGTCTAAACCCCTTTTGTTTATTTGCATTTAAATGAGCAATTTCTCTGTTTTGATGAAGTTTGGTTTCCATTCTTTTGGCCTATGATTTTTTTTTTAACAATTTTTCTTACAAAATATTTTACAAACAATATATGATATGTGATACCCTCTCTGACTTTTACATATAGTATTATAAATTAAACATGTTTTCAAATTACACAAAAACAATTAGTATTGGTTACAATACAAATAATAGTTAAAACAAATAAAGAATTTTTTTTTTAAATAAATGGTTGTCTTCAAGTCAGACATTTTACAACAAAATCCTTATTTCTAACATGGAAATATGGTTTACAAAAAAGGTTTTTTACTAACTAACATCTTAATTACTCTCGACTATTTACAAGTAGTAACTATTTTTATAGTTCTGATGTTAGTTGTATCAGACCCAAACAAATGGCCTTATATCTAAAACATTTTTAAACATTCGTGTACTATATACATAAAAACCTTATATTTATATTCTTATTTCTAACTATTATTATAAGTAGGATTCTACAGTTTTTATACCGTCTTTTATACATTGTCTTTGGGGAATTGTACCCTGTCATTAATAAATAAATAGTATGAATTGTTCAAAAAGTATTATGAAATCTGTTTTTCTTTTTTCATGTAAAACAAAATGTTATTTTAAACAGATTCATGTCTTATGAACAACATATTGTCACAATACACATTTCAAGTCATTGAAAAATGCATATTTCATTGCATTCAATGTTTGTGATTGCCAAGAATGAAACACAAGGTTCATTTTTTATAATACCCAAAACTATCACTGGTTCACTTTGCACTTATATATTATGTTATTGCTAAATGGTCGTATAGTCTTATTAACATAATAAATTGGTTAGCGTTTTTCAATGGAGATTTGTTCCATGGGTACTATATTATTGTTTCATCTTAGTTCACAGGCAACTTTTACTTTATACACTTCTCTCTCTTAAATTTGTATACATGTGGTTTTCAATTCGTTATACTTTTATTTTTAAATATTTATTTTGGGGATATAGGGATTTGGGTGTTTTTTATAAGAGCATGACATCTTCTTCAGGATGCTGCCTTCTTCTTCTTTCATCAGTCTTCTTTTCTCCTGCCTTCTGGGATTGGTATCTTCTCCATCTTCTTGATGATGCCATCAGGTTTCTTGGGATCTTCTCCATCTTCTTCTTTATTTCAGAAATACACCACCTGTATTGGTTGATCTTGGCTTATTTTAGGGTTTCTATTCTATTTATTCTCCCTCGTTGTGGGTTTGGTCATATTCTGTACTGCTTGGTTATTTACTTTTTTACCTTCCTGGGTTATACCTTGAAAACCTTTGGTTATGAGACTGGTCTTGGATGACTCATCACTAGTAACTCCTTTTATTTGAACTTGTATTTTCTTTATAATAATGATTTCTTTCCACAGTTGCTATGAATTAATCTATTTATATTAAACTTAATGCTTTCTTCCAAATTTAAATATTATAACTTCATTATTCTAATGATCAATTGCCATTCAATATTATGCATACATCTGTCACGCTACAGATTGCTCTCCTCCAGAAGTAATTATTTCAGACATGTTTATGGATGAAATAATTTCTTATGATAATTTCATCATTTCTTATAATTCATTTTATTCTCCATTTTTATATCGACTTTTTTATAATTAGAGTTTAATTAATTTTATATATATATAATTATTTGTTTTACTACTGATCCTTTTCGGATAGTTAGCGTCTTCTGAGATATATTATTATTGTAATACATTTTCTTCCTTTATCAACTTCGTGTTGCATCCTTGGGATATTAATTCCCTAACATTCCCTATCACGTGGGCTGGGGCAGATCAGAGGGGCACTGTACGCTACTTCTCTGCTGGCCATACACCAATTCTATAAATTGAGTACAGAGGCATATCCATCCTTGCTCAAAAACATAATGCTGCTGGAATTATCTTCAGTCAGTCATCGAATAAATAAATAAAAAGTAGTCTCATTTTCGACTAATAAAAATATCTTTGGATTCTCCACTTCGTAGTCTCTCAGATTATCTCACATTTTCTATCTTAATAAATCTTCATAATCATCATTATACTCATTACATATATATTTTTTCAAAACTCTTAACTTGTCTGATATATTTAATTTAATTATGGTTGAAAACCTTTCTTTTAATAATTCTGGTTACTGTTTACAGTGTAACTCTCTTTCTTCTCCATCTGAATTCTCTTTATACTTTCTTCTGGTTACTCATAGTATTAGCATGGTCTTTATAAATAGTCTTTCGTATTCATTATTTGAATGGTCTTAATATATTATATTTAATTTTTTAACATTGTATCTTTACATTAGATATACAGGTTGTTATATTGATCATTTTATTTAAACATTTTGGTTCTTTCCTTTCTCTTAGAAAGTTATTAATCCGCCTTCGCATTCATTAACATTAATTCATTTATATTATATTTCATGTGGTATTTCTTCTCTTTGCATTTCATATAGGTCTTATTATTATCATTTGTTCGAAATCATCTTCTCCATCTGTTTGGTATGAGTTGTTCTCCTTTGCTCTTAATTAACTGTTTTCATTATCGTTTCATAGGTAATTAGTCTCTTTGCTTCCAAATTTTTTCTTTTCTTGCATATTACACTCTTTTTTGTTATTCTTCTCTACTCCTTCAAATGCTATTGTGAATGTCTAGCATTTATTCTGGATTAACGTTAATTCTCTTTTCTGAATTAACCACTTTATTTTCTTCTCAATTCAATCATAATTGACACATAATTATTTTTTGGAACTTGGTTAGTTTTAATGTAAAATTCAAACTATTCTTTTTATTTAATTGAAAAATATTTCTCATAAATCCTTGTAATATGTTGATCTTATCTTGTTTCAAAGTTCTGACGTTCTATCAACATTCAAATTCTGTTTAATTCATTTATTCCCAGAATTGTTTCATTCAGAATTGTTTATAGTACTGTGATTTTACTATTATTTCTGAATGTTTTGGTATTTCTCCAAATTCAAATTCTTCTTAATTATTTACCATAAAGTTTTCTCATAAACTTAGTTATAGTAAGTCGGTCTTACTTCATTTTCAAATTTTTTGTACATTAACTTCAAAATTCCTTTCTTTTTAATTCTTCCAAAATGTTTTTCTCATAATTCAGTGGTAGTAAGCTGTGCTTGCTTAATTTTAAATTTTTTTAAAATTAAGTTCAAAATTCTCTCTCTTTCTCTTTCTTCCATAAAGTTTTGTTCTAAATTATCAGGTTGTAGTAAGATGTACTTACATTTTTAGAATAAGTTATATTCAAAATTCTTTCTTTTTCTTTCTTCCATAAAGTTTGTTCCAAAATTATTAGGTTGTAGTAAGATGTACTTACTCAATTTTAAATTTTTATAATTATATTTCAATTCAAAAGTCTTTCTTTTTCTTTCTTCCATAAAGTTCGTTCCAAAATTATTAGGTTGTAGTAAGATGTACTTACTCAATTTTAAATTTTTATAATTATATTTCAATTCAAAAGTCTTTCTTTTTCTTTCTTCCATAAAGTTTGTTCCAAAATTATTAGGTTGTAGTAAGATGTACTTACTCAATTTTAAATTTTTATAATTATATTTCAATTCAAAAGTCTTTCTTTTTCTTTCTTCCATAAAGTTTGTTCCAAAATTATTAGGTTGTAGTAAGATGTACTTACTCAATTTTAAATTTTTATAATTAATAAGTACAAAATTCTCTCTCTTTCTCTTTCTTCCATAAAGTTTTTTCTTCAAATTATTAGGTTGTAAGTTGTTCTTACATATTTTAGAATTTTTTCAAAAATTAAATTCAAAATTCTAAATTCCTTCTTCTTATAATTCTCCAGAATTTTCTTTTCAAAATATTAGGTTGTAAGATGTACTTACATTATTTTAGGATTTTTCAAAAATAAATTCAAAATTCTAAAACTCACAACTCATTCTTCATAATATTTCTTCATAGAAGCTTGATTGTACACTCCTTTGATTTTTCCTGAAACGATTTCCTTCAACTCATATGTATTGTTATGCTTATCATTTACCACAACATATGGGCCAGTGTAAAGTAATAGTAGTTTTTTGGTTATGCCTTCTAAGGTGCTAGGCAGCTCTCTATTTTTTAGGAGGACTTTTTCACCCTCTTTATATGTTACAATTCGCCCTATTGCCTTCTGGTATTTGGCTTGCCGTTTTTCCTGATCTTCTGCTACCTTATTGTAAAACTTCAACTGGTTGAATTTCCTATTGTTGTTCGTTGGAAATTCAATGATTTGTTCAATGTCTCGGGGAGTCGGCTTCTCATACATGGCTGAGTACGGTGGAATTCCTATAGCTGGATGGTGGGCGTAATTTAGGAATGTTTCTGTCGCTGCTAGGTACTCTTGCCACTTTTTCTGTTGGTTGTGACAGTACGTGCGCAATATCCTACCCACTTCTCTTAGTACTCTCTCAGCCGGATTGCTACTTGGGTGGTAGACTGATGTCTTATACGTTTTAACCCCAAGTGCTAATAAAGTGTCTCGCCATCTCCTCCCCTTAAACTGTGTACCATGGTCGGTAATAATAGAAGATGGTCTACCGACCTCTGGGATATACAAATCGATAATCACCGCCAAAACCTTTGCTGTTGTTGCCCGATTAACCGGATATAGCTTTATATACTTGGTGTAGTGATCCCTTATGATTACCAAGTATTTATATCTGTGCCGACCACCACTACGGGGAAATGGCCCGCAGATATCCAAAAACCCTTTTTAGTTTTGCGTTGGAAGTTGTTGGTATCATGATACCCTCTGTCTTTTCATTGTTTATTTTGGCACATTGGCAGATCTTACAGGATTTGATGTATGTTCTCACCTTGCGGTTGATATTCTTGATCTTACAATTTTCTTCTAAAGCCTGTATCACTTTTAACGCTCCCATGTGACCATACCTGACATGGTAATCGATGATGACCTCCTTTTCGATTTGGTGTGGGATTATCACCTTCCATGTCTCATCGTCTAAGGCGGTTTTTATGAATAGAATTCCCTTGTTAAGGTGGTAATATTTAGAAATGGTTTCATCATTGGCTTCCAAACGACTCACAACGTTTTTCAGCTTAGGATCAGACTGCTGATGGATTCGGATATTTATTAACAAAGCTTGTAAATCGGCTCTGGTCGTGAATATGTTATAAATTTTTACTAAGCTCTCCTTCTCTCCCTCGAAAGTCTGATCTTCCAGATTTATACGTGACAACACATCCGCTACCACGTTCTTCTTTCCTGGAATGTATTCCCATTTCAGGTCATATTCTTGTAGGGCGAGTACCCACCTAGCCAATCGGCCGTGACTCAATTTGCACCTACGAAGGAACGAGATGGATTTATGATCAGTTCGTACCGTGACTTGATATCCGAGAATGTACGTCCGGAACTTGCTGCATGCGAACACCACGCTCAACAATTCCTTTTCTGTCACACTGTAGTTCTTTTCGCACTGGTTCAGTGTGCGACTAGCGAAGCTTATTACCAGATGTTGTCCCTCCTCATCTTCCTGGTATAATGTCGTTCCTAAGCTTAGGTCGCTAGCGTCACAGTTTAGAAAGAACGGTTTCTTAAAATCTGGGTGACGAAGTATGACACTCTCCAGAAACTTCTCTTTTATCAAACAAAAAGTAATATCTTGATCTTCACCCCAAGTCCATTTGTTTTTGGCAGATAACTGTGGTTGAAACTTGGCGGTCAACTCGGAATATCGGCTCTGAAACTTCCTGTAATAGTTACAGAGTCCGAGGAAAGATTGCAATTGTTTCCTGTTTCTTGGTTGCGGGAACCTCTGAATTGCCTCCACTTTCTCTGCTGATGGGGTAATACCTCTGTCGTCTAGGTTGAAACCTAAGAATTGTACCTCGCGCGCTATGAACTTGGATTTCTCCAACTTCAGTGTTATGTTGTTCTGCGCTAGTTTGTTTAGTACTAATTCCACTCTGTAATAGTGCTCCTCCCAGGTTCCGGATGTAATTAGTAAATCGTCAACATAGACGGTGGTAAATTGGAGCGCTTCTTATCCAAGAATCTGGTCCATGCATGCCACAAATATGGCGACAGAATTGACAAGTCCGAAGGGCAGTCTCTTGAACTGGTAATTGCGCCCTTCGAAAATGAACGCTACATACTGGCGGCTTTGTGGATGCAGCTCTACCTGCCAATAACCACAGACCGTATCCCAGGTGCTAATAAATCTAGTACCATGAAAACGCTTTAAGATTTCTTCTATTTCACCGGGAGAAGTTCTGTCATTCACAATTGTCTTATTCAACTCACGCGCATCTAAACAGAGCCGGACTTGTCCGTCTTTCTTCGGAACAGCAATAATTGGACTAGTGTAAGGTGATTGACTAATCTCAATTATGTCGTTTTCTATCATCTTGTTTATCTCTGTTCTCACGGCTTCTTTGAGCGACTGCGCTATTGGATATGACCTCCGGTTAAACTCTACGTTTTCTTTAAAACGAAGTTGGCACTGGTAGTTTTTTACCTTCCCTGGTTCATCAGAAAACACCGCCTTGTATTTCTCATATATAGCGATTAGACGATCAGCCAGATGTGTTGGTATTTTCTTGTTATCGCTTCCGCACTGGAAATTCCGTATTTCTTGGATCTTAACTGACCATAAATCCTCTCCTCCATGATTGTATATTATGGGTTTATAAAGATGGCTGTTTCTTATAATATTAATTTTACGAAGTTGTTGATGTATTGGGCTAGGAAGTATAGTTGTGCCTCCTACCAGATCTGCGGTCCACGTTACTCCGTCTGGGAAAAGTGATACTTTATTTAAATTAAGATCGATTACTGCCGAATATCTACGAAGAATATCGCAACCGACTAAGATGTCAAATGGTAATCCGGTGGCGATTAAAAATTCCATGTCTAAAGCTATATCACGGCTAACGACACTTAAGGAAACTTGCTTCCTAATGGTTTTATTCTGGCGGCCAGTTGCACCTACCAACACAATGTTGTTGACTGGTAACATTGGCAAAGTTTTTACACATGTACATTGTATTCTCTCCAACTCATTGGAGTTTATTATTGAAATATTAGCTCCTGTGTCTATCATTATTTTAGCGGGAACTCCTTCCACCTCCGCTGTTATATAAATTATCTCATTATTACTGTTGCTGAGACTCTTCTCGTTCTCTTCCAAAAGTTCAGTTCGTATGTCTTTCAGATAATGGTTACTTATGATAGTGATCTTCTTATTATTGTTTGCTTGTTGCAAATCATCCTTTTCTAACCCAGGAAGTATAAGCAGTAACGGGTCATCGTTGTTGATTACTGCCTCCTCTCGTTTAAAGTATTTTGGTCATTGTTTATGTTATTATTGACCGAGGCATCGTTCAGGAAACTCTGGTTTGTTTCCTGACGTTCTGTACCCTGGTTGATGTTTAACGCCCTGTTCGGTTGTCTGCCAATATCTTCCAGGCTGGTACTTCGTCTTCCCTGTTCGTGTCTTGGGCCGTCTCGTTCCGCACTCCTCCATCTTCGGTCGGCGCCGTGGAAGCTGCTCCTCCTCGGTTGATAATATCGCCTGGGTCCGCGATCTTCTGCTCTTATAAAATTTACCCTAGGGCGCGACACTCGGTTATTACTATTGCTATTATTGTTATTACTAAAATTATTATTATAGTAATTTCGGTTAGGTGGGTAAGGTCTGTCACCATTATTGTTGGGATATGGATTTCTCTGACTGTATGGGACATTATGATTTTGTTGATAAAAATTGTTTCTATTATTTGGGTAGGGGTTGTTATTCCTTACGCCGTTAAAATTACCGTTAAACTGGTTATTACGCGGCTGGTTGTTAGGGCCGTCGTAATTATTGGGCTGGTTCCGGTTACTTGTATGGTTATTGCCGTTATTGGGGTAGGTAGTCGGCCTTACTTCTGGTCTCTCATTTCTCTTTCTGCTCTGCCGATAATACTCTTCGTTCTCGTATCCCTCCAATAACTCGGTCATTCCCTGGATCGTCTTGATCTGGCTACCTCTCCGGGCCCTGATAATGTCCTCATCATAGTGATACGATATCTTGTTCACTAAACATTCTTCTGGGATTGCTGGCTCAAGGTGTTTTGCCATACACACCTTCCCCAAGAAATATGCCGTCATACTGCTACCTAATTGTGACCTGTATCTTCCATTACAAATATTGTCACGGATCAAGTTCTGGGTGGTCTCAGACCAGTATTTTGTCTTAAACATTTTCCGGAACTGTTGGTAGTCGGAAATTTCACTCCGGTTGGCCATCCACCAATTATCTGTTATGTCTCGGAAAGACTCGTCGAATATCTCCCTGCTATGGCTCCATTGGGTAATTTTATGCTTGGTCAAATATTCTTCTACCCTAGCTAGGAACTCCATCGGCTTGCGTTTGTATTGCCGGAAGTTGAGCCACTCTCGGTTTTCGTTGACAGGCAATCCGGTGAAATGAGTCGGTCTGTTTCTAATCGCTTCCATCTCCTCTCGGCTTTGTCGCACCTGACCGGTGATACTGGCCATGGTCTCTTGTATATCGTTACATCGTTCTGTAACCTGGTTGCGTACTTTTCCGAATTCTTCTTGATTTTCCTTCCTCTGTTCTTCTACCTTCCTACGACTATGTTCTTCGATATTTGTGAACTTGATGTTCACCACTTCTTTAAACTCATTCACCTCCTTTTCGGTCTGGTTGCACTTTCCATCAATCTCTCGAATCTGTCGATTGACCATTATATTTTCTTCTTCCATCTTCTTATTCATCGCTTTTTTGTTAACATTGATTTCTTTGTTCAGTTCTTCTCGCAACAATTCCATCCTTTCGTCCAATTTGTCCAAATTCTCTTGATTGACCTCTCTTAATTCTTCTCTTAAAATTTGATTGTCCTCTCTCAATTCTTCCAGCTTCTCCCCCATCTTCTCTTCCAACTTCCTGTTATCTTCTTTCAACTCTTCCTTCAATTGTCGGTTGTTCTTCTCTATCTTCTTCCTGGTTTCATCGATTTTCTGATTAGTATTTTCAATTTTATTAATCAATTCTTCTTTGGTCGACTTGAATTCTTCCTTGAACAATTGGTTGTCTTCCTTCAATTCTTCTAACTTCTTCCCCATCTCTTCTTCCATCTTCTTGTTGTCTTCCTTCAAATCTTCTATGTTCTGGTTCATCCCCGTTAACTCTTCTCTTGTGGATTGATTATCCTTCTTCAATTCTTCCATCTTCTCTTCCATCTTCTTGCTGTTTTCTTCCATCTTCTTACTATTTTCTTCTATCTTCTTATTGGTTGTTTCGATTTTATTTCCTAAATCTTCTTTCAAAGACTGGTTATCATTTCCCAATTTCTTGCTCAAGTCTTCCTTCCATTCTTCCAACTTTTTATTTAATGTTAGATTGTCTTCCTTCCTTTCCTTACGATTTTCTTCTTTTGTTGTTTGGTTGTCCTTCTTCATTTCCATTATCACTCTAAACATCTCTTGCATGGTTGTGTTTTCTGCTTGTGGAGGTTTTTCTAACTGTTCCTCCCGAACATTGATTTCCCCTGTCTGAGTAGGCATTTCGGGTTGTTCCTCTGGTTGTACCGGTTGTTTGGACAACACCGAGGGTAATGACTCTTCCACCTCCACTGGCGTTGCCTCTTTGTTGTCCATATCGACTTCTATTTCTTTTTCGGCCTCCGCTGCCCGTTTCTTAGATGTTGCACGTCGTTGCATTTTCCCTTGAAATTCTCTGGCTTTGTAGCTGTTGCCTAGCTCCAACTAGTGATTGGGCAGAATGTATTGGCCTTCCAATCGCTAATTAAAGCCCCTAAAGTTGTGCGCCAATTTGTAATAAAAATATAAATAAGTTGTAATGTAATGTGTTTATGTTTAATTGGTGTGTAATTATTGGTGTGGCTCTCGACGTCTTACTGGCCTGAAACACTTCCTTAAGTTTCCCAGCTGGTCGAGTCCCAATGGTAGCAAGGCTGGTCGAGTAGCGTAATGTTGATGAAGAAATGTATGTTCAGCTTAACCGAAAGTTTCAAAACAAAAATTATTGTTTTGAAGAAAATTTAAAAAAAAAAATTGTTTATAAAAAAAAAATAATTAAAAAAAATTTTTAATTTTATTAATTAATTAATTATAATCAATTAATTAATATAGGGCTGTGAAGTTTTAAAAAGTGTAATGCTCTTCTGAAAATTTTTATTAAAGTTTTGGTATATTTTAAATAAACTATCACCACTCATAAGATTGTCTTCAAACCAATCGATACTTGTTTACCTTTTTATTTTTTAGGTTATCTTCACTTATAGGTGGTAAAGTCCTGACAGATTATTAATTATAATTATATTAATGATAACTAGTAATATTTATGAAATGAAGAACTATTTAGTGTTGAAGAATATTAATGTTTTATTAATTAATAGCAATTTGACTCTTATCGATTATTATCGACTCTCAGGATATCGAAAAAGTTACAAAGTATATTACATAAAAATTATACAGGGTTCTTTAAACAGTCAATTGTTATCAAAGTCAGAGAAATCGGGCTAATATTTAAAAAGTATAACGTTACAACAAATTAATAATTATTACTAAACACAGACATTGAATAATAATTTGAAAATAAAATAATTGTTTTCACCAAACAGCTGGGTTGAACTAGGAGGCGTTGCCGTGGCGAAGACGACCAATATTGCAAATGGCTGCCGTGAAGTTAGTAAGATGTCATTCGTATATTCGACGTTCCAAATAAAAGATTTTCCTGTAGTATTCCTGTTCTGGTGTCTGCGAATCTCTTGTTAAATGTTGTGTAGTGCCTAGTGTACTGTTTCTGAGTTGTATTTAGTGTATCCGTGTAATTATTAGTTCAAACACTTTCCCCGATTCCGTCACTAATTTGGGTTAATGTATTATACAGTTTTCTAGTGTTTTGTGGTGTTTTTCGGAGTAGATATGTATTGTTCTGTGTTATGGAGTGTTTCTTGATTGTTTCTGTTATAATATGAGAGTTTTAGAAGTATTTTACAAGTCACTCGCGATTTCACAATAACGTACTATACACTCGCTTTATATGACTAGTATAAGTTAGGTTAGGCACGTTACAAAACGTTTGTCATGTTAACCGTTCAAATATTAACTAACCATAATTAACCATGGTTAACATAACCATGTTTCCTCCAGTTTCAATTAAACTCTTAGCCAATATAATATTATTCTTAACATTGTTCAAATATATTTTCATATCCTGTGCACACTTTAATATTTCACTATATAAATACCTAAACTTGGGTTATTTGTCAATTTTATTCACTAGATGTTATTTAAATTAATCTTTCAGTTCATTCTGGTTATATTCAGATTAAATAATGCCGTTTTATAGTGTTTTCTGTCTAAAATTAGTAATTTTACTTTCAGTTTGGTATACTCTGAAAAGTCAAAACGTCAAAATTTACTTCCTGTCATTATATAAATTCAGCCATTTTATCAGTTATATTTAATATTAATAATCCTATATTGTATTAAAAGGTTTATATTCCCTGATTTTCTGGTAATTAATTGAATTAGTTGTATTCTGAAACATTATTCTGGAATATATGACTCCCATGTCTAAATTTCTGAGTTTAGTCATTTTCATTTTTATTTATAATTCTGAATATAATTTATTAAAATCTTCCTAAATGGTATGTGCAATTATATGGCTTGATCTCAAGTTTATTTTGTCTAAACCCCTTTTGTTTATTTGCATTTAAATGAGCAATTTCTCTGTTTTGATGAAGTTTGGTTTCCATTCTTTTGGCCTATGATTTTTTTTTAACAATTTTTCTTACAAAATATTTTACAAACAATATATGATATGTGATACCCTCTCTGACTTTTACATATAGTATTATAAATTAAACATGTTTTCAAATTACACAAAAGCAATTAGTATTGGTTACAATACAAATAATAGTTAAAACAAATAAAGAATTTTTTTTTAAATAAATGGTTGTCTTCAAGTCAGACATTTTACAACAAAATCCTTATTTCTAACATGGAAATATGGTTTACAAAAAAGGTTTTTTACTAACTAACATCTTAATTACTCTCGACTATTTACAAGTAGTAACTATTTTTATAGTTCTGATGTTAGTTGTATCAGACCCAAACAAATGGCCTTATATCTAAAACATTTTTAAACATTCTTGTACTATATACATAAAAACCTTATATTTATATTCTTATTTCTAACTATTATTATAAGTAGGATTCTACAGTTTTTATACCGTCTTTTATACATTGTCTTTGGGGAATTGTACCCTGTCATTAATAAATAAATAGTATGAATTGTTCAAAAAGTATTATGAAATCTGTTTTTCTTTTTTCATGTAAAACAAAATGTTATTTTAAACAGATTCATGTCTTATGAACAACATATTGTCACAGTACACATTTCAAGTCATTGAAAAATGCATATTTCATTGCATTCAATGTTTGTGATTGCCAAGAATGAAACACAAGGTTCATTTTTTATAATACCCAAAACTATCACTGGTTCACTTTGCACTTATATATTATGTTATTGCTAAATGGTCGTATAGTCTTATTAACATAATAAATTGGTTAGCGTTTTTCAATGGAGATTTGTTCCATGGGTACTATATTATTGTTTCATCTTAGTTCACAGGCAACTTTTACTTTATACACTTCTCTCTCTTAAATTTGTATACATGTGGTTTTCAATTCGTTATACTTTTATTTTTAAATATTTATTTTGGGGATATAGGGATTTGGGTGTTTTTTATAAGAGCATGACATCTTCTTCAGGATGCTGCCTTCTTCTTCTTTCATCAGTCTTCTTTTCTCCTGCCTTCTGGGATTGGTATCTTCTCCATCTTCTTGATGATGCCATCAGGTTTCTTGGGATCTTCTCCATCTTCTTCTTTATTTCAGAAATACACCACCTGTATTGGTTGATCTTGGCTTATTTTAGGGTTTCTATTCTATTTATTCTCCCTCGTTGTGGGTTTGGTCATATTCTGTACTGCTTGGTTATTTACTTTTTTACCTTCCTGGGTTATACCTTGAAAACCTTTGGTTATGAGACTGGTCTTGGATGACTCATCACTAGTAACTCCTTTTATTTGAACTTGTATTTTCTTTATAATAATGATTTCTTTCCACAGTTGCTATGAATTAATCTATTTATATTAAACTTAATGCTTTCTTCCAAATTTAAATATTATAACTTCATTATTCTAATGATCAATTGCCATTCAATATTATGCATACATCTGTCACGCTACAATATATATATATATATATATATATAATATTTAATATTTATAATGACTTTACATCAAGATGTTTTCTCCTTATTTGGAACATGTTCCGGGAAGCTTTGTGTTCCCATCTTCAGCCTTCCTGATTTTACATACAACACAAATTTTACATAGGACAAACAAAAACAACTGAAAAAACGTTATTTTGAACACCTAAACGCATACAAAAACCAGAAATATATAAATCTAATTTATCCACAAATGCAATAAACACTGGACATGAATTCCCAGACATAACCAACATGACACTAATAAAACACATACCACACAAAGGCACCATAATGAACATTTGAGAAAATTTACAAACATAAAACAAAAAACAAACAAATACCTGAACAGATACAAATCAATACAAAACACGACACAATTTTCAAAGCAATCAACATTGAAAATACACAAAATACTAATATATACACCACAATCACACACAATAATACCAATTTAAAGTACCATAAGCCAACAGGAAACCACAACAATAACCAACCAACACACAAGTACTTCACAAGACTCAAAATCAGGAAGGCTAAAGATGGGAACACAAGGCTTCCCGAAACATGTTCCAAATAAGGAGAAAACATCTTGAGGTAAAGTCATTATAAATATTAAATATATTATGTACATCAAGAAACGGACTGTAGCAAAAAGTGTTTGAATATATATATATATATATCGTCCAATTTTAAGACTATTCCAAATATTACGTAACCAAACAAATAAAAAAGAATTGGAAGACCTTTAAATCTACTTCACCAAAACCTGAACATCAAACCGGAAAACCCTGATTTAGCTACTTATTCAATCACTATTTTAAAATCCTTTTCTAAGTTAAATTGTTTAACGTACATCAGTTTTCTATCTAAATGCTAAAAAATTTTAGAATTTACAAGTTTTAAATATAAAAATAATTATAAATTAGAAAACAAGTAAAAGTAATTGAGAGCACGATAGTTTCTTTAAATAACTATCTAATACTAAAAACGTTACTAAAACTTATACTACAACAAAAGTTAATAAACATAAACAAGTATACATACACAGAAAAAATCCGATTTTTCGTGTCAGCTTTGACTTTGCTCTGAAAACGTCCATATTCTACCACTATCAAAAAACCTTATGAAACATACAAATTAAAAGTTAATGTTTACAAAACAAAAAACACTACTATACAGAAAATAAATAACAATTTTCAACTAAGTAAGTTATAATCTGCTTCTCCTTTGTATTCACTACCGGTTGTTTGAACTTCAAAGATCTTCAGCTGTTAAAGTTAGGTCCATATACTTTCCTTTAAAGTATATGAGTAATTCAGTGATTCCTCAGTAAAGAGCAGTTTTCCCTTCTAATACCAGCTCTTTAGGACCACCAGACACTGAATATCCTCTGCTCCGTGTGTATTCTAATTACACTTACCCTTTGTTTTTCGCAGTCTCGGATAAATTCCTACATTTTAGATATTATTTTATTTTGGATTAGCAGAGCACTAGCAGCAAGACCCATTCGGTAGAAGCGAGAGTGTACACTTCAGTACTGTAAAACGAAAATCGTTTTAAAGGGCTGAGATCTTGTTATGTTTCCTAAGATACGTTTAGTGCTGTTGAAACAGGTGTTTTCATTAATTTAATACATTGCAGCTTCATGGAACCGAGTACTGCATTCACTATTGGCAAGTATTTCCGGATTGGTAATAGCGAAGACTGTGACGACGAAGACGATACAGACGCTTCCGTTGCGGCAGAATATAAGATCACGTATCATTTTACAATTTCGATACTCCAGAAGATATGCCCAAATTTGAGATTGCTTATGGTGTTCAGAGGAAAGTGGCCCTTGCTCCCTCTGAAGAAAGACGAAAGAGCGGTTACGACGTGAAGAGCAGGCGCCCACTGCAGAGATTTTAATGATAGAGTCAATGCCCTAAAGTCAATCAATCGCTTTGTGGCGCGTCATGAAATGTCTGACGAAATTAAGACTCACGATTTGACTTTATTCTATAGTCGTGGCCAAGAAGAAAGAGGACAAGATGACAGATTTTCTGGATATCAATCACTTCTGTGTAGTTTTTGTTGGGCTGTTGAGAATAAGACTATATTGATCTTGTCAGTTTAGCGGACGTGACAAGCCACGTACGTGAGCACAAAAACATATAGGTAACATGCTTTCTCTCTCATTATCTGATAATCCCTGAATCCCTGAACACTGTAAACTAGCACTTCGCTCTTAGCACTGTTGGATGTAACAGGTGGTTGGCTAAGCTCCTGAAATAAAGATGCTAGCTATGAATTTATCTCATTGAATTACATGTTCAATAACTGCATGCAAATTTGTAGTACAAGATTGAGTCGTCGAAATAATTTATAGTTTATTTATTAGAGTACAATTAAAATTTTTAGAGCTTGTAGGAATAGTCATTTACACGACAAAAATTGTCACTTTCAGTAAAAAGTAAAGAATGTAATGCAGCCTAAAACCATTACTATATTTCTGTATCATTAGGTATGACATAGGCAACAGAAACAGCATTTACAATCATATACGTTTTCGGCCATTACTAATAACATGTAATGACGATTTCTGGTTGAGCCTAACAGTTAAGATTCTTATCATATGCCACTAACAAAGAGTGATTACAGGACAAAATGTCAAAAAAAAAAGTGTCCAAACCAATATGTTCAGTCGAAAATGTCTAATTCGAATAAAGTCCAAACTAATAAAAGTCCAAAACACATAATGTCCAAAAATAATTTTTATTTGAAACGAACAATTTTAGGTTACAAATATAGGTAATGTCCAATCGTTTCAATGTAAGCCAATTCGTTGTCTTCGTCTGAAAATTCTTGATATTTACTGACAATGTTGAAAATTAGATCCCCATTGCGCTGTTGAGTTGAACTAAGCAAACTTTTAAGAAATGAAAATTGTGTGCTTCAACAGTGTATTCATTAAGGAAGCTAACAACAAAATAATCACAATTACTTTGATTTAGTGAAACAGGAAATGATAACATTCTGTACATACTGCAAGCACGTGGAACAAGGGTGACTCACGTTCTGGTAGCCACCATATTGGTCGGTCTGCTGCATTATTAACATGCTTTCTCTCTAATTAACTGATAACCCCCCGTACACTGTAAACTTTGCTCTTAGCACTTTTAGGTGCAACAAGTAACTGGCATAATTCCTGAAATAGAGGTGCTAGCGATGCCTTCAACTGATTTAATTCCATGATTTCTTAACAAATATTGCCGAATGGAAACGCTTGTTAAAAACATGCATTCAAATGAAGTGAATAATATTAATTATGTCATACTAAAATTATTTAACTCTGTAGATATACGAGTATATTTGTCAGT
This sequence comes from Magicicada septendecula, assembly GCA_034769895.1. Taxonomy (NCBI): domain Eukaryota; kingdom Metazoa; phylum Arthropoda; class Insecta; order Hemiptera; family Cicadidae; genus Magicicada; species Magicicada septendecula. The sequence continues at coordinate 347,965,570 of CM068375.1, forward strand.
CTGTGAAAGATTTTAATAGAGACATACTAAACAACTGTTTCATAAAGTACAGTTTTTAGATTTGTGGTCGTCGCTTTTGTTAATAAATACTAATTACAAATAGTATTAATTTCAGTAACATTAATCAGCAAATAATATTTTTGTCTTTATATTTCTTTTGTAAAATTTTATTATGCCCTTACGACATAAGTGACATGTGTAGCGTACGTGAAGCTCGTCAGCAAGGAAAGACAATGTTTTAATACTCTCCATTAAGAATAACTGACACTTGCAAATTCTTGATGCTGCTCAATAAACGTAGAATCGTCTAGAACCTTTTCGTCAACTTTACACAATAGTGACTTTTGCTAGGCTATGTACCTACAATCTATTGCAATTCAATCATCAGCCATTGAGTTCTGCGAATTTTACTGATTGTGTAGGAAGCGTAGATAGTTTTCACTGACTATTTTATCTGATGATAAACAGACCAGTGTTTTAATGAAATGCAGTAAGATGTTTTACGTGAAGTAGAAGTATTTATTTAAGAAGATCTGGGCACCCCTATCTAACTACTGTTAAAACTGCAAGTTCTGTACTTATAGTAATGCAATTTTCCACAGATATAGCGTTATGCCTTGTTACGACTTTAGCACAGAGAATTTCAATTTTTTTCTTGGTTCTAGAAAAAAATTGCTTTCTGTAAATGTACTTTTACCCGTGTTTTTTGCATTTCAGACTTTATAAATTTCAGTTTATTGAGTATATTTACAAATCCTTGTGTTCAAAGTTGAAATATATACATAAAATGTTGGAAAAAAAATTACGTTCCTCCTTTTTGTATGTTCTGAGAAAAGTAACATACATTTGAAAAAAACAAACTTTCAAAAAACTAAAAACAAGATGACCCTACCTTTTTTTAAGCTACAGTTGAATATGAGGGCCTTGCTTCTGTGTTAGCCTTCTACAAATTCCTTTTTGTTTTGCGAGCCTTGTTAGTTGCTTTTTTAAAGGAGTTTACCCAATTCGCTCTATTGTACAAAAGCTTTTATTGCTTTGTACAATATATGCCTGGTATAAACCCTAAGGTTTTCAGCACGTGACACTTAGCTACAGCTTCCTCATTGAAACTTGCAACAATATCAGCAACACTAAACTTCAAAGTTTTTGGCACAACAAACACTGATTATGGAAATTAAGCTCTAATAACTGCATTTAGGATCTCGTTTGGTGTTTGAGTCTTGCCATGTAAACTGTTTTTTTTTTTCAAGAGCTGTTAAGCCAAGCCTCTGAAAACGGATTTTATCTCCATCACTACTCCTTCGGGGTGATGAAATACTGTGTTTGTATTTCTTACCTTGTACTTTAGCGCCTCTAAATTTACATTAGCTTTTGTGAATATCCACTAAATTGTGATGTGCAAGTGAAGCTGCTTGATGGTTACGCTGGAGTTTAACATCTTTTAAATATTTTTTTAGAAAATTTACCGTATTATAATCACAAGTATTATATACAAAATTAAACTCCAAAGAACAGATAACAATTTTTGCAAATGAACAAATTTTGCACACACAAAATTTTTGTTTGTATCCGGATCCCCTTAAGTTCGTGATTTTTACTTCCATAAGAAAATGGAAGTTTGATTACATGCTCCATAAGAAAATGGAAGTATGATGATGCCGAAAAAAATCGTGTTCAAGATAAGGGCTGATTCTGATTGTACTAGCCTCTAAACATGAAAAAAGTCATTTTTCGAAAAGTGTCTGTGTGTCTGTGTATCTGTGTGTAGAATTTTTTCTATGCCAAACGATAACTGCCGCACATTCAAATAGAATCAAATAACTTTTGCATACCTCCCTGCGTTGTAGAGGACTCATGGTCCATTGATTTTGGTGAAGATCGGTTAAGGAAAAGGGGTAGTTTACCTGTAACATTTTAGGTTTTACCAAGAGTAAAGTACTTGAAAATTCATTTAAACTTTATCAAACAATGGTAATTGTTAAAAATAAAATAATTTTGTTGCCAGGCAATAAAATTATAATTTTTTCATTTTAATTTAAATTATGTATGAGTAAAAATATATCGTTTTTAGCAGGTGAGCATATCTCAATTATGTAATGTTTACGTTTCCAAATTTTTATTATTATGATTACCGCAATAAAAAGGCAGACAGGACACACACAATTTGCGTTATTTCTGGCCTCATTCATGTATATTTTCTTACGTTTGCACGCTTTTTAAATGGAAAGTGCCGAAACCCGCACCAACACAAAGCGTGCAAGCCGAAAAGGTGTCCAGCGATTTGCTTCCTGTGGATCCCTCGCCAGTGTAACTGCATGTGTTTAGAGAGGAACGGTTCATAGACAGACTTTTCGGCTTTAGGGAATGAACCCTCTGCAAGATGCTCAGGGTCCATGAGAGACTTCAGAGCGCTCCTTCTTTTCTCCGTGTTTGTTCTGTGAAACGTACACTGTAGACTCGCAGCTTTACTCTGAGCATCGCTCCATAGGGAATGTTGAAACTTTTTGTCCACGGTGTACCCTCATACACACTAAAACCTGCTCTGATGTTTTGATTACGGACATCATATTATTAAAACTTTGGAAACTTGAACACTACTTAATGAAGATCATACATTAACTTTTACAAGCCATTAATTTTATGCATATTTTGAAGCATATTGTTTTAATTGTTTTAATAAATTAATACAATCTGTGTACCTATTTCTATTATGATATAAGAATTACAAACTAATATGTGCATGTGTGTATGTATGAAAAATATATAAATAGTTTTCTCCTCTGGAAAATTGTTTGCCCTTCCTGGAAAATATTTTTTTGACCTGCCTGATGGATAGTTATTTACTAATCTGTGTGAAATATAGCGTTATGACATGGATCAGAATGGTGGGTGTTAAACAGAAGACACAAACGTATTAAGGAAGAAATGTTTTGCTGAGAAATTTATAATTATACGGATGAACAGAATCGTCGTTCAGGAAATCAGAAGACGAATAGAAAGAAAGACTCGATTTAAAAAAAATGACTAATATAGTATTGACAGGAAAATCTTTAATAACACTACAGACATCATTTACCCTCGGCCGAAACTCGCAGCGAGAGTCCAATTTCATTATAGAAATCAGATCACAGCTCCCTTTGGCCATCACTTCGTTAGACCTACAAACATTTTGTCCAAAAGTACAGCCCTTCCTCACGAAGATTGAGAATAGTCTTCACCCACCTGACATGGGAGTATCATTTTAGCTGATACGTCATTTCTTCAGAACTCAAGCACTCATTTGATGTTTTGTCACCACATCTAGCTCTGCTTCTTGTTTTAAATATAAATCTTAGAACATGGAAGTCATGTATGGTTCTCCATACCGATTTTTATTATTGTGTACAGTGAGTGTTGAATAAATCTGTAACTAGGATACTAGGATACTTTTCGTAAGACGAATGTGAGTCATTCATGAAAGTGTTAATAAAACTATCGGTTTCTTCAACGTTCAATAATAATTTGAATAATATTTACGACGTGTCATACAAAGCCTTGTTATTAATGGAACGTCCGTTACATTTATTGTGTTAAAACATGGCAATACAAATACACTGTATTCTTGTAGTAACCTAACCAAAACTTGTTTTCAGAAGCAGCCTGGACCCAAAGAAAGAATACAGGTCATAGCAGTAATTATGTACGCTCTTTCCACAATGTTTTCGTATTATCTGCTTTGCCACTTTGGAAGTCTTGTTAAATCTGAGGTATGATATTAAACGTGATTACCAATTGTACCTTTATTTGTTTATTTACTTTATGTCTAAAACAACTTTACATCCACGTATTCTGAGATTTTTATCCGTTAAAAATCCTTTTTTCCAGGACTTCAAAAGTTTTTACATTTTGATTTTCTCTCTTCTTATGCTTTTTCTTCTTCTTCTTCTTCTTCTTCTTCTTCTTCTTCTTCTTCTTCTTCTTCTTCTTCTTCTTCTTCTTCTATCTCTTTTTCTTCTTCTCTAGTTTTGACGTTTTCGTGAAAGATACGTTGCCAAACTCCTATTTTCTTTTTTCTGCCGTTTCCCATTATATCACTTGTTTTCGTAAGTTTTTCTTCCCCTTTTTTGTACACGGCCATATCATGTCGGCTTACTTGTCCTTATTTAATCTGGTATTTTGTGTGTGTGTGTGTGTGTGTGTGTGTGTGTGGTATTATTTATTATTTTTCTTATTCTGTTACTTTATATTATATCAGTGTTTGAAGCTTGACGCAGGTGTAAAGATGAAAATTAACTTTGTCGAAACGTCGGCGTGAATAATTTACATTTTAACTGATTGAACCTTATTAAATCATTATTATAAATGATAAGGTTGAACTCGATGTTGAAAGTTGGTTATGGCCAAAGAGAAGTGATAATAGCAGTCTATGATTCGACTCCTGCGTGCACCGTTAAATTAAAGTGCGTTTTTTAGCCCCTATCTATTTTTGAAATGGTCTTATTCTTGATATTTGCTTAATCATTGCCAAAGGTTTGCTACAGAATTTGTATATGGGGTACAGAAGGACAATGAACAATATTTTTTGCTAGAAAAGTCATGTCTGATTGCGCTTTGTGGCAAGAATGTCTTATCTTGCATGAAATAAAGTCTCTATTAGTGAACTAGTCTTTAAATTGCAGAAAATGTTGGTGTTTAAGAACTTTACTATACTGGTTCTGTTTTGCAATACCTTCTATAATATATAATCTTTTAGTTCCTTTAGAAGACATGCAACTCCAAGGCATTGTTGAAGTGTATCTTTGCAATACACTGCGGTTAAAACACATCAACTTTTAATTGGCATACATGCTTATCAGTCTTTCCATCTATTTAGAAAATGTATTCGGAAAACTATGTTTACCTGTTTGACCGGTTAAAATTACTGGCATATCCTCAGTATTCTGTCAACTTTTCTATTACAAAAAGTATGAAAAATTATATATAATTTTTATATTATTATATATAATATATATTTTATTATATATGAATATATATATATGTAAGGCTAGGGTTTTAATAATTTATTATTATTATTCCGGCTGTACACTGTTTACACACTTTCCGGAACCAAAGATTACTGAAGTGATCGAATTCTCATCTTCCATTGCTGTTTGTCCATCCAAAGATCTTCTTCAACTTCTCGTTCCTTCAATATAGTCTGAACTTCTTCTATTAAGGTGATCGGTGGTCTTCCTCTTTTCCTTCTTCCTGGTGGGATCAATTCCATAACTCTTCTTGGCAATCTTTCCTGTGTTATTCTATTCGTGTGTTCATACCATTGAAATTTTTTGTTTGGATAAAATCAACAATTAAAATTTTCACATTCGTTCTATCCTTAACAGCTCTATTTCTAATTTTCTTACGTCTTGATACTCTTGCAGAACGTCTCCAAAAGTTAATCTATGCTGTCATTACTTTTGTTGAATTGTGTTTATTAGTAGTCCAAACGTCTCAGCAGTAAGTCATGATACTTCTAACAATGGTTTTAGATATTTTGGTTTTAGTTTCTGCTGTAATTTGACTATCCCACAGGATTCCATTTAATGTAGATATAGCCATCTTTCCCAAATTAATTCTGGATTGTATTTCTTTGTCTTGCTTCTCACTGTCCGTAATTGTTACCCCTAAATACTTGTATTCCTCTGTATATGAAATCTTCTCCATGTCTTCCTCCAATATCAAGTCTTGATCAAGGTCACCTATTGCCATATATTTTGTTTTATTCATATTTAAATTTGGCTGTTTTATGCGGTCTGTATGTGAGAGGCCAGCAATACAAAGTTGCCCCTAAACAACAGTTTATAACATTTCCATGCCATATTATTTTACATAGGTAAAACTTTTTTTACTGGTTGCTACTCTGCTTGCTATCTGGACAGATTTTCCTCACTACGTTTGAGTGAAAAATTACCAAAGCTGACTGTTTCTTTAACATATTATATTTTGTGCCTGTGTTTGCACAATCCGGCGTTCGAAGAAATGCAATCCTAGTTTCTGATTCGGATAAATGTCGAAGTATTAGTTGGTAAGCGCAATTTCTATGGCACTGTTTCGGCTGGTAACGCGATCTAGTGGTGGAGTTTGGGTTTCGTTGTGAGCGCTGGCAAACTGCGCAGTTCCAGCCTTGTCCTCACTGAATAAACAGCTCAGCCGTCTTCCCTCGGTAGCGATTTTTTTGTGTGTAGTCTACCTCATCTTTATGGCAGGCTAATTGCTTAAGACTCACCGGTAAGTGCATTATATACATATACATAATAATTGCTTGCAAGAAATTGTAAATTCAAAACTTTTTCATTCCAGTTGTGAACATGTAGAATGCATGTGGTGTGATCAGATATGTGAGAGTACGGTAAGATAATTAATTTATATTGTTGTATTTGAATACCGCCTGTAATTGCATTAACTATTGTTCATTCATTCTGGTATAAAGACGTAACCGAATTGAGTAATTTAGTGAAAACTGTATCTTATTAGCTATGTATGAACACGCACGTGTGACCCGAAAAGTGAACATTCTTTTAAGTAAAACATTTAAGTGTAAACTTTAAGACCGCGCTAGACGAAGTACTGTGTATCTATTAATTGTCTGTAGCTGAGGGGCCTTTAATGTATTCATTATTTGCAAAAATTGTGATTGAATGTATCGCCACGTGGCCAGGGGTCTGAGAGCATGTCAGGTTATGTTGCGGCTGGTCAGAGCCGGTGTGCATTCCTCATTACTGTGCCTGGTTATGAGTTAATGATGATCATTTAGTAACATATAAATCAAATGCAAATTTAAAATTATTTTATGCATTATTTTGAGTTGGTTGGGAACGCTAGTTCAGGGGTTTAGTATACATGACAAGTGTGCAAGCATTAGTGGACAGTTCATTAATCATTTTGAATCTTTAGGGTTCTCGCCCTAGAAAGGAGATCTGGCCCCAGCTTGGTGTATTGCCACCTTCACCAGCTATGAACCACTAAAAACTTCGTCTGTGCCGAGGAGGAGCTAGCTGCCGCCAACAAAGTGAAACAGCCGCTTCATATGAGGTGATATAAACTCTTTTTTATTTTTATCCTGGCCAGCGGAACATCCCATGTGAGGTGTTTGTGCTATAACAGTTTACTTTATTCAGCAAGATGGTTAAATCGAGGGTGTGTCGGCGAGACAATTCCTATGTGAATTAATCTTGATGATGCAGTGCAATCACTGCAATTGTGAGCTGCACTGTGGGAGTGTATCAGAGCTGTTTTCGTAGGTATTATGGGTGCAAAAGTTGTAAGGGAAAATTTTTCTAAATTAGATACAAAGGTGTGATTTTCTTGATTCCGAACCGGCTGGTTCTGATGTTTTTCTTAGATTATTACTGGGTTTCATAATTAATTATTTTTCCTGTATGGAAGGGATGGGTTTTTTTTTAATTCTGTTTCCGGCTGTTATTTTATATATGGGTTCTCTGTTCACATGTTAGGCACCTGTTGGTGCCATTTCATGCAGGTTTTCTACGTGTCATATTTTGTCAGGTCAGGCCTGTTCTGGTACACTCCTACAGCCGCACGTATACAGCATGTTTTTATTTTATATATGCACAGATGGCTGAAATTAATTTTTTATTTCTTTAAGGCCTATATATACTTAGTATTTTGAGATTATCAATTTTACATTGAATGAAACATACAGGCGGTACTTATGTTTGTAACTTAGATTTTCTGGCCATTACTTGCTAAACTTGTTTTGTTAATTTTTGGATATTATCAATTCCTTATGATTAAATAATGACTAATAACTAATAATGACTATTTAAGTATATAATTAAATGAATGAATAATTTCTAAACATTTAACATTCTTATGACAGATTTTTAGAAGTTCTGTGCATTATATTGACTAGTTTCACATTTTGCCTGTCATTGTAGCAAGCTTTACTTATCATTATATTTTTTAATTACCAGCCATTACAAATGTTTTCGCAAGTTATAATGTATATTTGTACCTGACATAGAATTGTTACTGTCCTTAGTCTGTCTGCTGACATTATAAAAATGTAAAAGGGGTTGCGGTTGTTGATGACATTAGTTTCCATTTAGTTTGATAGATAATGGCGGGTTCCAGTTATTTAATATTTACATATCCGGGGTGATGAAGGTATAATGTACCGGCGGTCTGTGAGGCTTTTGAATAGTATGGCGTGTTGAGTTGTAACTGTGATTGGGTGAAATTAATTGTGATATTATTTGTTGTTATGTGTTTGGAGTAGAGTGATAATTATATATACAAGGGTACCTTTTTATAATGTCGAGATATAAACAGAAACAATTGTTACCTTATGATCATGATCATTTCCGATTGAGGAGAATATATATATTATGTACTGCTGTTAAAATGCACACCGTACATAATAGGGAGGTAATAAATTTTAAAAGAGAAAGGATGCAGATTTTTTATTGAATGTAACATATGTTTTAAAATGTAAACAAAAAATATTGGGACTATCGACTCACCCAGTCAACATAGAGGTCGATTCCTATATGATAGAAAACAATATTCAGTTATATGTTCAGAAAAGAATGTATGAAATTGGAATGAATGTTGTAATAAGAGTAAAGAGTAATAAAATTATAATTTAATAAATAACAACTAGAATTACGAATATTAGAGGTAAAATAAAGATGTTTAATAAGAAATAGAAAAATGATATATGTTTTAATAGTTATATGATAAACAGATGTAAAGAAATTAGGGAATTATCAAAGTGGCAATTTTGTAAATTGTTTAAAGTATTGTATTGTATTGTATAGTGATGAAGGAAATGTGTATGAGTCTAATTTTATTTTCAATAAGAGTAACATAAAGAGTAAAATTTTATATCTAATAGTAACTACATGAATAGTCTTAAATTATATTCAATAAGAGTAACGTTATAACTCTAAAATTATATCTATAAGAGTAGCTTGAAGAGTCTAAATTCATAAAATAACATTTGTACATCATCAAGTTAAAGTAACAAGGGAAAGAAAATACAGTAAAGGAATTTAAATTGTGATACTAGAGTTTTGATTATAAATAAATAATAATACGAGAAATATAACAATATCCTTGATAGGACGACGACAGAAGAGGAAAATCCTGGACTGAAGAAGAGTTTAAGTGGCCATAAAGGATAATTAAGTGTTCCGAGGAGACATCTGTGTTGCAGTAGTCCTGGAGAGCGACATTCAGCGGTGAGATCAATAAGAAATTTGTGTGAAGGAACAGATTGCCAAGCCTAATATTGCTTTTGAAAAAAGGCAAACCACAACCAGAAGTGAACCCGTGGCAGCTGGAAGAATTCAGAGTCGGTTAAGTTACATTAGTCTGGTATTTATTTTTTACATGGTTAATTCTCAAAATACTACATATTAAGGGGATACGGCACTGAAAATGCTAACTTCCTTAGTATTAAAGCTGGGCATTTCAAACTTTTTTAAAATATTTTCTAGGTATATAAATGACCATAAATGTAGATAAAAAAATGTTATGTCATGCATATATACGGCCAGAATTTTTTTTGAACAAAATTATGTAATATATAAAATTTGATATAACTCAAGTTCTCTCTATTGGATGTTTATGAACAAACTTCCATTTTGTAGGTAAGGATATCCTCTAAAAATTTAGGTAGAATTATAACTGTAGCTTGTTATGTGAATTTTATACAGATAGTTATTTTTAATTTTTTTGAAATAAAATTTTTGTTCTGTAAAAAAAATATTTATCTTAGTTCCTAATAACGTTACATTAATAATTCTACCTAATTATTTAGATAATACAACCAAGAAGACTTGGTAAGAATTTGAACCCTATACCATACGCAGTTTTTGAGTAATATCAATTTGAATATTGAAAAACATGAAAAATCTGATTTGCGGGAATAGTGCGTTGAAAGTTACAATGATGTATCTGAGCAAGTATTGAGATATATAGGCCAATGAATATTTGTTTTTACAAGTTTGAACATTTATTTATTTCTAAATTAGGTATATACTAAATAATTACAATATTTCATAAGGTTTATATGTCAACTTTACATGTTTTTATATCATAATATTCATTTAGGCATAACTGTACGAAATTGAAAAACTGGTAAGAATTTACTAACTTGCCAAAAACTCTGCAAAGATTCAAAACTCTCCAGCACCGTAGGTAAGGCCCTCCATTTCTTTCTTTCTTTCTTCTTCTTGCAGTTGAGCTTGTCTCACTTTCTTCTTGTATTCAGAATATTTTGTATCTTTACGAAACTTAGCAATGTGAAGCCGTTTCCTATCAAAACTCTTGGCTATTTTAGATGTTATTGATCCAGGGCTGGTGCCTCCTAATTTCTGTATATCTGAAACACTTTTGTTACAACCAGTGTTGTATTGGCAAATAGCCTCACTTACACCAATTTCTAGTCTTTTTCTAGAAGAAAATTTCGTTTTGGGGCATTTCGACCATATCACCCCATGGAGTGCTTCATTAGCGTTTTGCGTTTTTCCGGTAACACACCTTTGTAATAATTTATCTGATGATAACCTCTTATACAATGGAAGAATTTTCTCTACTACTTTGTCTCTAAGAGGTGTTTTCAACATTTTGTCATGACTTTTAGGTATTTCGTTCTTCGCTATCGCTCTATTGAAAAAACACCATGAATCCTCACCTTGAGGGCATTTCTCATGCTGAGGCTTATTGTCATTTGAGTTGCAGTGCTTCAAGGTTGCAAAAATTGCATCATTCATTTCTGTAGTATCTCCTAGATTGTTCTGAATTGCGTTTCTATAGTAACCAGTTAGTTTATCAATAGTAATAGCTTTTAGACTGCCATGTTTTTTTCCTCCGAGGGGGTCTCCTTTGCCGGTGTTTTCTGCGACAATTTTCCTCAGTCCTGTTCCTAATCTTTTAGCTACATGGTTCAAGCACTCTACTTTTTCAATTTCTAATTCCCCATATGGTTTTACTGAAGTGAGATGAGTGTAAGTTTTTGAATCCCCATCTGAGACCAAGGTAGTGTACTGAAAACCGTGTTTCTTGGATCTTTCCCAAATCCGCTCCGCTGCAACAACTTCCATGTTAGGAGAGGACCCATCATAATTTTGTTGACATTTACTTTTATGGGTTTCAACCCAGTTTTTAAATTCATCTGAGTCTTTTCCCAGTTTAATTTTCATTGACTCGCAAATCCTGCAATATTTAGACAATACCTCGTAATCAATGACAAGCCCGGTAAGAACTTCCACACAGCAACCAACTCCATTTTTTGAGGTGAACCCCCTTTTTTGCCAACTTCCGTCATAGCTTACACTTATATTGTAGGGGCCTTCAAAGTCTAATGCCAAATTTTCAACTTGAGTATATGCTTTACGTACTTCACATCGAGCTTTTTCTAAATTCTCCTTGGCGGATTCAACGTAAATAGTATGTATTTTGTCCAAGTGCCACTTGTAGGATTTGAGTTGAATTGGTTTCATATTTAGGTGTATACTAAAAGTTTGCAAGCCTCTATGCCCCTTACCAATAGACGAAAAGGCTTGCACCATACGACGATTGATATCGTAAGGAGGTCGAGTCGAGTTAGTTTGAGCTAGGCCTGAACGTGCCGATGTTTCAAAAGTAGTCTTGTATTCACATGCCTCACATTTTACTTTAAAAATTGATGCATATCCTTGGAGAGATATATCACTAACCATCAAGTTTTTGTTCAAACATTCAGAGCACGGGAATGCACATATAAACTTACTTAGTAGGTCCTTGTCAACTATCAGATAATTAGCCGCGGGTTTGTCGATTTCAACCTTATCATTGTAGCTATTGTACAAAGCAAACCCTGTCAGGCGTTCTGGTCTTCTATTATATACATTACCATTACTAGTACTAGCTTCAGGATCATCAAATATTTCATTGTTTGAAAGTTGTGGGAAACTAACCTCACTTTGCACTTCCCAGTTTTTGTTAGAATTCACTTCACTGTCACATTTTTTATATCGCTTATTTACATTGTTTATATTCCTTTGTTTGATGTTATGTCTTTTTTTAGATGGTCTACCCATACTAAAGCACTAAAACACAATAGTTGTGGTAATCTGTTGATGAAATGTTTACAAACAGGAAATAAACCAACTCAGAACATAAGGTGACTGATTTTTGATATAGTTGTTCATATCAGCTGTTCAGTTGAAGTGAAGGCTTTATTAGTGGCTAGAATCAGTATGTACATATATATAAATATATATTTCAATATAATAACATACTTGGAACAGAATTTAGTAGTGTATATCCAAAAAGTAATTAGGCCTACACTGTTGAACAAATAACTCGCTGACAACAAATTCTGCATTTCGGTAAGGTAAAAAAAAAACTAAAAAAAATACACTTTCTACCTTCATAAAGATGTTTTAACACTTTTTCCTGGTTCCTAACATTCTACAGAGTAGAAAAAGAAAAGAAAACAAAATTTAAAATTTTTGACATTTTTTGTGATTTTCGGTGCCGTATCCCCTTAACTGAATTTGGTTTAGTTTAAAGAAAAGAAAATAATAGATACAATCGTAAATACGATCAAATAACTTAATAATCATTAACCCTGAGAGAAAGAGTTTCTTTACATGTACTGGTAAAAAAAAAAAAATAAATAACAGTAGGTACATTTCTTAAATATATTATACTATTAAATAATTACAATACCTGTAATTAATTACAGTACAGATAATGGCGCCCAACGTGGGGCAAAGATTTTCTTTAAACCAGCACCAAATAATACAATTTTGTTAAATTTAATTAGCATAAAAAATTGTTTCCTTGTAATTAAAATTAAGTAAAAGATTGTAAAATGGCTAACAAACCAGAGCAACGATATGAATTAAGGAGTAATAGTGCTGAAGAGGAAGAAACTGAAATGGAAATAATAGTAAGGGATGCCCAAGGGGACCAACCAACGAAACCAAACCAACCAATGGATGCAAATTTAAAGGAATTTATGAGGATTATGATGGAGCAATTCGGAAGAATAGAAGAAAATAATAAACAAACAAACGAAAAGTATGATAAAAATAATGAGGAATTAAATAAAAAAATTGATAGCAATAATGAAACATTGAAACAAAATAAGGAAGAAACTAATGACAATTTTAGGAAACAGGAAGAAAAAATCAATGAGAAATTGGACTAGAACAAACAGGAAATGAAAGAGGATAATAAACAAATGAAATTAGATAATGAAAACTTTTTTAAACAAAATATTGAAGAACTGAAGAAACAAATGAGGGAAGATAAGGAGGAATTAAAAGGACTGTTGAAGGAAGAGAGTAAGAAAAATAGAGAGGAATTGAAACGACAGTTAGAAGAGTATAAAAATGAAATAAGGAGTAATGAAAACCAGTCAATAGAATCAACGATAGAAGATGACAAGCAAAAGGTGGAAACATTGAATAAGATAACAGAGATAGAAATAATACCATACGATCAAATCAGGGAACAAGTAAATCAGAAAATAGAAGGTAGTAAGGAAATAGAAAATAAATAGACAAAAGTGTATTGTTATCTGAAAAGAAACATAGCAGAAACAAAGAGAATAATAAGTATGTGGAAAAGATGACGAAGAAAATAGGTAAAAGACGTCCCAAGAAACAGAAAAATACACCGGAAGAATTAGATATGATTAGGAGTGGGCTAGTTAATGTACGTAATCTCCCAATCGCTAATTACGTAGAAAGAACAGATTTAAAAAATTATAGAAAAGACTTAAGGAAATTTATTTTAAAAATGAATACATCAGAAAAGAAAGGGATAATAAAATATCAGCTATATCATCAATAGTTGAAATACCAGTGACATATTTGGTTAAAGAACTAGAGAAGAGTTTCTTTACATGTACTGGTTAACAAAAAAATATAATAACAGTAGGTACATTTCTTAATTATATTATACTATTAAATAATTACAATACCTGTAATTAATTACAGTACAATATATATATATATATATCTAAATAACTATATTATGTGAGATTTATGTTTTATGTCAATGTGTACAAAAGGGGGATTTGTTTGTATACTGTACACAACTATGTGATTTTCGACATTCGGGGGATTACGGGGTTTTGGGTATTGTGATACATGTAATTTAACTCAAATAAATGCTGTTATTGTTGGTTACCAGAGAGTTTAATTGCAAGTCCCGTCTCACTGGACCCAGCGCATTTTTGCTTCTCTAAGCCTTCTGCCTAGTTTTAAATATCTTGTGGCCCCTCTTTTAAACAAAAAAAAAAAAAATAAGAGAATTTTATAAAGTATTAATAAAAAATTAAAGAAGGATTACAATTTTGTTGTTTTATTAAGCACAGAACCAAAGGTTTTTACTTCGAGATAGATCTACTAATTGTCACCCAACCTCACTTGTCAAGGAAAAAATCATTTACATCATTTATGTTCTAATAAGGCAGAGAGAATATTTTTATTCACTCAAACGAGCACTAGTATAACTAAGCACTTAGATTTTTCATAATTTATCAAATAAAACACAAAACAAGTACATTAAAGTAATGACTTATACACTAGCACAATGAAGAAAACAGGTGATGTAAACGTTTTCACAAACACGTCTGACATATTCAACGAAATTTTCAAAAAAGAACAATAATTTTCCAGCTGACACTTTTTTTTAAAAGACTACCAGTAATCATAAATAATAAATGATTATACCTTGCAGCAATGAAAATAATTCTACAGTTGTAAATATTGACCAAAAAATATTTGAATATACAAAAGTATAAGACAACAGACGGTGAATCTGATAATTTTCACACAGCTGTATTTGTGTAATAAGCTTGTAAAAACAGACAATTATTGTGTAACTACATTTCTGTCAAAATACCTAATAGTACATACTGCTATTAGGTATAGCAATTAGATATATAATTGTGCTGAATTTATTAGATGTGTATAATTAAATATGAAAGTAATTTTTCATGTTGCTTTGTTTCGCAGAGCCAAACGGTCTCACAACTAGGGTATTTCAGTAACTGGTACGACGCTGACAAGAAAATGAAGAACAGTATGAAGATAGTTTTTGAAAGAACTCACAGGCCTCTGCTTATCGCCGCCTACGGTTCTCCAATTTTCGAAGTTTCTAAGGAAATTTATCTTGCTGTACGTAATCACCGGCTTAGCACTCTTCTTACTGTCGACATTTTTGTGTTTTTAGGTTCAAAGCAAACGTTTTAGTTACAAACTTACAAGACTTCATTAATCAACATGTAACTGAACAGGCAAAGAGAGTTCTCAGATTTAATTTGACCGTTGGCATTGCTCTGCCTGCTGTCTCTCTGTCCATCAGAGGCGCCGCAATAGTGTCCGGCGCCTGTGTGCAGAGAACTTTAGTTTGCACCCCCTATACCCTCCCTCCACAATAAAATATCACTTTATAAAAACGTATCAGTGAGTACAAATAAAATACGAAATATATTAATTATAAGTTTATTGAACAAAAACCAGGAATAATTTAACCATCTACAAATGGCTTTATAGTTCAATGTTGCTTTAGGCAATCGATCCTTCCCACCATTCTTTTTTCTGTAAGTTGAAATAAATTCATTTATGTCCTTTGTTTTGAGTTCTGCTTTGATTAATTATTCCTCAATCTATCTTGCAATATACAATTGAAAGTACTTCGAATAAACTACACTTCAGCACTTTAAATCTTGCCGCTTTCCTTTTTTGTCATGACCCACGCCTAACTTGCTTAAATCAACGTGGCTGCTGCAATTGTCTTATAAAATTTAATCATTGTGCTGCGTCTTGTTTTATCTTTAAGATTTCTATGAATCGTACCACAAATATTCCTAAATTTATTTATCCTCTCTCTTATTATCATATTCAGATTCATAGCTTATTGCACAGCTGAGACATTTAAAACGGCTCACTTGTTGTAAAGTGCTGTTTTTATCTTAGTCCTCACTGGATATTTACCTTTAAAGGCCATGGTTTTGTTCTTTTTTACTGAAATTGTCAGTGAGTACTCTCTTGCCACTTCTTGTAATTGAAACATAGCTCTTTGTAAATCATCCTCATTTTCTTGAATAAGAACTATGTCATCCGTATATAGCAAGGAACCCATACAAATTTATTTCTTAAGCTGTATTCTCAAAGTCACTCTGAATGTCCATGCTCTCAGCATTTCGTCAATGTATATATTAAACAAGGTTGGGAAAATACAGCATCCCTGCCTAACTCCCTTATCTATTGGAATGTCACCTGAGAGCCTACCATTCAGATCCAGGACTACAAATGTACTTTTATAAAGGATTTTAACTGAATTTATTAAATGCTGTGGATATCTTCTTCTATCTATAATATTCCATAACTATTAACGGTCTACATTATCAAATACTTTTTTCAGATCAACAAAAGCGATATGTGTTTCCTGGTTACACTTGCGCCTTTTCGCTATTATCTGTTGTAATACAAACAATGAATCCACAGTCGGCCTACCCTTTCTAAAACCAAAGTAATGCATCTGTAATGATTCTTACAGATCGCCCTGCCCGCTCGGTAATTTTGTAAAATTGTACAGCCGTATCGCTCGTCGTCGCGGTCTAGACTAGACCGTCGGACAGATCGCCTTGTATGTGACGGACATGATGCAATATTACGTAATACAACTAAACCGCCTTCCCGCCGCGATCCAGTATCGCTGACCGCCGCGACAGATCGCGTTCTGTGTGCCTGAGCCTTTAATCTCTGACTAAAGAAGTGAAAAACAACACTATAACAAGTATTTTGATTTAATGAAATAGGAAATAAAATAATTATACAACTATACACTGTAAGCACGCGGCACAACTATGACTGACATGCGGCTAGCCACCATCTTGGTCGGTCTAAACCTGTCTTTAGCGCTAAGTACAGATGGCGACTATACTATTCTGTGCTTGCTTGTATAATGACTCATATCCATTATCATTAACTGTTATAAGTGTTCCTCTAATGATTTTCAGATTAATCCGAAAAGCTTGTTGATAAATCATTGATTTTCTGTTGCGTCTGTCCCAGTAATCACTTTGCCCGAAGAAAAGTAGTTTATTAACTGTAACCAACCTTTCCAACAGTGCTTTCATAATGTACGCATACAACGGTATGGGTGTGTTTGCACATCTATGAACGTGTAATACCAACTTTCTCGTGTTCACTTGCTAAACTGCTACGTGTCACGTTCCGGACGAGGCCTTTCAGTGTTTCCACCATTTTCGAAGTCGTGGTTTATGACTTGAATGGTGGAAACACTGAAAGGCCTCGTCCGGAACGTGACAAGTAGCAGTTTAGCAAGTAAACACGACAAAGGTGGAATTACAGAGACTGCTAATTCAAATAACAAGATGAAGAACGTGCAATAATTTGTATGTGTATATGTATTTAGTAATTTTCAGTTAAAAATTTCTTTGTGTATTTTATTGTTTCAGTTTATGAAGTCCATAGTATCGTTTTACCTGACTTTATCACAGTTCAACGAGAATTTTAAAAAGTAACAGGAAAGCGCTATAATAACTGATCGTCGTCGTCGCCGGCATCCTCCTTTACGGCTTAGGCTAGTAGCCTGTTCCAGTCTCAATGGAAGTCATCCAACCATCGCTCCCACACTTCCCTTCCCCTTGGATGTTAGTCAAGGGCTCTTCTTCCAAACCCAGTTGGATCCTTTTTCTCTTCGTGTAACCGCCACTCTGTTTTATACCGGGAGAGTTTCCCATTTAATCTTTCAGCTGTGCCAGCTTTATGATCACTTCTGATAAGATCTCTCCTGGTACGACCCTTTACAGCCCTCAAGAACCTCATTTCCGCTTCTTACATAACAACTGATTACATATATAACTCTGTCAACGGTATTAAGTTATTGCACATCACATATCCAGACGTTAGCTATTATTATAGGACTGTTACTAGACGTATAATGTTAAAATATATGATGGGTTATTATAGTATCTAAATTAGTTATACCTATACTGAAATTGATTATTTAACTTTTTCTTTAGTCCCCCAGCCCCATAGTAAGCCCTCCTGGCCTTCAACACCAATCTTCTCCGACGCCGTCTCCTATCCGTTGCAACTCAGTGTAAGGCGCCTCAAATCCGTTCTTCTGAAATCTTCCAACCATCCAACTATTTTATCCTAGGGGTCGACCCCTCTTTCTACCTTCATACTACTGTGCCCTCATTTTTTTTTTTTTTTTTGGCATACGCTGATACGTCCATCCTCTACCGTTAAAATCACCAGCTAACTAAATGATCCGTGTCATTGCACATGCATAATTACTAAAATATAAAAAACTGCAGGACCCGAGAAAATGTCAGCAGAATTGCTACAGGAGTTCTGACGCACTCCCGGCTTTCTTGAACCTATCCTCTGAAGTGTATGGAATCTCAAAACAGTCCCTATGTCTGGAAGTAAAGCACAATACTGAAGATTCTGATGAAAGGATATCTAAAAAAATGGTTCAACTGATAGATAGGAAGAGATTTAGGAGGGAAATACTTTACCAACAAATATTTTATTTGTAGTATTCTTTAGTGGTATTATTTAAGCATGATCTTCTAGTAAATATGTTTGCAGAAATTGTGTTCTTAAGTGCTCTTACATTTAATGAGTATAATAATGTACATATTGTTTGTAGGAAAAATTTTTATTGTGCTTTTCACTACAATAATTAATCACTGCATGAAACAACAAGAGTTACTCTAAATAAAAGTGTACATAACGACGTTTGTAGAAACAAGTACTTACATAGAAGCTGTCTATAAAATTGTGGGTGTGTGTGTGACGTCTGTGTGCGTGATAAATATAATTGCCTATGTTAAGGGGCATGCCACATTTCAGGTAGAGGACATATTACATAATAGCTATAATAAATATTGGCAATATAAATAAACTGCTAAAATTAAAACAACAAAAACAATAATATTAAGAAGAAGAAGAAGAAGAAATTTCGAATAAAATTCCTCATACACAGACTTCTATATACGATGGTCTACATAGACTTCCAAACTTCTCTTAAAATTGTACCTTCCATTTTTGGTTCTTGTTGCTCTGAAAGTTAAAATATGTTTATAATAAACATTACATTGCGACTTCGTTAAAGTGCTCCTTAGTCTTGCACTCGGCGTAGATTTTTGTAACTGTGTCAATATTTTAGCCTAATTTTCGGGCTCTGGTGACCAAAAGTTTCTAAATTTTAAAAATGAACGCTGTCTTCAGATATTGGTTAAAAGTTCTTTTAATCTAACATTCCACGTGGACTTTTGTCCATTTTATTTAAAACATTGACCCCCTCACATTTTTGCATATTTTAAGGGAGGGGATTAATCTAAAAAATAATCTCTCTGGGTAAGATTATGGACTTGAGTGTCAAGTTTTAGGAATATCAGATGATACAGAGACACAGATAGGTAGGAAAACGGTTAGAGTAAGAACTGAGAACCAACCCTCTTTCTCCACTCAGTTACAAACAAAGTATTGCAAAACCTTGAAGGCAGTAGTTTACGTTTACACTTGGTATTATTAGAGCCTTGACAATACAAACTGAACATAGATTAATATTTCCCTCTATGCCAATACTAAATCCGAAACGTGTATTCATATAGTACATATAAGAAACAATTTGCTTACAAACGTGAGCGCAACAAAGTTTCACAGTCACTTAATTGGCTAGTGGCGCAAAAATATTGGCAACCATAAAGTGCAGAACACACGGTGAATATGCGAGTTCTTAAGGATATGACATGTTGCGTTCCCAAGCCATTCAGATAGCACTTGATGCTGATTTGTTGACCCAGCTTTCCAGCTTAGATCGTGCTGGTACAAAAGTTTATAAAAATGTGCCTTCTCAGGCAAAACACGTAGTCTCTACTTCATCTCTGAAGTGAATTGGCGGACACCGTGCCAATGTAGTCACTGAAAATGGCCTCCGATGGAGGGATCAATAACGACAACTGTGGACCACGGCCGGGCTGATAATAATGATTTCAACAGTACAATAAATAACTTTGCATTATATATCCAGCTTCACACTGACGTAGAAAATCCCGTATAGCAGTGGTTCTCAAACTTTTCAGTCCGCGGACACCCCCCCCCCAAATAATTTGAAAATTCACGAACCCCGTCTGAGTTCTGAAGTAAAAAAAAAAAAAACAGTAAATATGATAGAAACTCCTATATTTTAATTAAAATGTATTCAAATCAAAATTCTCTTAATTTGCAAAGTTATAATATTAATGATATCGAACATAGTTTAATGTGAACAATGAAGCTGCTTTTGCACAATTACTCTTTAATATTGGGTTTAATGTCTGATTTTTTTAGGCGATTTAATTACGGCTGGCGCCGCCTCTCGCATCCTAGCTTCCACTGGCGCCGGTCTAAACAGTCCTGTTCTCTAAGTCATATTGCATTCATTGTATCTTCGATGTCCATTTTCCATGAATGTTTAGGTCTTCCTTTTCTTCTTCTAGACGGTGGAGTCCATTCCCGTACCTTCCTTGGCCATCTCTCATCCGACATTCTTTTTAGGTGTCCAAACCAATTCAGTCTTCTTGCTACTATTGTTTATATAACGTCAAGGTCGATTCCCATCGCTTGTCTTATCTCTACATTTCTCACTCTATCTAGTTAATGTCTGATAATTTCAATATTAAGTAACTCTCGACATCAAGTATATTTCTTAACTTTGACTTTAAGCAAGAAAGCAGGGAGACTGCGGTTTCACACAAATAAGTAGAGGGAAACACAGTTAAACACTTTGCGAGTTCAGGATATAGTCAGTCCTTACATATAACCAAAAGTCAGCTGCCTGTAATTTCAAAAACTGTAATTTTAATGAACTGTCAGTTGAAAGTTCTGCCAATGAATCTTCTGCTTGTACTGTAAGAGAGAGGTCTAGTCTGTTCAGCGGACAAACAGCTCTGCTACACGACATGATTTAAACACATTTTTAAAGCCATTAGTTTGAAATTACTTTTACAATTACACTTAGTTTGAACCAAAAAATATACTGGATTCTTCTACTAATTGTTTTAAGATTCTAAAATTTAGATTTAGATTTTAGAGCATAAAAAATCGGATAAAATTGCGGTATAATCTTCTTTTTCTCTTAAAAGTGTCTGCGGACCCCCTGAAACATTGTCGTGGACCCCACTTTGGGAACCACTGCCGTATAGTATCCAATAATTTTATTTACCGAAATGTATCATTTAGCACATTTTTGCTTATATGTATCAACAATAGTGCTTACAACAAAATCACTAGAAAATGTTTTGCTTAACACATTTGTAAGATAGTTTTTGTTATAATGAAATGTATCTCCGCCCATTTTAAGAAAATACAGTTTATTTGAAGCTGTAAGTAAAAATAATACATTCATTTCGTTTAGCTAGACATAAATTTTAGTTAAAAACCGGGAATCATAATTTTAGCTACACACAGACTTAATCGTCTTTAGTAAAGAATATACCATTTGTGAGAAAGTGTTTTAGTTCTTTTACAGACATTTCGTGATTATTTTATTGTGCGATTTGAAGTGTTCTACGTGCACTGATACGCTTGGACATTAAACTCGTTTGTCTCTTGTTATTCCATAAAATCCACCGTTGGTTGTGCTATTTTTTAAACTTATCACCGAACTGATGCAGCACTAGATAGAAGGATACCATAAACTCCACAAACTGCAACAAATAATTGAAGATCTTAAATTATTAAATTAAAAATGTTTCTAATTGCTTGGAGAGACTTAACAAACCACAAATTAATGTATAGGCTTAATATTTACTAACTGTATAGGCCTACATTATATTAATATGTTGAATATTCTAAAAATTCTAACAAACACATGGTGATGTTTTCGTGCCACACGCACACACATACATATACGCGCGCGCGCTCGTGCATGTTGTATTACAAAACAACCGTGGTTTGTGCAATAATGAATTCTGTTAGTTAACACGTGTACAAATAAGTGTATTCTGTTAATTGAGTATATTCTTAACAAGTAATAGTTCACCACACTAAACAGCTTGACTCACGAAGAAATAAACTCTACAGTGAAGACGTTCGCAAAGAACACATCTTTAATATTGTTACGATGGTCTACTGATCGTCGTATAGTATACTGGAAAAACAAAATACAAGACACCAATTAAGTCACTAATCACCAGCTTTAATTATCACACTTAAACAGTTTGTAATCAACAAGATAGTCTCTTACAACAAATCAAATACAAATTGTTCACACGCAATACAAATGTCAACTAATATAAAACACAGTTGTATTACAATTGCCCCGCACAATTATAAAACACGCAACACTTCGCCACAATACTTCGAACCGCACTGAAATAAATCTCCACTAAAACTGACTGCTAAGCGCAACTGTCGTCCTTCAAGTAGATGGCACAAGCGTTCCAGATTAGTCCATACTACGTATCAGCAGTAAAGGAACACACTAAAGCGTAACTGATTGCGGCCTTGATACAGTGGCTGGCGAAGTCTAGAAAAGTCTCGCTAACGCATGTTGAGATCACGTACGCACACAGCATTACAGCCGGATTCCACTGAAACAGCCGAGAAACACGTAGAAAGTTCTGTAATGATGTTACACTTTTTCTGCATTACGTAACAACATCCTAGAGAGATGGACTGTTCATCTGAATAGGATGACAGATGGCAGGATCCCTAAGGAAATTTGGCAATAAAAGCCTATTGAAGGAAGAGGTACGAATACAAGTACGCAACGAAGATCTACGACGCGTTGGTGAAGTGGATGTATTCCTTTTGGGCCGGGACAGGTGAGTCGCCTCGTAATGGTAAAAGAAGAAGAGGAAAACGATTGATAATCAACTTACAATACTACGACACACCTGGTCCAAACACGTTTCTGCCCTCAGGCTGTCAATAATATCATTACGGTGTTCACACGCACGAATCGTCGTGTTTAAACAGTGGAAACAAAGTAACAGAATACCAGAGAACTCGTTACTTACATCTTCAATACCAGTTTCAATCCAAAAAGTCACTCGTGTACAACAATGCTACAGGTCTACAATTTTCCAATACACACTGATGTCACAAACAATAAATGTCACTAAATTAACTCTGCCGCGATGGATAATTCAAGTCACCAGTTACACATGCTACCAAACAATTACTAAACAAATGATTACCGGTACTATTTGAGAATAGAAGATAAGATATTTAACTGTCTACTAGAGAAAACTCGTCTCCTTATATAAAGAAAGGATACGGAACTGAGAACAATTACAGCGGAAAAGAAGTTAGTAGCAACATTAAGATACTTAGCCACTGGAAGGACTTTAGAGGATATGAATTTTCAAGCATAATTTCTCCTCAGGCTCTGGGAAAAATATTTCCAGAAACCTGTCAAGCTATTTATGACGTTTTGAAGGGTGGAATAATAAAAGAAATTAATAATTAAAACTAGATTTTGAAATTTATTACTACTATCAGTTGAAGGCTAAGTAACTCTAACGATGAGCGGTTGATAATCAGTTTCTTCCACATACGGGGAGTCCAATGTAGAAGTTGAAGCTCTCCCCTTCTTTTAGGTAGTAAGGAGTAATAATAATTTGTAACACCACCACAATTTGAGAAGTACGTCAGCTGCGCTTCCTGACATCGTGAGGCTTTTACCTTTTTAACTTATTCTTAACAAGTCAATTTTTTTTAACAAGCTCAACAGCAGTCAGGAACTATAGTGTTACGATGGTCTCACGGATCGTCGTATTGTACATTTGAAGTGACACCATTGAAGTCCACTAATTATTAGCTTTAATTAGTCACAAATAACAATTTGTAATCAACAAGGTACTGTCATACAATAATTCAAGTTAAATTTGTCCACATGCAATGTCAACTAAAAGAGTTTCGCACTAATTATAACACAATAATAACTTTTCACTAATCCGTAACTATCACTTGATCCGCACTCTACAATAACACCAGGTGTAACTCACTTCTAAGCCGGCCGTAGACGGTTATATATACCCCGCAGATGTTCCAGAATAATTTTCCACGCTCCCGGCCGCGTGCCAACATAACTGACGTAGTTATAACATGACACAAACACTGCACCTGCTCGGCTAGCCGAGAAACTTGTAGAATGTTTACGTAACTGCACCCGCCGACTTTTCGAGTGCTTTATGTAATTGTCGTAGCAATAAGTTTTATTAATTATACGACCTCTTTTAGGCAGCCTCCTTCATGTTTTTATTAGAATAGTCTTTAATTTTTACCCGCCATAAACTAAGGTGGTTTCTATATCCTTCAATATATGTGGAGAGAAAGTGAACAGCTTCACTCTGGCTCTTGGCGCGGACTGAACCCACACACTAGTATGGCATGACGTACCCACGTTAGCGTGCTAGTATGGGCACTTTTACGCTACTACGCTACTGACTCTCTTGTCCGAAGCTATCACGTTTCGACGGTTTCCGTTTCTCATATTTCAACCGTACTTTGTCATCATCATCATCATCTTCAATTATTAAACCAAGGATGGTTGTTCCGGTCTCAAATATGCAAATATTAGAGCTGGTCACTCCAGCTCTTCCTTGGATGTCCCACGCCTCTCCGTCCCCTCGGCTTCACGGAGGGTGAAAGGTAGCAAACAGTGAACTATCCTAGAAACGGAAAAGGATGTTTTCTTAACAGCGCTATGGGTGCTGGTAACCTAGGAGTGTGGATGTCCGAATAAATCCCAGAGCAGGACTAAAGGTTCAAAAACATACCACTCCTATCATTGGTCTTCATCTATAGGATGCTAGTATTGTCCTTAGAGGAATTTATTCGTACTCCAAAGTCTCAAAGGAAAACATCGGATCCATGTAATAGAACACGAAGTGACCTACTGAATAATGAAGTGTAAGAAGAATTAGAAAGCGCTGTTGGTGTAGATGAAATTGCTTCCGGACCGGAACAGCTGATTCGCTTATTACTCCGTGATGAAACCAAAAGACGTAGTTGCCATTGATTACGTAGCAACATTAGCCACTGGAAGGAGTTTAGAGGATTTGAATTTAAAAGCATAATTGCTCCTTAGACCCTGCGAAAAATAATTCCAGAGACCTGCCAAGCTATTTATAACGTTCTGAAGAATAGATGAATAAAGAATAAATAATTAAAACTAAATTATGCATTTTATTACTATTGGTTACCTCTATTTCATATTTTTATTACAGGAGATTATGATAAAGGCAGGGTAATGCGTAGTTACAAATTTACCGTTCATCGCTAAAAGCTTACATTCCTACATTCCAATTCCAACACTGTTAGAAAATCAAGTACATTCTTACACAACAATTTTTGTAAAATAAAAAAGACAGCATTTTCTTAATACGTATTAAAAACGGAATAGATTAGTTTCATTAAGCGAACCAAGTATGTCTGATGTAACATAACTTGGACTTACAGAAAGAAACGTTTCCTTAGAGAGATCAAAATTCGGTGATCTGAAAGCGGCGATACGAACAGGAATCTGGACCCTTTGAAGAACGATCTTCATGCAGCTCATAGCCTTGCTTGAATTGTACCACTCACTGAAGTGTCCGTTCTCAGCTACTGTTTCGCTCTACAGACAAATACTTTGACATCACAAATACGGTTACTTTTTGTCAAACTGCAGTGTTTATATTGTCACAGTGAATTATGAAAACTGTTTTCGTAACTATTACAGAAAAAAATCAACATTTGATAACAAACCTGTTTAGCCGTGGAAGTCATAAACTGTCGCGTGGAAAGTTCAAGAATTACATTGATAATAAAATTACCATTACTTACAAAAATTACCATACACGAAAACTGAATTACAAACACAATTACAACTAGATTAAAACGCGCGCAGGCGCGCCTCTCTCTCTCTCTCTCTCTCTCTCTCTCTCTCTCTCTCTCTCTCTCTCTCTCTCTCTCTCTCTTTCTCTCTCTCTCTCTCTCTCTCTCTCTCTCTCTCTCCCTCTCTCTCTTTCGTACATAGTACATAAATGCATGCATACATATATACAGATGCGTATGCGTATGAAGTGTTAGTACTTAGATTTTCACGAGTAGGATATGATATGTTCTTTTTTGGGTTAACTCCTACTTTGTGTTTTGGTGTTTTTCCCCGAAGGGTTTTCCGCAATGTTTCCGCCGCAGATCCATCTTTGGAGTCGATTTGCCACGTTCAGGAAAATTCCTTCTAGACATCTTAGGCCAGTAGTTTCCCGCGTCGCTTATGAAGGTTAGTTGAAAAGTTTGTGGAGCGACATCTGTAGCTTAGAGGTAACACTAAAATTTTTTGTGTGCTGCAAGATTTGTATTTTATGTAAACTCCTGTTAATTTCCAAATCTATTTATCAATTTATTCATTGTTTATAAGCTGTTTAAAATTGACGTGTCATGCGTCTTTTGAAAAACGGACAACATCAAACATCGTGGTGTGATTCTTTGTTAAAAATTGTTTAGCGCCAATGGAAATTCAGAACAAAATTGTAAATGTGTCAGGAGATGATGCGACTTCAAAACCAACGGTTTGTAAATAGGCACTTGAGTTTAAACGTGGTCGTACATGCATTGAAGATGCAACAACTCCAGCCATCTTGCACTACGCTTTTTCACATCAAGTTCTTGAGTTAAAGTATGATGCACACGCTCATATGAGATGCTTATGATTTCATCAACGTCATTCACTCCTCAATTTGCAGTCTTCCAACACCCTTTAATTTTTTTTCAATAATGTCATTTTTTGTTGCACTTTTTGGACGTCCACTGCTGGGATCCTCTTTAGTGCTTGTATGACCACGTTTAAACTCGAGTGTGCCCCACTTACCATTGTTTCTGAAGGCACAGCATCTCCTAACACATTTACAATTTTATTTTGATTTTCCATTGGCGCTAAAACGTTTTTAACATAGAATTCCATCACAACACGATGTTTGATTTCATCCATTTTAAAAACACAGGTGACAGGAAAATTTCAAACAGCTGGTAAAAAGTGAATAATTTGACAAATATATCTTGAAATTAACAGGGGTTCACGCGAAATATACGTCTTGCAACACGCGAAAGATTTTAGTTCTACCACAGAGCTATAGATGTCGCTCCTCGAACTTTTCAACTGACCCTCGTAGTAGTCCAGCATACAACCGACACTGCACACACACGCGACGAAACTACTGGCTGCCACGGAACTGTTGAAAGGACGCTGGGATTAAGAAAGATAGGACGCTCTCCACAAATGCGATGATGGACCACGACTTCATCCAGCTTGGAAGCTGGTACTTTGCACTTAATGCCAGGAAATATAATTTTAAAAAAATCGATTATACTGTTATACAGAGAAAGCTAAAAATCACTGGTTCAAAAATTAATATCTTAATTATTTACTATAGTAACATCTACTATAAGTAATCTATAATAATTTTATCTGTCGATTACTACTAACTGCATAATCGAAATTTTCCATCTGTTACAGAATATTATACGTGCTGGGGGAAGAATTTACAGAATACTTTAAACTTCCCTGCTGGGGGAAACAAAGTCTTAGCACACTATGTATTAGTCAAACCGATTTCTTATTTTTTTTAATAACAATTTATAAAAATTAGACTCATTCTCTTTCTTGTTCTAAAAACTTTAATTAGACAAGTACCTTCTTTTACAATGAAAGTCTATAAAGAATTCTTACTTGGGGTGGTTAAACAAGTAATAAATTAATAATTAAAAAATCACTTACTGCCAAAATGTTTCAATTTCCCGGGCGCCACCTCATATCTACAAGGATGTGGATATAAAGGATTCATTTGCCAAACACACAACAACAATATTATGTCTAATGCTTATTTAATTAATTAAGTTGTAGCAAAATTACAAATATAACACTCTGTATGGATATTTCCTTAAGTAGAATCACTTCTCTTATCTTAACAATGAGTATCTCTGAAATCGCGATTAATTAACATTTAATAATTTTCTAACACTTATAATTGTAAATTATAATCTACAATTGTAGTTGGCAAATTTAGATTACTGTTTAGATATGATTTTTTAAGAATTTACTAATTGACGTTTTATTTCGCTTCAGTCGAATGCAGAGCACTGAGAGGTAGTTCTCAAGGTTAAGTAATTATTAGTGTGAGTTCTTTGACTTGAATGAATTGAGTTTATTGACTTAACTCTAAAGTACCATTAGTTTGAGAGCGTTGATTATTCGTAGTTCATACTCTCGGTGACATCATGTGGTCCTCTGTGTTTAGTAGTTGCTGGTCTCCGTAGTCGTTGTAGATTACGTATCCCTTCGCGGTCACTGCACCTCACGATCACTGTTTAATTATTGAAGAATTCTCGAACTGTTCACTTTTCACGGCACTCGTATTGTGTTGAATATGAGTGTCCTTAATTGATGTTGGTAAAGTTCATGTATAATGTTTTTTAAAGTAGTTGTTTAGATTGCTGATTTAATGTCTAATGTCTCTGTTGTAGAATATGCACTGAGTCTCTCTGCTGATGTGTTCTGTATTATATAAAAGCTGCTGTAATGTTTATAGTTTCTTGTGAATTATTTGTAATTGTAGAATGTCTGTTAATTGAAATTGTCTTCACTTAGTATTGTACTGTGTATCCGTATTCTCCGACACTTTGTTTAAATTACGGTGAAGTTAATTAATTGTAAAGTCTGTTTTACATGTTGACTTCGCGTGATATTACTTTATACTAATAGTCTGTCGAACGCGATTAACTGTTCAACTCTCTTGCTATGCGTTTAGAATTTAGTGAGAATTATAACAACGAGTTTCGTACGATTTGTCGTATTCACTTCATTGTTCACTTTGAGAAATTGAATGTTCGCACTGAAGTAACCGTTCTTAAGACTCTAGATATGCGCACTTCTGAAATTGTGTCGAACGCTTGTAGTTGTTCACGCTTATGTAATGAATCGATGACTAAACATTGTTACCGAGTTAAGATGACTCGTGGTGATCACTTTGTAGATGAGTACTAGACTGCCGTTTTTCTGTTCTGAGATCTACCAAGTAAACTCTCCTCCCGCCTACCTCTGCTGAATCTTCCATCTGCTTGGATACTCTTATTGGTTCTTTAGCCAGTGTGACAAATTGTATATTCGTCATTGATTTTCGAGTATCTCTGCTTTACACGTGATTCTCTTGTCGAACTACCATTCGTCCTGATTGTTCCTACAGCCGTTTTCTCTATTTACTAGGAATCTCATTCAAGCACTCCAGAATTCGTGAGTTTCACTTTCCCCTTGTACATCAGGCGACATTTCTTTGTCTCTCGTGGCCGTCTCCTAGTGTCCAATTTCTGTTACGCTTTGACATAGATACAATACTGGTATTGTTCGATCTGCTGCACCATTGTTTATCTTCAAGTTGCACTCTGGCTTTGTTTTGAGTCTGGAACGAATCTTCCTTTGTAATCACGACTTTCGTCAAATTTCTACGTTGCAATTGTTCTGGCATCTAATGTTGTACCGTATCGAATTGACAAACTCTTTGCTTTCAGTCTGTGTCAAAGTTTTAAAAAGGGTAGATTGGTTTATTGGGGGTTATGCCTTTCTTCACTCAGAGCAGCTGCCTGATGCGAAATACAACGTCTCACAGACATCTAGTAAGTGTCACTCTTTTTGTCAAACAATTAACTTTACAGCCGTAGCACATCAAGCTGTCTGTAGGTTACAATGCCAAAAGGACAGTCTTACAAACTTTCCCTTCACACACCCTCACATACTTCTTTGTCAAATATAACTGCTAGTACACATTATTTTTAGCTATTATTTACTACTTGTACAATTTTATAAATATTTTCAAAAATACACGTTACATTGTCCT
The DNA here is from genome assembly GCA_034769895.1 of Magicicada septendecula. Classification (NCBI taxonomy): domain Eukaryota; kingdom Metazoa; phylum Arthropoda; class Insecta; order Hemiptera; family Cicadidae; genus Magicicada; species Magicicada septendecula. Next base: position 347,995,460 of record CM068375.1, read on the forward strand.
TAAATTTTTTTATTAATTGATGGCGTGTAACAGAATCAAATAATAAAATTTGTGCCCTTTTTTTTAATTAATTATGTAAATTTTAATTAATTATGTAAATTTTAATGAATTAAGTATAAATATCTAATGAGTTACATTTACTGCTAGTGATGTAATCCCTTTAACGGGTTCGAGTACGTTCAACTTGGTTTGTTTACGTTCGAAACTGTCTACAGTGTACCCTTGTGTCTGGGTTGAGATTTATGACCTCTCCCATTCATCCCCTGTCACTCTCTCATTCACACCTTGTTACTTGGCAAAGGGTCCTACTAGCGGTTTCACTTTTTCTGTTTGCTATTCTAACCTATACAATTGTTTACAATCCTACGCACTACCATCCATTCAGACCACTTATCTTCCTAACATATCATAATATAGAATTAACAACTATCTAATTCATTATTTACATCTGTTTACATATAATTATTCACCTAGATACTATTACTGTCTTTCTTACTTTCTATTAGTTAAATATCCACTTATATATATTTTTCATTTGTCAATAATTTTCTACTTGCAAATGCATACAACAACAACAAATTCATAATATCATATTAATTATCACTTAGTTCTTATCATTACTTTCATTGTTAGTCATTGTTCAATGTCTTTGTTTTGTTTTCCTTAGATATACTTTTATTCTTATACATAATATACAAAATATAAATCTTTACTCTGATATACATCGTCAGTTGATAACCTTACTTCGATTATTACTTTAAAATTTTACAATTATTATACATAACTTTATTATATCATATTTATTATATGAGTGCTACAATTTGCTTACTCACGTAACCGATCGTTACTAACGCATTATTTCCTTTTACTGCTCTTCTTGTCAGGTAATATATTGCTTTAGCTGTCGGACATTGAAATTTCCTCTTGTTCCTTTCTTCTCGTCCAAATATTCTAACGTATAAGTAGCTTTACCTATTTGCTTCGCAACCCTATATGGTCCTTCGTACAGGTCGCAAAATTTCGCTATTATCTTATTCATTGCATCGGATATTGGACATGTTTTAACTAATACCAGGTCACCGATGGCGAATGTTGTTAGTTCTCTTTGGTTCATCTTATTTGCATGTCGCTCTCTCTTTTCTTTAATCCTTAAATAAATGTCTTCCGGCTTATAAGTAGTTGGTTCGGAAATCACATTTCTGTCAATAAATTTGGTCCACTCTCTGGTTGGTTTCTTTCCAAAATGTGCCTCGATTGGACTCATCTCAGTGGTACTATGGTATGTCTCATTTAAACAAATTTCAATGGCTTGGATATACTTGGCCCAATTTGAGTGTTTCTCTTTGACAAATACTCGAAATAAGTCGCCTAGTTGTCTGTTAGTTCTCTCGGCTATATTTGTACAAGGGTTCCGAATAGCGGTAAACTTCGGTTTAATTCCTAGTTCTCGTAAACTCCTTGTCCATATATTAGTAGTGAATTGGGTCCCATTATCAGTGACAATTGATAACGGTTTTCCCCATGACGCTATATATTGTTTGAGTCTATTTATGGTAGCACGGGTTGTAGCTCTTTTCAACGCATAAAGTTTGACGTACTTTGTGAAATTATCGATGATAATAAGAATGTATTTAACACCTCCAGTCGATGTAATTAGGGGTCCATAGTAGTCCATACTGATTAACTCCCCTTTCTTCTTTGGCAGCATCGGTATGGTTTCTCCTACATTATTCTTATGATGATCCTTACATCGCTGACATATATCGCACTTAGTAATGATTTGCTGTGTCGTTTTGTTTATTCTGTCTCCAGTAACGTACTCTCGAAAAAGTCTTTCGGTTTTTTGTATGCCGCAGTGTCCGTATACAACGTGTAATTCTTGAATTAAATTTTCTTTCATGTTATTCGGTACATATATTTTCCATGACTTCTTGTCTTGTCGGTATAGGATTTTTTTAACATATTGATATTTATTACTTAATTTAGAGTCTTCCTTACTTTCTAATTCACAAATAATTTTGTTCAATTTAGGATCTTGGCGCTGCAATTTCTCAATATTTTTTATATCCTTCATTATTTTCTTATCCAATTTCAAGGTAATACGATTAATTTCCATCTCTTCACTAAAACTGACATCACTGCTGTCCATAGCGTCCTCTGGGTTTCGGCTTAGTATGTCGGCTACAATATTTTCTTTGCCTTTATAATGCACAATGTCGAAATCGTATTCTTGGATGCACAGTATCCAGCGGGTAATTCTAGCATTTGATAGGTGACATTTGTGTAGGAATGTGAGAGCTTTATTATCTGTTATGATTGTGAATCTATGTTCTAATAAGTATATCCGAAATTTCTTCAAACAATGTATGATACTCAGCAGTTCCTTCTCGGTTGTGTGATAGTTTATTTCAGCACCTTTGAAAGTTCTGCTAGTAAAAGCTACGACGGCGATGCGTCCTTTGTCATCATATTGAAACAATTGCCCTCCTAGTGCGTAGTTGCTGGCATCCGTTTGTAAATAATATTGCTTCTTGAGATCTGGGTGTTTTAAAATTACAGTATCTATAAATAATTCTTTGACTAATTTAAATTGTCGGTCGTGCTGCTCCGTCCACTTGAAGTTGCGCTCCTTCTTTAACAATTGTATTAATAAAGATGTTGTTTCAGCATATCGACTGGTAAATCTGTTATAAAAATTTGTAAGTCCTAAAAACCCTTTTAGTTACTTTTGATTTCTTGGACGTGGAAAATTTTGGATTGCCTTTACCTTGTCTGGCATAGGACTAAGGCCTTCTACTGATAAACAGTAACCAAGATAATTAATTTCTCTACGGAAAAACTGTGATTTTTTTAAGTTCACTGTGATGTTTGCTTCGTATAAATTGGTCAATAATAGATCTAAATGTGTGAGGTGTTCCTCCAGACTGTTAGATAGACATAGGCAGTCGTCTACATATATTATCGTAATTTTCTTGAGTGCATCTGACAACACAGTATCCAATCCTCTCGTCAGGCTGGCCAGACTTGTCTTTAATCCAAACGGTGTGACTGTGAAGTGGTAGGTCTTTCCTTTATATAGAAACCCGGTGAAGTCCCTGCATTCTCGCTTAAGTGGTACCTGCCAGAAGCTGGAGCGTAGATCGATCGATGACATATATTTTACTCCTCCGCAATTAGCAATGAGCTCGTTGATTGGTTGTGCCCCTTCGAAGTCAGGTATCATCACCTTGTTTAACTTCCTGGCGTCCAAACACAATCTTACGCTCTGGTCCTTTTTTATAACTGTCACCATGGGATTAATATATTGGCTGCTCGCTCGCTCGATCACTCCGTATCTTAACATTTTCTGGATCTCCTCTTCGACTTTGTCTTAATAGGCAATTGGTATAGGCCATCCCTTTTGTCCGTGATACGTAGTTCATGTTCATATCCATGAATTCGGCCTGGTTCTTCTCGGAATAGATTTCTATTTTTCATTAATATTTTAGTTAATTTTTTCTTCGTTTCTGTATTTATATTAGTTAACTCTTCGACAGCTTCTTGAAAGTTAATAGATTCCTCATCGGCCGTTTCTTTATCCAAAGCGATCTGATGTATATGTACAATTTCATTAGGATCCTCTACATTTTTCTTATAATTTCTATTTTTAATATGCATTACATTTTGCTGGAAATCTATAGTACACTCACCTTCCTTCAACATATTTATTCCTAGTATACAGTCTTTATTCAGTCCAGGGATGATAAACAATACTAAGTCAAATTTATAATTATCAATCTCAGCTTCTAAAAGTACTTGTTTTCGTATTAATTTTGATTTATGTCCGAATGCACCTTTTATATTAGTATTCGATAAGTTTAATAGCTCGATTCTACCTAATTTATCTTTATTATGGTTGAACCACGTTTCGGCAATGCCGTTTAATTGACTCCCCGAATCAATTAGTGCAGTTCCTTCTACATTATTTAATTTTATTTTTATTTACGGACATTTATTGTACGGGAAATTAGTGGTTTCTTCTTCTTCATCCATTTTATCCAATTCTTCACGAATATCAATATAATCTAATGCTACGTCTAACTGGTTATTTATTTTTCTACTAGCTAAGTATTGTTGCCGCGACAGTGGGTTGGCTGGTCGTTTTTTGTACGTGATTCTTGTGAAGGGCCAGGTTGTTGACGCTCAATTGTTACTGTGTTGACAATGGGCTGTTTTGTTCCCCTCTTCCCCTATCCTCTGTACCAAACGTTTGTTTATTGCGCCACCCAGGTCTGTGACCCTCGTGTTCAGTCTCCACTTTCATACCCTTCGTTTTATGATAGCCATTGTTAATATGTCTTCCACCGTTGTCTGTTGTGGCTGCCGATACGATCCTCTCATTTCTCGTTGTTGAATAGTAGCAAACTCATTTAATAAGCTTTCAAATTGATCTACTTGTTGGACGCCTCTAGTTATGATGGCAACTTCTATTTCCTTACCATAGTGGCGTGCAAGTTTGCGAATTAGATGCTGGTCCGAGATTGGTGGGATCAGTTGTCTGCACTGTAGAATTTTATTCTCGAGGTATTGCACCATAGTGAGTTTACCATTCGGATAATAACATCCGTACTCCAAGCTGTCCCGGATGTTTTCTTGAATTTGTTGACTCCAGAATTTCTTGGTAAACGCCTCCTCGAATTGTTCAAACGTATGTATTTGGGATTGTACGATTCTCCACCATACTGTTGCTTCACCCTCTAGATGCCTGCTAATCCACTTAATACCTCCGCTGGGGTAATATATTTCTTTAACCTCTTTTAATTCTTTTAGAAATTCCATGGGGTAGGCGTCTCGTCCGTTGTACCGTACTTCCTTTAACTGTTCTTGGTTAGCCACAATAGTATTTTGGTTGTTTACCATTGGTCTTGACTCCAACTCTGTTAATTTTCGTTTTAATTGCTCTTGATCTTCTTTCATCTCGTCAATGCGTCGACCCTTTTCTTCAGCTAATTTTCTTAATTGTTCTTCCATTTCTTCTTTGTTTACGGTAGAAATATTTCTGACTTCTTCTCGGACGACCTCTTTCGTTGTTTTTATTTCTCTTCTCACTTCTTGATTGATTCGATTTAAATTTTCACTTAAGTTTTTAGTAGTTTTTTGTATTTCACACTTAAATTTTTCACTTTGTTGCTGTACCACCTCGCCAAAATTATGCTCAGTCTTATTCAATTCTTCACGCCATGTTTTATTCACTATTTGAATATCACCAACTAATTTGTCATGCAACGTGTTCATATCGATTTTTATCTCCTCTCTTAACTTAGTGTGCTTTACTGTAATATCCTTAATAGCTACTTCTAATTTATTCTGATTTACTTCAACTTTTTCTTCTAATTTCTTCTGATTTACTTTAACATCTTGAATGTCTTCTCGTATCTTCTTATTGTCTTCTTGTAATTTATTCAGACTTATTTCTAATTTATTCTGTAATTTCTTGTTATCTTCTTTCATCAATTCGTATAGCATTTGCAGCTCACTTTTTGGCTGTGGTCCTTCTGCCCTTATTTGTTCCTTCTCCGTCTGTGGTACTGTCGCACTTACTTGTTCAACTTCTGCGCGTGGTCCTTCTGCCCTTATATTTTCAATATCCGTTCTGATTTCTTCCTCCATCATTGCTATGACTTGAGGATCTCCCATTTGGTTATATATCTCCATCTCTTCGCTCTCTTCAGCTCTCCTTGGTGCTTGTGTTTCTTCTTCACTGGCCATTGTCGTATAAGGTGTTTCTTTTTCCATTTTGCGTGCCTTACTTCGCGTCAACATATACCGTATATATTCGAACCGTGACTAAGCAACTGTAGTTACAATTACTAGCCCTATGTTCTTAATGTCTACTCTATTTATTACTACTTTTATTTTATTTCTAATTCTCAGTTTAGTTAACTTATTTAACTCAATTCATTCATCTGCCTTTTTGACAAATCTAAATTTAGATTTTGCCACGCGAGTTGGGCGACAAATATAAAGAATTCTTACTTGGGGTGGTTAAACAAGAAATAAATTAATAATTAAAAAATCACTTACTGCCAAAATGTTTCAATTTCCCGGGCGCCACCTCATATCTACAAGGATGTGGATATAAAGGATTCATTTGCCAAACACACAACAACAATATTATGTCTAATGCTTATTTAATTAATTAAGTTGTAGCAAAATTACAAATATAACACTCTGTATGGATATTTCCTTAAGTAGAATCACTTCTCTTATCTTAACAATGAGTATCTCTGAAATCGCGATTAATTAACATTTAATAATTTTCTAACACTTATAATTGTAAATTATAATCTACAATTGTATTTGGCGAATTTAGATTACTGTTTAGATATGATTTTTTAAGAATTTACTAATTGACGTTTTATTTCGCTTCAGTCGAATGCAGAGCACTGAGAGGCAGTTCTCAAGGTTAAGTAATTATTAGTGTGAGTTCTTTGACTTGAATGAATTGAGTTTATTGACTTAACTCTAAAGTACCATTAGTTTGAGAGCGTTGATTATTCGTAGTTCATACTCTCGGTGACATCATGTGGTCCTCTGTGTTTAGTAGTTGCTGGTCATTACTCGAGTAAAGAATGAACATGATCATAGTCAAGTTAAATTCAAATTATATAATTTTCAATGTTATATAAAAATCATACACACACACACACACATTATTTGGTTTAGTCCCGCCTAGTGAAAATTCCTTAAAATATGCTCTGATGAAAGTACAGAAAATAATACTTCTTACGTAGTGTCTCATAAACAGTGAGTAATACGGTTCCCCGAATAAGACAGTAACAGCCAGTTTGGGGGTAAAGACTTCACAATTTATTGGCTAAAAAAAGTCTAATGGCCGATGGCAGCTTTTGTTATTGTACCACGTTGCCAGTTGTATTCAAAGACATGTGAGACATGTCAATCACGTGTGAGCTGTACAGCCCTTTTCCTCCGTAAAGCAACTATGCGATACCATTCCTGTATATTCACGGTGAGAATGTTATAATCTAGTTGCAACGGCACAGTAGTCCAGAAAAGCGTTTTTTTTTTTCAAAATTATCTGGAACTCTCAACTCTTAACGAATTCTAGTTTTTCTTTAATACTCACAAATGAAGTTCTAAAACTAGTTTTTAAACTTTGATCGACTAATACTCTCCAGGCTATTAGGCCGTGGTCCACTACTTCCGCATAAAACAGACGTTTCGACCCCACCGTTTGAGCCCATCTTCAGTGTAAAAGGACTCGTGTAAGTGGTACGATTCTTCACCAGTTAAATACCTAAGGTACCAAGTAGCTTTCAAATTTCACATTTGTAGTTTCTCACTGAAAAGACCTGTCTACTTTTTACTGACACTAAAATAACAAACAAAATGACTAATAAATAGGTGAACGCTTTTGGTGGACTACAACAAGCAACTGACAAAAAGTGTCTTGCTGCGCACACATACAATATACTCGTACATCAATCCTGAGTGTTGTGAATGGTAGAAGCTTACCTCGGTTTTAATTAAGGATCCAAAGTGGCAGAGTATGTAAAACGTGAACATGGTACTAAAATAGTAGAACCCAACGCCAGCAGCTTCTATGAGGCCTCCACTTTTATTTCTGGTCGTCTGTAAAACATCAATTTATATATTCATAACATATTACACAGTTATATATTCGAGATGTGATTAAAAAATGAGAATTTCTTTATTTCGCACCCTAATTTACAATATTGTTACGACGATCAGTTAGATCGTCGTAGATACAGTTGAAAACAAAATACAAGACACCGATTACGTTACTAATCACCAACTTTAATTTTCACAATTACTTTGTTTGTAATTAACTCGTACAATATTTCCAGTTAGATTTGCCCACACGCAATAACAACGTCTATTAATAGAGTTTCACACAATTATTAACACAATACTACTTCACTTCGACAAACACTCAATCCGCACTACCGAAAATCGCTCACGTAACTCACAGACAACCCGGCTGCTATGGCTTTATATACGCCGCGCTGAGGTCCACTACAGCTTTCCCTTCTGAACTGCACGCCAGCGGCTTAATGCGTATCTCAAGTGTTCCTGGAACTCACTAGAATCACCTACTTGAATGACGCAACAGCTGCCACACTGGACGGGGGGAGTGGAGAATGTTCTGGGTTGTTCGCTAGGCTTCTCGTAACAATATTTTTTGTCACGTTGGTATGACTCTCCGTGACGTACGTGTCAGTTGTAGGGATATTAGACGCTTAGTTTGCGCTTAACAACCTAGTATCGACGACACGTTTTAGTACGTTCGGAGATTTTTCTGTTTCCGAAATGACGGAAAGATGAATTTATATTAAATTCTGTGTTAAAAGTAATATCAAAAACATTGAAGTAATGCAAATGTTATCAAAGGCTTTTGACGAGAACGCTATGTACAAACCAAGGGTGCAAACAGCGTTTCCAAGAAGGCCGTGAAGACACTGAAGATGCTTGAAGATGAAGACGTCAAGAGAATTGTATGTCCTAACACATCAACCACCGAAAAAGACATGGAAAACGTTAAGGATATCGTGCTCAGTAATCGCCGAAACACTATAAGAGGTTTGCTGAGGCAGTTGGTGTAAGTGTCATACATTTGAAGCAATTTTACTTCCATGTTCCATAAGGAAATGGAAGTATGGTCACGGCGAAAATAATCGCGTTCGAGATAACGGCAGATTCTGATTGTACTGCCATCAAAACATGAAAAAAAGTCATTTTTCGAAAAGTGTCTCTGTTTGTCTATAGAATTGTTTCTATGGCAAACGATAACACCCGCAAATTCAAACAGACAAACAGAATCAAATAATGTTTTGCATATAGCTCTGAATTGTAGAGGACTCAAGGTTTATTGATTTTGGTGAAGATCGGTTAAGGGAAAGGAGTAGTTTACCTGTAACGTTATACGTTTTAACAAGTGCTTAATTTTGATAAATTGAGTATCCTGAAAAGAAGGTCATAATAATCCACTGTAGAAACGTAGATGAAATATCTATAAATTAAAAGGGTAATTGAAGGGAAGGGGGTAATTTTTTTTATAAATTAAAATATTAGTTGATGGAGGAAGTAAATTTTATAAGTTTTATATGTGTAATACGTTATTGACAACAAAGAAGTAGTTTTTATGGAAACATTTCATTTCACTTTAACAAAATTCTATATTTTTTCATTTTAATTTAAATCATGTGTGAGAGAAAATATATCGTTCGTGGCAAGCAAGCATATCTCAATTATGTAATGTTTACGTTTCCATTTTATTATTATGATTACCGCAATAAAAAGGCAGGCAAGACACACACAATTCGCGTTATTTCTGGCCTCACTCATGTTTATTTTCTTACATTTGCACGCTTTTTAAATGGAAAGTGCCGAAACCCACACCAACACAACGTGTGCAAACCGAAAAAGTGTCCAGCGTGGATAGCGATTTGCTTCCTGTGGATCGCTGGGCAGTTAACTGCACGTGTTTACAGAGGAACGGTTCATAAACAGACTTTTCGTCTTTAGGGAATGAACCCTCTGCAAGATGGTCAGGGTCCATGAGTGACTTCGGAGCGCTTCGGAGGAGGGATGATTATCTGCGTAGTTCGGTTTCTTTATAATAATAAAGTAAGCCTACCTAATGTTTATGGATAAAGTGACTGAAAATAACATTATATTAAACGACTACCCCATAATAACAAAAATATCTGTAAACGGTAAAATTAGTTTGAGGGTGGGCGATATTTTTTTAGAAATTACCGAACCGAATTCAAGTAAATTATTTTAAACATAAATCTTACAACATGGAAGCCATGTATGGTTCTCCATACCGATTTTTTAATAAGATTTTAGGTGTGAAACGAGGAGCAGCTAAAGTACTATGTAGGCTTGCACGGCCGAAGTAAGTCTCATTAAAATTCACTCCCAGGCTGTTTGAACGTGGTCCATTGTTTTCTACTAAAACAGACGTTTCGACAGTAACGTCGACTGCCATCATCAGTGTAAAAATTTGAGTTGTATTAACATAGGGTGGTACACGTTAGAGACCACAGTACCGTGGTTAAGGCTGTGGTTTGGACCACGGCCAAACAGCCTGGGAATGAATTTTAATAACAAGGAGCAGCTAAATTTCTTCAAAAATTAGTAACTTCTAGCAAAAGTAGCATCGCAAAAACATCACTGAGCAAAAGTTGGCTGAAGTCGCTGATGACGCAGATTTACTCAAATGCGTCATAACAGGTGACAAAACGTAAGTGCACAGATAAGAAACTGAAACAAAGGTTGAATCATCCTAACAGAAGATTTCTGAAGAGCCAAGCCAAAGAAAAAAGTATGCCAAATGAGATCGAATGTGAGATCAGATGAACAGTCCATTTCTCTTTGCATAAACCACGGTTGTTTTGTAATATAACATACACGAGCGTGCGCGTATGTGTATTTGTGGGCGTGTGGGTTTGTTAGAATTTGTAAAATATTTAAAATATTAATATACTTCTTCTTCTCTTTACAGTTTTCTTTTATTACAATAGCATAGTCACAAATTCTTACCGTCAGGCCGTACTGTCAATAAAGAATTACTCACGTTAACATTTCACATCTTACGTCGGCTGCATAAGGCAATCCAAAAAAAGACGAGAAATGTGAGAAAAACGTTCTTGGATTTCGCGCCGTGATAACGCACCGGCTCACACTTAACTACTGACTCCCATGTTTTCGGCAAAAATAACACCGTTGTAATAGCGCAAAATAACACCGTTGTAATAGCGCTACTACCTAATCACCAGACATGTTGCCCAGTGTAACTTCTTCTTGTTCCCAAAAATGAAATATCGGTATGGAGAACCATACATAACTTCCATGTTCTAAGATTTATATTTAAAATCATTTTCGAAATGAAATATTACCATAGAAACTACTTCTTTCTACTTACTGCTTCAGCCCTAACCACAGTACTGTGGTCACTAACGTATACCACCTCACGTTATCGCACTCGATTTTCACTGATGATAGAAGTCGATGGCACTGCCGAAACGTCTGGTTTTGTAGAAAACATTGGACTACGGCCAAACATCCCGGGAAGGAATTTTAACAAAAACTACTTCTTTGTTGCCGATAACGTTGTACACATATATATAAAAAATATGCATAAAATTAATGGCTTGTATAAGTTAATGTTTGATCTCCATTAAGTAGTGCTCAAGTTTCCAAAGTTTTAATATTATGATCTCCGTAATTAAAACATCAGAGCAGGTTTAGTGTATATGAGAGTACACCGTGGACAAAAATTTTCAACATTTCCTATTGAGCGTTGCTTAGAGTAAAGCTGCGAATCTACAGTGTACGTTTCACAGAACAAACACGCGGAAAAGAAGGAGCGCTCCGAAGTCACTCATGGACCCTCAGCATCTTGCAGAGGGTTCATTCCCTAAAGACGAAAAGTCTGTCTATGAATCGTTCCTCTGTAAACACGTGCAGTTACACTGCCCAGCGATCCACAGGAAGCAAATCGCTATCCACGCTGGACAATTTTTCGGCTTGCACGCGTTATGTTGGTGTGGGTTTCGGCACTTTCCATTTAAAAAGCGTGCAACTGTAAGAAAATAAACATGAGTGAGGCCAGAAATAACGCGAATTGTGTGTGTGTGTGTGTGTGTGTGTGTGTGTGTGTGTGTGTGTGTGTGTGTGTGTGTGTGTGTGTGTGTGTGTGTGTGTGTGTGTGTGTGTGTGTGTGTGTGTGTGTGTGTGTGTGTGTGTGTGTGTGTGTGTGTGTGTGTGTGTGTGTGTGTGTGTGTGTGTGTGTGTGTGTGTGTGTGTGTGTGTGTGTGTGTGTGTGTGTGTGTGTGTGTGTGTGTGTGTGTGTGTGTGTGTGTGTGTTCCCTGCCTTTTTATTGCAGTAATCATAATAATAAAATGGAAACGTAAACATTACATAATTGAGATGTGCTTGCCTGCCACGAACGATATATTTTCTCACATACATGATTTACATTAAAATGAAAAAATTATAATTTTATTTCCTGGCAATAAAATTATTTTATTTTTAACAATTACCATTGTTTGAAAATTTTTAAATGAATTTTCAAGTACTTTACTGTTGTTAAAACGTAAAAGGTTGTAGGTAAACTACCCCTTCCCCTTAACCGATCTTCACCAAAATCAAAAGGTCTTGAGAACTCTACAATTCAGGGCTGTATGCAAAACATTATTTGATTCTGTTTGAATTTGCGGCTGTTATCGTTTGCAAAAACAAATTACCCTTGATAAAAAAACGCTGCTGGTAAACTACCCTTTCCCCTTAACCGATCTTCTCCGAAAACAATAGGTCTTGAGTACTCTACAAATCAGGGCTGTATGCAAAACATTATTTGATTATGTTTGAATTTGCGGCTGTTATCGTTTGCCATAGAAAATACCCTTGTTAAAACATAAAACGTACCAGGTAAACTACCCCTTCCCCTTAACCGATCTTCACCAAAAACAATAGGTCTTGAGTACTCTACAAATCAGAGCTGTATGCAAATAATCTGTTGATTCTGTTTGAATTTGCGGCTGTTATGGTTTGCCATATAAAATACCCTTGTTAAAACATAAAACGTTGCTGGTAAACTACCCCTTTCCCTTAACCGATCTTCACCAAAAACAATAGATCTTGAAAACTCTACAATTCAGGGCTGAATGCGAAACATTATTTGATTCTGTTTGAATTTGCGGCTGTTATCGTTTGCCATAGAAAAAAAATCTACAGACAGATAGACACACAGACACTTTTCGGAAAACGACTTTTTTTCATGTTTTGAGTGTAGTAGAATCAGAATCTGCAATAATCTCGAACACGATTTTTTTGCCATCACCATACTTCCATTTCCTTAAGGAACATGGAAGTAAAAACACAGTGAAAGGACAACTGTTGATAAAAGCAAGATCGCATAGTGAAGAAAAAGTGGTCCAAAATGGGAATTTCACAGTAGTCCAAAATGGGGTTTCACAAATGTTTACGGACTGGAAAGGACGACGGCGGAAGTGCATATATCTGATGGGGACTACTTTGAAGGGGACAATATTAATTTTGAAGAATATGTAAATAATTTTATTAAAAAAACAACAACTCTCGTTATTTTTGTATCACACCTTGTGTCTGTGTGTGTGGGGGGGTGGGGGGGGTGAGCACAACCGATATAAAGTTTGGAAATCTGACAGTAACGGCAGACACTATAAACCTATCAGTGATGATGATGATGATGATAAAATATGAAAAACAAAATCATAATAATAATATTAGTAGTATTTCTTCAAATAATAATTAATTCTGCTAGTTCAAATACGTAGATGACAGTCTTATATATATTTGTGTGTGTGTGTGCGCGCGCGCGTGTGCGTGTGTGTGTGTGTGTGTGTGTGAGAGTGCGTGCGTGCGTGCGTGCGTGCGTGCGTGCGTGCGTGTGTGCGTGTGTGTGTGTGTGCGTGTGCGTGCGTGCGTGCGTGCGTGTGTGTGTGTGTGTGTGTGTGTGTGTGTGTGTGTGTGTGTGTGTGTGTGTGTGTGTGTGTGTGTGTGTGTGTGTGTGTGTGTGTGTGTGTGTGTGTGTGTGTGTGTGTGTGTGTGTGTGTGTGTGTGTGTGTGTGTGTGTGTGTGTGTGTGTGTGTGTGTGTGTGTGTGTGTGTGTGTGTGTGTGTGTGTGTGTGTGTGTGTGTGTGTGTGTGTGTGTGTGTGTGTGTGTGTGTGTGTGTGTGTGTGTGTGTGTGTGTGTGTGTGTGTGTGTGTGTGTGTGTGTGTGTGTGTGTGTGTGTGTGTGTGTGTGTGTGTGTGTGTGTGTGTGTGTCAAAGTAAGGGCGTTAATGTTTCTCACATAATAAATTCAATTATTAATTTACACAACAAAATTAAATTTACGTTAGAAGAAGAAACAAGTATAAATTTAATTACTTAGACTTAATCGTAGCCTAAATAGAAATGAAAATAGTTTAGATTACTCGATATGCAGAAAACCGGCTCAGACTAATGTAATAATTCCAAATAATTCTAATCGTCCTCCCCAACATAATATGCAGCATTCAATTCCTTAATATAACGGATGTATATAATCACATTAAATGAAAAAGAAAGAATCAAAGAATTCTATTACCAAACAAAAATCAATAGATAATAGATACAAAGTAAAAACTATCAATAAATTCGAAAATAAAATAAAACATAAACTCACTAAACAAACACCTTATAAACCTACATGTAAAATCCACCTATTAATAATAAAATAAAATATTGTTACGACATTTCAGAACATGCTACGTGTTTTTCGGCTATTCCAGCGGAGCCCGGCTATAATGTGTGTGTGCGCGCGCGCGCATATTGCTGCTACTTTGAGATGAAGGACAATTACATGACACTTGTCAGGCGTCCGTAGCCGAGACTGATCCAGACTTCACCAGTCCGCGCACACAGTGTTCAAGGCGGCAAGCAATTACGCTCTAGTGTTTTCTAGTAGCATTGTTTACGCTTAGTATGGATTATTCTAGAATATCAGCGGGGTATAAATACAAGCACTCAGCGGCGCTTAGGTCAGTTTACTTAGGGCGATTACTCTGTGCGTTTAAGTGGAGATTTATTCAAGTGAGGTTCGAAGTATCGTGGTGAAGTGTAATGTGTTTTATAATTCTGCGGGACTCTATCAATTGATATTATTATTGTGTGGACAGATTAACTTGAATTATTGTACGAGTATAATCTTGTTAAATAACTTGTTTATTACAAACTGTTAACTGTGATAATTAAAGCTGGTTTTTAGTGACTTCATTGGTGTCTGGTATTTTGTTTCCACTGTATTATACGACGATCAAGGAGGTCGTCGTAACAATACATAAAATTTACTTATTAGGCAAATATAACTCTTAAAATAAGTAAACTGTTTAAAGATACAAATTTAACAAAAATACAGTTTTTTATCAAATAAATGCAACGCCTTTAGCTGCATAAAAATGTAATTTACAAAATAGAATGTCCGGATCGAAATGCATTCTACGTAAGCCAGAAAAAAATCCTATTTGATTGATTCCTTCAACAATCACTGCACTGCATTTTTAAAACTGAACATTTACAATCCTAATTTATCCACACACTGTTTAAATAATAAACAATTTTTCAGACATTCAAAACGTCAAATTAATCAAAAACGTACAAAAAGGTAACAAAACGAATGTCTGGAAAATCACAATCTTTACAAACATAATAATAATAATTGACTAATTACAAAACAAATTCAAATTAAAAAAAAAACAAGATTGTTTATTTAAAACATTTTAACAAAAATTATAAATTTATTAAAATTATGAAAATAAATACATGAAGTAATTTATTAAACAGCTAACTATGTAAACATTGGCCATTAAAATCGAACTACGTCAATTATTCCTTAATTTATACAATAATCAATACAAACCGATAATTCGTTAATTCATAATTAAACCTCTGAAGTACAGAATAATTCTGTGAAACGTGAGTCAGATGATAATACAACGACATAATTCAACTAATTTTACTTGCACAAGTAATTATTACTTGAAGAAATATTACAAATATAGAAACCTGCAAAAATATGCAAGAGTTACGTACATAATAAAGATAATATATATTAAAACACACACACACACACACACACACACACAGAGTCAATCATTCGTTACAGGCTTTAAATATTGAATTATTTTCTTTCAGAGAGAAACTTTTCAAACTCGATCAGAAGTTTGCACACTGACAGTATAAAGACAGTTATTAGTTTTTAATACGACTCCAATCTTATGCGCGCTCCTATTCACAGACCACTTACTTCAAAAGCAGTGAAAGCTGCCAGAGTAGTGATGACAGTAAGACTGACCAAGTACATTGCCAGGATGTTGTTGTATATCTTTGTTAGTTGGGCACCAAACCTGAACAGAAATTACATGAGTTATGTATTCTTGAGCATTTATCTATAACAAACTATTCAAATAAACTACAGGTAGAATAAATAAATACAAAACATAAATATTTAAATTTAATAACTCAACACTTGGAATAGTTGTTCAGATACTTTCTGTCTCCTTGATAAATGTTTCACCAGTTACGGCCAGCTTCAGAGGTTAAATTGTTCAAATCTACAACCTTCGTGTCTCTAGAAATAAACCAAGTTTTTTTAATTAAATTTAAATAATTTAGAATGTTATACTATGTGCCGACCAACCGTTCAATCAGTGCAGAACATAATATTTAAGACACACAACACTTAATCAAGAAAAAAATTATCAAATATTGTCCTAAATCTAATTACATTAACGTTAACAATATTTTAAGAGTAGATATTTAGCCGCAAACTGAACAAAATAATTACAATGACAATAATTTTTTAAACATGATCAATAGTCTTTAACGGTACGCTTATTTTAAAGTGTCGTGTTATCATAATAATTTCCAGGGTTGAAAACAAATATAACTACTTAATCATCCCTTTACCCTCTTGTACTTACAATACTGAGTCGATGGTAACTCCTAATATACTTCTTCTTCTGCTACGAGGGACTAGGGGAATCACCTGTTCCGGTCTCAAAGGAAATACATCCAATTCATCTACGCTTTTTAGGCCTTCCTATACTTTTTTTACGAGGGAGACTGTGGGAAACTAATATTTGCCGCAGGATGGTCCGCAGTCCTACGGTGTGTGGGACTCGCACCCACCAAAACCATAAACCCTATTGTCCACGGCATGTATCCACCTCGGGACTTATCTTTCAATACTTCAAGGTGGTGCCATTTGTTCTTCGTCCTGTGGACGTTCATCTGTTTTAAACCTTCAGCGGGTCAAAGTTACCTGTTTTCTGCTATTATATCAGCGGCCCTAGCAAGATCATCTTCGGCTTCTCTCTTTTGCCTTAGTACCTTCTCTATGTAGTCTGCTACCTGATCCCAGTGGTGTTCGCTCTCCAGCATTATTCCAATGATATTTTCGGGCGAGATCTGTCCCACTACATTTTCCAGCGTTGCTTTTCCTCCTTCTATCTATCATAGGTGTGATTCCTGTTTTTCATCATCATCTAAATGTTTACAGAAAATGCAGTTTGGTCTGTCTACTTTCCCCATCCCATATAGGTAAGCCCGGAATAAGCTGTGGCCAGTTAGAAACTACGTTATGAAATAATTAATATCGCCATGTTTGCGGTCAATCCATGCAGCTGTTTTATGAGCCTAGCGGTCCATCTTCCCTTCGTGTCACTGGTCTATCTTTCCTGCCACTGAGCCATAGTAAGGGCCCTGGCCTCCTTGTGAGCTTGTGTTGGCCTTCCTATACGCCTTTATCTAATAGTCTTGTATAAACACCTCAAGCTAACGAGTCAGACTATGCGTAGTCTAACGTAGTATCTAAGCATACGTAATACTAAGGTATTCAGTCATGTCCCCTTATACTACCGTACAGTGTCACGCTCGACTGGCGTGTGACATTATTTATATATGTTACTTAAGTGTAATTAAATATTAAAATAAGTAATTACAAAAAGTATAAGACAGTGTTATAATAAATAAGTTGAATTGTAGAAAGTCTTAAAAATATTGCATGTTAACATCTCTTTACTGAAATCTCAACAGAAAAGGTCAAACTGGGCAATATTTGATAGGACTATGTGTGGTTGGAACACAGTTGTTACATAACACCAACGTTGTTCAAAATTTACATTCCAACAACCGTAAATCAATAGGAAAGAAAAATTAGTGACATAGAGAATTAAACTCGGTAATAATTTTGCGAGAGCGGACTGAAAAGTCTCAGCCTAACAATAAAAAACGAATTTATAATTTCAAAAACGTTTTTATTTGTCAACTTAATATCCTTTTAACGTAGGACATTTATTGCAGCGATGTTCCAATGCCACTATCCCGTCGCTCAAATGGTTTTCTGTAATATCTGCAGAATACCCCTAACAGCTGAAATCACCTTTTGATCCGATGGAAAACGCTGACCAGCGAGAAAGTTTGAGTTTTGGGAAAAGACGTAAGTCTGAGGGAGCCATACCAAATCTGGGGAATAGGGAGGATCTTTCAACAATTCATAGCGGAGATCGCTTATTATTCCCATTGCCAAAACACTTTTGTGGGCGGGTTCATTGTCTTGGTGAAAAATGATTTTTTCACATGAAAATCGGGTCTTTTTTCACTAATTGTTTTGTCTAGTTTCGATAAAAGTTTGGAATAATATTTACCGGCTACTGTTGCACCCTTTTTAAGATGTAAAAACACCTTTAGCATCCCAAAACACTGACTCCATGACTTTTCCTTACTTACTTACTTACTTACTTACTTACTAGCCAACGCCCACCCTTGGCTGTTGGGCCATTAGGCGGCGCGCTGACCAGTAGAGACGTGAGAGCCTTGCCGTACCATCTTCGTCTTGGACTTGCGTGTCTGAGATCAAGGCTGGACATGCAATTAGGTGATCCGCATTCATGGAAGCGTATCCACAGAGAACACATTCAGGAGACGACAACACGCCAATGCGGTGCAGGTGGGAGGCCAGGTAGTCATGACCGGTTGTAGTTCTAAAAAGAGCAACACTAGTTGCTCGGGGTAGAGTTCTGTTGATGGGGCCGTCCGTAACCAATGTTGCCCATCTTTTTCCCACACAGGCACTTAATTGTTTTTCTTTTAGCCATAGGCTTATTGAGGAATTTATTCGTGCTTTCGCAGATGCATATGAGCTGGGGGTCTCCGGCTGAGGTAGTGCTGCGCCCATTTTGGCGAGGATGTCGGCTTTTTCATTTCCCATGATGTTGACATGGCTGGGTACCCATTGCAGTTCAATCTGCCAGCCTAATTGTACAAGGTTCTGCAGTTCTCACCTACACTCAATTGTCAGGGAGCAGTTTGTATCACCATTTGAGGTCACGTTTTGAATCGCTGCAGTCGAATCTATGAGGAAGACGGCTTTGTTAGGTGGTGAGATCTTGGCAAGCTCAATAGATGCTGCCTTTATGGCTGCTACCTCTCCGTCATAGTTGCTTAGCCGGCCTCCTACAGCGAGGTGGCCTTCAAATAGAGAGCTGTAGAACCCAGCCCCTGTTGCCCCTGTAGATGGTATAGAGGATCCGTCTGTGTAGATTCGTATCCACTGCTCAGCGGGAAAATGTTTTTGTACAGTGTGTAAGGCTGCTTGACGAAGCTCGGCTTCATTCGACTCAGTTTTGGTCTTATTATGGTCGAAGAGTTTCAAGTTAGCATTTGGGAGTTGGCTAAAGAATTCACGGTGATGTATAAATGGTGCTGCCTCATTTGGTTCTATGTCATATTTGCGTTGGAGTTCTTCATAGATCGCAATCGGGCATTTCTGAGTTTTCAGCCTTTCTGTCGCTGTTTTATAGTTATTCCACCGTTGTTGGTAGGCTCTTTTATGACTTTTCCTGCTGTTGGAATTGACTTCACCTTCATTGGAGCTGAACAGTCAGTTTTGTCCAATGCTTTTGAATGTTGTTTGGACTCTGGTGTGTAGTGGTGGATCCAAGTTTCATCCAGCGTAATAATCCGACGTATAAAAAATCTGCTTTGTTCTTATTAAAACGCTCCAACCACCGTTCAGATATTTTCATGCACATGCGTTTTTGAGCTGCTGTGAGCAAGCGCGGTACCCATCTGGCACAAAGCTTTTCTATTTTCAACTGCTCATGTAAAATATGTCCGACAACGCGTTCTTTCAAAATGCCTATAGTCTCAGCAATTTCGTGCACTTTAATTTGGCGATTGTCCAAAACAATATTATGCACTCTTTCGACGGTTTTCGATGTCCTTCACGTGGATCGTCTTCCAGGCTAGTATGATCACGTTTAAACTCGGCAGTCCATTTTTTTAACTGTGAGAATAAAGGAAAGAAGAGTTTCCATGCACTTTGACGAAACTTGAATAAATTTCGCTCGGTGTTATACCTTCTTTCACAAAAAACTTTATGACCGCACGATACACAATTTTCTCCATTTTAAGAAATACGGACAACACTTAAGTTTCAAACGGCTGTATGATACAAATTATTTGATAGAATGACCAGAAATTGCACAGCCATCCTAACAATAGATGCAGTACTAACATAAGAAAAAAAATTAGCGGTAATGCTCCGCTGAAAATTTTTAGAAAAGACAGTACAGGAAAAATTAATAACTTGTACCTTTGGTAAAGCATTTGTGTATTTAGAGGTTTTCAGATCCCTTCAGATCAATAAACAGGAAAAGACGGTCGAAAACGTCTTCCATTGATGCTTTAAAAAAAACTTAATAGATATTTTTAATGAGTTAAGAAATACAACGCCGTCAAAAACAATGGTTTATAACTGGGCACTCGAGTTTGAAATGACCGTACGAGCGTTGAAGATGATCCCCGCGGTGGACACCCCAAAAAATGTAAGGACTCCAGTTATCATAAATTTCGTACACGGTGTTAGAAGAGCATTGAGCACGGGTGACATTGTTGGGACCTACATCGTAATTTTTACTGTGGCCGGCAACCTTGGTGAAAGTAACGTGCTCAGAACGTTGTTTTCTTGTCAGTCCAATCCTACATCTCAATGAGTGCCCAAGTGTTGATGTATTTCCAAAAACATTACCGTTAATCGCCTGTATTTTTAATTGTTTGTCTGTATTGTTATTCAATCACATTTCAAATTTCACTTAACACTGTCTGTGGGTGTTATTTCTTTTTTTTATATTGTATTTTACTAAAGTAATACTTTTTTCTAAAATTGTTTCATAACTAATACACCAACACTGAAATAAAAGAAGAATGTATCTCGTAAATAAAACATATTACGGATTAAAAAAGCAACAGGCATCTAGCTTCATCTCAAGAAGCACGAAATGCAAAATTTACAAAACACTTGTCAGGCCAGTGGTGACATATGCTTCAGAAACCTGGACAAAGACAAAATAGCGAAAAACTTCTAGGTTGCTGTGGAAGGCGGATTCTAAGAACAATATTTAGAGAAGTTGAAGAATATGGAATGTGGCGCAGGCGCTATAATTAGGAGCTATACGGTCTTTACAAAGAGCCGGACATTGTCAGGATAATCAAAATGTACAAGCTAAGGTGGGTTGAACATATAGAGAGAATGGAGGAAGGACAGCCTACGAAACATATTTTCTACCAGAAAACAATGGGTAGTAGTAAAACGGGTAGACCCCAAAGTAGTTTCAAAGACGAGATAGAGGAGGACTTCAGAAAGCTAAACATAAGAAACTGGAAAGCCAGGGCACGCAATAGAGAAGAATGGAATCGACTCTTGGAACAAGCCAAGACCCACCAAGGGTTGTAGAGCAACGGCTGATGATGAATACTTTATTCGCTTAATTGTCGCTTTATTGTTGATGTTTACATTGTAATTTTATTTAATTAAATAATCAGGAAAATGTTTTTATTAAGTCAAAGAATAAACCTTTACATAAACACTATAAAACAGACGTATTATACGAAATCACGACCACATTGTTATTCGTCTGCCTCCCTGACGTAAGGCCCACAGAACGTATTTGGGCTCAACTTAAACACTCAGATACAATAAAACTCAGTTTTTGGACCACTTTTGACAATACGAAGTTTTTCAATAAAAAATAATTAATAGATCTCGGGTTTATGTGACATTTTGTGTAAAGTAATCTCATTTGTATGCACGGTTATGCATATTTTACCAATGTTTTACGTTTATATCATATTTTAACAGCCTCTGCACATAAGTATATTTTTGGTCATTTTTGACTGTGTTTCTTACCTTTCACTATTTCTTTTATTATTATAGATTTGTTACTTGATTTGCACCAGTAGTTATCTGTTATTTACATTATACAATACATAACGTTGGTTTGGTATTACAAATAAGTATTTGTAAAAATCTGATAAAATTTCAGTGATACTGAATAAAATTTCAAAGAGTGGTTGAATAAATCAGGATTTTCAAAAATGTGTAAAATCCAAATTCTAATAACAAAATAAAGCTGAATTCGTCATTCTTAATAGTAATGCGGTTGTAGCAGCAGAAAAAAGACATTTTTTGAAATGGCTAGTTTAGGACTGAGCCCGTTGAGATCCCCACTACCGCCACTTTTCGCGCAGCTATAAAGTGGCCACCATGAATAACACGATTGATAGGCATCTCACCTGAGTGTGTGTATTACATTTTAGCTCAAGAACGTGGTGTGAGAACACATTTTGTAAGTCGGGTACCGCGTTTTGAGTTGTTCCGCTCGAGCGTCCACGTAGAAACCATAATTTTTGAAGGCGCAGCAGCGTTTCCTAACATCTTACTGAGAATCTGCTTTGGCGCCAGTCATTTTTAACAAATAACCATAGCACGACGTTTGATTTTGTCCATATTTTAAAATACGTGTGAAACGTAAACTTCGAACAGACGCTAAACAATTAATATATTGACAGTTAGATTTGGAATGTAACAGGTGTTTACATAAAGCATGAGTGCTACAATATACGAAAAATTTTAGTTCTACAGCCAAGTTACAGATGTCGCTCCGCGAAATTTTCACCTCACCCCCGTATCGTCATGAATTATTGCTGTATTTCAAGCAAAACGTAAACAGTATATTTTCCGTTTTTGGTAATATGATGGAAAGTATATTAAACATTTCGTTAATACATTAAATAATTAAAGTTATTTCGTATTTATTAATATAAGAAACGTGATCACATACGTCGCGCATATAGAAACGAACAATATTAGTTATTAAATGATTCTGTTAATATTATTTTGACTGTTCACCGGGCTGTTATACCACTGTCAAATGATTCTTCTTCTTCTTCTTCTACTCCTCTTCAAGGATTCTGTTATATAAGCCTGTTCCGGCACCCATCTCGTCCTCGGACGACCCACGTCTCTTCTACCAACGGCTTTATAGTTCAGTGCCGCCTTCGGCAATCTATCCTCTGCCATCCTTTGCAGATGAACCCACCATTATCTTCTGTAAATTGAAATAATTTCATTTATGTCCTTTTTCTTTATTTTCTTTATTCTATCTTGCAACGTATAAGTTGAAGTATTTTGAAAAACCTGCATTGCAGCACTCTGAATCTTGCCGCGTTCCTTTTTTGTCATGATCCACGCCTCACTCTCATAAATCAACGTGGATATTGTAATTGTCTTATATAATTTAATTAATCCTTGTGCTGTGTTTTGTTTTATTTTTAAGGCTTCTATGGATCGTACCACAAATATATTCCTAAACTTATTTATCTTCTCTGTTATATCATATTCAGATTCATAGCTTATTGCACAGCCGAGATGTTTGAAACGGCTCACTTGTTCTAAAGTGCTGTTGTTTATAACTATCTTAGTCCTCACTGATTATCTACCTTTAAAGGCCAAGGTTTTGGTCTTTCTTACTGAAATTGTCAGTGAGTACTCTCTTGCCACTTCTTGTAATTGAAACACAGCTCTTTATAAATCATCCTAATTTTTTTGAATAAGAACTATGTCATCCGCATATAGCAGGGAACCTATACAAATTGATTTGTTAAGCTCTATTCCCGAAGTCACTCTGGATTTCCATGCTGTCAATGTAATGTAGCTAACTTTAAATTTTCCGTAATCCGTTTATTCAAATTCTTAATCTTTCCTTGGGTCCTACTGCCACAGTTTCCAGACCTTACTCCAAGGCTGCTTTGGATACTACAAATATTTCAAAGTTTTACATGAACAGGTTACTGGTCTGTTGCACAACCCCCTACCAGGAGGACCAGAGACTCTTCTATCAGGGTTACCATATCATAGCCGAAAATAACCTGTTTTGGGGCGCAGGAGATTCGCCCTCGCCCTTCTCTTTCTGAGATAAGATTTGTGGCTTTGTATCGGTTCCTCTGATACTGAATGTTTCTTAGTATTTCCAGTGCTTACCTATCGGCATCAGTGAGCACTCTAAGATACTAAGCCACTCAAAATTAAGAAATTAAATTTAAATAAGGAAGACACCCTAGCCCTCGATTACTCTAATAGCGTCGGGGTTAGAAAAGAACTAGAGGCAGTAAAGATAGACTAGACAGAAAAGACTAAAGGAAGGGATCTCATCCAAGGCAAGTTGAAGCAAAGTGAGAATCCAACTAGAGCACTTCGGGATTGCCGAACCCCTATCCACATTCATACAAGTAAAATCCAATTTCTTATTTAACTCATACATTTCATTTATATTTCACCGTCAACTATTATGCATACATTTGTACTGAAGAAATGATTCCATAACAGTAATGTTGAACCATTTTATATGAAAACTGAAAAGTTTAGGACATAGGTTTAGGACTTAAAAATGGTGGAAACACTGAAACACCTTGTCCAAAAACATGACACTTAGCAGTTTAGCAAATAAGCACGACGAAGTTGGGGCCGTGTCCACATAAAACAGACGGTTTGACTCCACCGTTGGAGCCCATCTTCGGTGTTACGACTTGAGAAATGCAACTGGTACGCTGTTTACCAGTTTCCACAGCACTGTGGAATCTTGTGCCACAGTGCTGTGCAAATTGGTGAAGAGCGTACCAGTTGTTTTTCGCACGTCCCGTCGTATCGTAACACTGGTGGGGCCGAAACTTCTGTTTTATGTGGTAGCATTAGACCACGGCCTAATAGCCCGGTGAATAATATTAACAGAGTTGACGCTGGCCGTGAAATCCAACACACACACACATACACATTTGCGAAATTTCATTTATCAACAAATTCGATTATTTGACGATTCCGTTAATTTCATTTTCGGATGTTTGACGCACTGCTAGAAGTTTTTTTTACTTCAAAAACTATTTCAGATTTGATACCATCATACTTACGCTAGAACTTCCTGGTGAATAGATATCCACAGTTTCAGTTTTTCCAGTTGCAACTTATCGTCAGGCGTTTTGAAGTCTTCAGAAGTGCAGTCAAATTCGTCCTCGTAGCTTAAGTACTTGTTATCATTTGGTTTCCTAAAGACGTTTTTCATGGTGTACTTCAAGTGCCGTAGGAATTGGACCAGAAGATACATGTACATGAGTAGCAGACACTCCGTGGCCAGTTTTCTACAAGCGGCCAGAGTTATGCCGAGCACTTCGATGACCACAGCCGCTTCTAGATTCGGCGATTGGTCATAATCGAACGGCAGCAGAAGTGAAAACACGAGCTCAGTGTTGCCGCTAAAACCCAGCGATTTGAAACTTTTCACGTAGGACGGTATCGCGTAGGAAGCAGCGACAACGAAGTACACCGGCAATGTGTAGACTGTGTAACAGTGAAGCAGTTTGAAACGTGAATTAAAGTTGTTGTTAAAGGTTCCGTGGAAATCCAGCGGATCGTTTGCGCATTTGCGATGAATACGGGCAGCGGTTTCCGTCAAACCGTCGAAATCGGCGCACTTTTGCGCCATAGTAAACCCAACGACAGTGGCAAACACCAGCGTGGTGGTGCACACGCCTGTGGTGCAGATGCGATCGAAAGAAAGGCCGGGAACAAACACGATGCCGCCGACAAACGCTAACGTGCACAACAATGAAATCATGTTGGCAACGTACGCGTAAACTTTCAAGCTTTTCTGATGAGTTTTAACTTCAAAAGGCAGAATCGGTGACGCATAGCCGGCAAGTGAGTGGCCTAGCATTATTCCTCTGTGAATTTTGTAAAAATCGTTTGAAGTCTTGTCGAATTTTTTACAACGCATGCCGTGTTAAATCAAACGACTGGTATACGGTTATTCGTATTTGAACAAAAGTACTACAATAGTAGGTGTAATAGTAGTTTATGGAAATGGTTTTTAAGTATTTTAATTTAAGTGATTACAGTCTCCTATGAAACGTAATACTTTGCCCCCACACCTGTAAAAAAGAAAATAATATACGTATTATTGTAATACTAAACATATTATAAGAAAATCGCTTAGCTTGTCCAAAATTTTTAGCAACAAAGAGAAAAAAGGCTTAGATGTGTTGCAACGGTCTAACTGATCATCATAAGGTACAGTGGAAAACAAAATACAAGACACCGATGAAGTCATTAAAAACCAGCTTTAATTACCACAATTAATAAATTGTAATCAACAAAAAACAATTCAAGTAAAATTTGTCCACACATAATAATAATGTCGACTGTAAAGAATTCTGCAATAATTATAACACACCAACACTTCGCTACAATACTTCTATAAACACTCGATCCGTGCTAAGGAATCGCTCACTGTCCACTGACTCACAAAGCCAGCCTCTGTCCCTTATCTACGTAGTGCACGTGTTCTAGAATCGTTTCATCCTTACTTAATTGCTGACGCTAATGCGAATTTCAAGTGTGCTCTTAAAGAATCTGGAACATACTTGAAGGCGGCCTTGACTGAGGCACACCTGCACTACTTATGGGGGGGGGACGTGTAGACGACGATCTAGGCTGTTCCAGGTGGTTCCATTCGTTTCAGATGGTTATTATAGTCAGTTTACTTATTACGTTATTTGGTTTGCCTTATGACAATTTAAGTCATTAATATGTTTAAGAAAAGAGTGGTTTACCTCTGTTCATACTGTCTATATACGCCTACATAAATTTTGCATAATTATACGTAATTTACCAATAATAGCCCTATACGATCGTACACACATACGAGGTTTGATAAAAAACTTCAATTTTGCAATTTCCACCGCTACAAATGTCCGATTAAAAAGCTGTATTTATGTGATGTTGGTACACATGTTAGTGACAATCGTCTATAATGTTAGCCCTATTTGATGTATAGTTTAGATTTCACAGCTAATTAAGTAAGTCGTCCTTAGGTGTATTAGCCGGTTTTTTTGTCATTCTACAATGCAAGATTGAAGAACGTAGGTTAAATTTTGTATAAACTGTGAAATAAACAGCTCTGTTCTAGTGTTTCAGAAGGCTTCTGGCGAGACTGCTGTGCGTGAAAAACCGGTTTACAAGCTTTAAAGACTGACGTAAATGAGTTGAAGATTGTTGTTGTCAGATGAAAATTATGTTTCTGTGTTCTACAAAACTTCATCCCTAGGAGCAGTGGCAAATAAGGAATACTATTCGAATATTTTACTGCATTTGTATGATGCTATTCGTAGAAAAGGACCAGATTTACGAAAGAATAATTATAAAAATTGCATCCCGATATAATGCAATTTTATAAAAATTTGGATACCGCCTGGACGCACATCATTACTTTTTAAGAATTTTCCTAGGCTAGGCAAAACAAAACGTATTGGTGACACGGCAGCCACCGTATTCATGAGCATGTGTCATAACGCGATCTTTCCTCCTCCCAATTGTGATAAATTCCCCGAAAAGACAACGTTTTGCGACCGTTGAAGACGTAAAACGAAAATCGCTAAGCAAGATTAAGGCTGTACCAGAAAGTCCATGCTTGAAATATTTTGAAGACTACAAGACGATTGGCTTAATCGTGTTACATTCGACTGAGACTACATTGAAGGAGACAGTACAAGTGTCGATGAATAAAGGAATAATTTCTAAAATAATAAAAAACTGCATGAAATTTTGATCAAACCTCGTACGTTCCTACTTACATCAATTTCATTATATGCACCCTTTCCTTCTACAGAACTCAACCATGGTTTTACATACTTTACATATTTCTCCTAAAACCCCAAAATTTTATAAATAAAATTAAGTTTCAAAAATTGTTATGGTTATTGTTGATCCAGAATTTAGTGATAATTGTCTTGAATTGCACAGACAGAAAATGTACTGTTTTTTTGTCGTATATAACCTATAAGATAAACAACATGTACCCGTAATTACTTTGTTGGAAAAGGTCAGAAACAGTAAAAATTACATTCTTTCTATGTATATAGAAGTGAATGTATTCTATCCCATACACAGAATGAATATAAATTTTTCTTACCTGAGATATTTGCTTCAAACTTGGATAAAATTTTGTATAGGTAGAAAATTTTGCATGCCTAAATAGAAATAATGTTTCAACTCTGACTTATACAACGATGTAAAAGATAAGAAATACACGAAAAATTAAGTTTAATTTTCTTACATTGTAGTTATTTTTGTGGATGTTGGACGTTCTCATCGTATTCTCAAAATGACTTAAAGCATTCTGTCTAGGTCGAAGAGAACTCTGTAATGAGGGCTAAAAAGAGCTTGCGTAAAAGTGCTCTGAAAAGAATTCTTATTTAATTTCTTTATTTAATATCTCTCATTATTTGTTGTACATTACTTTCAGAACTTTCGTGACGTTATTATATAAGGCGTATTGAAGGTTCTCATTCCGTAAATTTGCTTAAATTTTCTGCTGCTCTCAAAGCACACACACACACGAGGTATGTCTTGAAAGTGCCCAACGATTTTGAATATCACAATAATATAAAATGTGAACTTCACAATACTCTATAGCGTGTGATATCCGTGCTACCATGTAACTAAAACCAACAGGAATCCACAGAAAGTGAGTCATTTTCTGGAAGACCTTCGTTCACCAGAACCTACGAAAATATTAATTGCATACAATCAACAAAAAACTGCAATTGGCAGTGCTTTTAAGGATCCCACGGACGTTGAAAATGTTCACGACATTTTAACAAAAGATCTCGACATGACACGTAAGGCTGCAAATTTGTCTTACAGCCTCCGTCACAATAACAGAAGGAATTCCGTGTTGCAATTGCAAAGGCTTGCTCAAAACATAAAAGATGATCCAAAATTAAAAAAAAAAAAAAAAAGATATCACGACTGGAAATAGATAATGGCTACGACTCAGAAACAAATGTGCACTCTTACAAACGAAGCCACCAGGTTCTTCAAAAAAGGCAGCAATGACAGACGAAGTAATGTCAAGGACTTTGACTTTGTCAGCAATGTCAAATACTGACTTTATTTTACCATGAAGATATTGTCCGTCGTGAGTACTCACTTCCAGATCACACAGTAATTAAGAAGTATTACACAGAAATTTCTTTGCAGGTCGAGAAACGCAGCAAGGTGAAAAAAGAAGCAGCTGTGGACAAATGTCAACTGTCACCTTTGTCATGACAATGCGTCTGCGTATTCTTCTTGCCTGGAACAGGATTTCTGGCATCAGGCCAGGTTACTCAGCCATTCTATAGTTTTGATTTGGCTCCCACCAACGTTTGTCTCTTTGCTGAAATCAACGCATGAAATCGTCGCTTGTGTGATGATAAACTGGTAAACGCGTTCAGAAGGCTTCTGGCGAGACTGCCGTGCGTGAATAAGCGGTTTACAAGCTTCAAAGACTGCCGTAAATGACTTGAAGATTGTAGTTGTCGGATGAAAATTATGTTTTTGTGTTCCACGAAATTTCATCGCTAGGCGCAGTGGGAAATAAAATTTAATAAAATATACTATTAAAATGTTTTACGGCATTTGTAAGAAGCTATTCGTAGTAAAGGCCAGATTTACGAAATAATAATTTATAACAATTGCAGCTCGATAATGCGCCTGGATGCACGTCATCGCTTGCTAAGAATTTTCCCAGGCTAGGCAAAAGAAAACGTCATAATGATGACACGGCAACTGCCGTATTAAATAGAGAAGTTTAATCACATGTTTGGAACGTTAAAAAGAACACCGAATGGAAAGGCCAGAAGCGATACTCTTTTGAAATTTTGTAAAGTAATGGCAGTGCACTACAGCCTTTATGGCACTGAGACTTGCACACTGAATGCAAAGACCAAAAGGCGGATACAGGCTAGTGAAATGAGATTTTTACGATCAGAGCTGGGAGTATCACGGAAGGACCGGCTAAGAAATAATGATAAAAGGAACATCCTTGGAGTATACAACTTAAACAAAAGTATGAAGAAATACAGACAGGATTGGACAGACAGACCTATGTTGAAAGCATGCATAAGAAGAGGATATCAAAGCAAATTTTGGTTTATAATCCAAAAGGACAGCGGAATATTGAAATACCAAAGAAAATATGGTCGGACCAAGGAGTGCGCAGCGGATCGTAAGGTCCACAGCCTGAAAAAGAAGAAGAAGAAGAAATCCTCGCTGAAAGAAAGAAGATCACAGGCAGTAGACGAGTTTCAAGAGAATGCGATAAGGCAGCTGATGACAATTCCGAAAGAGGATTTTGCAGACAATTTTGATGCGTGGGAGAGACGCTGAGATGTGTGTGAGATATCCTAAGTACAGCACTTCAAATGGAAACTAAGGCCCCATTGTGCTAGGTAAGCTAATTTTCTACATATATTGTACATACTGTATTATTACAAATGCTTTTTGCTACAGTCAATTTCTTGATGTGTAAATTATTAAATATTTACTACTATTTTACAATCAAGATTTATCGTTTCCTTACCTGAAACGTGTTTTGGAAATTAGATATTTTTCCCATCCTCAGCCTTTTTAGTTTTTGATCTTGTGGAATATTTGTGTCCAGGTCGGTTGTTGCTTTGGATTCCTGTTGGCTTTTGTAGTTTAAATTGGTATTGTTGTGTGTTGGTGTGGTGTATACATATTTGTTTTTTGAGTGTTTCCAGTGTTAAGTATTTTGAAAATTGTATCGTGTTTTGTGTTGATTTGTATTTGTTTAGATATTACTCTGTCTTATGTTTTATGTTTATATATTTGTAAATTTTGCCATATATTCATTATTGTGCCTTTGTGTGGTATATGTTTTATTAGTGTCATGTTGATTATGTCTGGGAATTTGTGTCCTGTATTTATTGCATGTGTGACCAAATTAGATTTATATTTGTCTGGTTTTTGTATGCGTCTATTTTAAGTGTTTAAAATAACGTTTCTTGTCTGGCCTATGTTACATCTATTGCAGTCTTGGCATTCAATTTTGTATATTCCATTGGTCCACGAGATCAAAAACTAAGATGGCTAAGGAGGGAAAAATTAACTACCTAATTCCCGAAACGTGCTCCAAGTAAGGTAACAATAAATCTTGATTGTAAAATAGTAGTAAATATTAAATAATACTGTATAATATACTATATGTATATCAGCCACACTATTAAAATCTTATTGACACATTGTTTAGATTGTTTATATGTTATCATGTTAATAAAAGAAAATATATTCCTTTCCGGTACAACGTTGGTTGAAGTAACTTAAGATTACAGTATAGCAGTATTTAGTAAAACATAATATCAATATTCAAAACATCCATGCTAAATTATACGTTAAATAAAAACCAAAAAAATGTTTGTTCCCATGTACCTGTTACGGTTTATGAGTGCAGAACAAGAGTTGTACGTTATTTGTAAATGATCTCCAGAACAGATTGAAGTGAATTACCATTAAAACTGAAATTAGGCAGGATTTTTTACTTTTTAAATAGTTATGTATGAGAAAATTGCAGGTTGAACATGAATTAAACAGTATGCATTGCAAGTACACCGTACACAGTATGCACACGCCTACCAGTAATTATGTTTCCTGTCTTATTACACTGCAAGAAAATGTAATGAAGAACGTGTAATTAAGTCGTTGCAAGTAGAAGTACATTGATTTCTAAAAAAAAAACTAAACTTTTCCGTGGGAACGATCTCGTAAGGTTAAAACGGTCGATGTTGTTTTAAATTATTAAAGCATTGCACAAATGTTGAAAAAAACGTTTTAGGAAAATGGATTGTATACGATGTGCATATTTATATTGACACAACAAACTAAAAAGAGTCGAGAAGAGAATATACTAACATTGTTTTGTTCACCTTGTTATTTGAATTACCAGTCTCTGTAATTACAACTTTGTCATGCTTACTTGATGAACTGCTACCTGTCATGCTCCGGACAAGGCCTTTCAGTGTCTCTACCATTATCGAGTCCTAAACTATGACAAACAAATATACCAATGGAACCCGTATATGTACACGTGAATCCGTCTTCACGGCGGGTCAATGCGTAAACAACTTAAACAACTCTATTTGTCACTTTCCTATTGGCTCAGCACCGTTAAGCCACGCCCCTTCTCCTATACTTCTTTATCCAATAGGCCTGTATTTCCAGATTTCCTTAGGGAACCTGCTATCTGGCATCCTATTGAGATGAGCAATCCATCTTCTCCAATACCATCCTGAATATTAAAAATGTTAAAATTGTTACTAATGTCTTAATTGTAGAGTCTATTTCTACGTAGAGATTATAGAGCCTTTACCAGACCGCTAGAATCTCATTTCCGATCCCGTATCCTACTCAGATATTTTTTCGCCGGAACCCAAGTTTCACAACTACACAATACTACTGGCACAGTTATTACACTATAAAATTGTAGTTGAGTCTCTTTCCTTGTTTTCCTCGATAACACTCGACAAATTGTGCCATATACTGACTGATACTTAGCCAACTTGTGGAGCCTCCTGGTGGCTAGCGCGGGCGCTTGATGCGCTCGTTGTCCCGGGTTCAATTCCCGGCGGAGGCTCCGTACGGCGTGCACTCAGCGTCGTGAGGCCGAACTGAGTAGGCGCTGAGATAACAGCGCCGCCTCCTGGCTGTGAATACCGCAACTAGCGGCTGGTGGCGCGTTGTACTAGCCATGCAACCGTCACATTGCACACAACAGCCGCGCGGTACGCCTTGGTCCTTTCAGGGACTGTTGAGCGGAGGTTTGACTTTTTGACTAGCCAACTTGTGATCAACATCATAATCCACATCATAAGTGATGTCACAGCAAAGATAGCGGAAATGTGACACCTAAAATAGATATCTCTGCGATAGGTTACAGAGTGCCTTACGTAAGACACAGAAGGAATAACTTGTTCAGATACGTGGGACAGAGTGAGTTGGCTCTAGCGATATCCATCAAAATCATGAACAGAGTTTGTGACAGTGAAGGGCATCTATCCATTTTATAAATGTGTACGTGTATATTCATGTTCCTTGTGTTGTTTTATATATATGTGTAATTTTTGAAAAATAATGTACAATATCAACAAAAAGTCACTGCCCAATAAAATATTTTTAAAATGGCGAAATAAATAAAACTCTTTAATACTTTGATCAGAAATAAGTTTATAAAATGAGATGAAATTTTCACAGTGTATTTAAAAAGGAAATTGTAATATTAATAAAACAGTTGAAAAGGTTTTTTTTTTGCAAACGAACAACTAAGGGCAAACAATATTGTATTTACTCGTGTATTGAATTCCGATACGTTTCACGGCTCTTGTGGGAATACTGTTGGAGGCGGACGCAGCATGCAGACACATCTACGCAATCAGTGGAAGTAAAGATGTGATCAGAGTTTGTCGCAGCGATAAAAGCACATCTTCACTCTACACAGACATAATCTCACCGAACATCGTTGCTTGACAAAAGCTGATGACATAAATTCCACTCTCTCCGGTAAACAGTAGGAAATAATGATTTTTTTCGCTTTTATGTAACAATTTTTTCTTACTTCATTTCCGCTTGAAACTATAGGATATCTTATTGACTCACTCTTTCATTAAAACATACTCGTTCTTTTTATTACGTTCATAAACACACTGAGTAGTGACGGGTCAGTGGAAATGCCGGATTAATGGATGGTTATTAGAAAAAACGCATGTAAATGACAAAAATTATCGTATATTGTACATAATGGTACAACATGAAAAAAATTACACCTGATTAAAACGTCGGATTAAAAATATAGTAAATTATCTTCTATTTTTTCTTAAAATTATTCATATTAGTTTTATGATTATAATTTAGCCAAAAGAAGGAAAAAATTAAACTGGCAGGGTAATGTGCAGTATTATTCCAAAATGAAGAAGCTGTCAATTTTCTTCTGTTGTTTTGCTTGAAACGACACTTTTAACACTTGCAGTTTTTTTAACACGAGAATATCACAGGCAGACACGCCATTTTCTTCTGCCTACTTAATAGAAGTTGTGAAGGCGTCCACTGCCATATCATGGCCTACTGTCGCTGCTTCTCCCTCTTCCTCCTCCTGCTCATCTTCTCTCATCATAACATCGACTATTTCATCGTCGGTTATAAACTGGTTTTTCATCTTCGTCACCCGCCAGCCACTTGTTTAGGCCTATATCGGTGGATGTCAAAGCATCTGTTTTATCGACTACTTTCTCAGCGATTGTATCTCACAACTCGTGCAGTTCAGCATGTGACATTTTGCACTAACTATCTTAAATTACGTAAAATCGAAAAATAATCACACCAAAAAAAAACTCCAAATAAACGGCACTGTACACAGCGAGGGACTAATGATGCAACTGACGTCTTTAGTCAGCGACTTGTTCCCCCTCCACGCTTGCCAGCACCCGTCTGAAAACTCCAGACTACAGGAGGGGCCAGACTACCTCAGTGCCGGATTACATGTACCTGTAGGTTTTTCGGGAAATATTCAAAACTGGATAATTCGACGTGAAATGCCAAATGTTAGTCTATATTGTCATGCGCCCATAGACTCGCAGCGCTTCCTCGGGCATCCCACACCTCTCCGTCCCCTCGGCTTATAGTTCCATAGTTGTTTGGTGATGCGGCAGTCCTCCATTCGGCAAAGATGTTCCCACCAATTCAGCCGATACTGGACGATCCTGTCGAGTATACTCGTAATATTCAGTTCCTGCCGTATACCTGTGTTTCTTCTACGATCATGGAGAGTATACCATGTCACGTGCCTGAGAAACGTCACTTCAGCCGCTTTGATGCGACTGGTCTAGCCTTTCGTTTAAGTCCAATTCTCAGACCTATAAAGAAGTGTGGGAAGAACCATCACCTTGTAGAATGTTAGGCGTGCTCCTTTACTTGCTGACTTATGGTTTGCCTAATGGTCCCGCACATAAGACTGAACTTATGCAACTTATTCATCACGTCGTTGCTTGTGTTATAAGACACATTGCAGCCTAGGTATTCAAAATTACTGACTTCAGATATTCACAAAAAGGCAAAGTAAATAAAAACTCTTCAATACTTTGGTTAAAAATAAGTTTATAACATGAGATAAAATTTTATAATTATGGAAACTTTTACAATGGACTTAATAAAGAATGTGTAGTGTTACTAAAACAGTTGACAAGGTTTTTTCCAACGAACAACTAAGGCCAAACAATATTGGATTTACTTTACTCGTGTATTGAATTCCAATACGTTTCACGGCTCTCGTGGGAATACTGCTGGAGGCGGACGTAGCATGCAGACACATCTACGCAATCAGTGGAAGTAAAGATGTGATCAGAGTTTGTCGCAGCGATAAAAGCACCGACATAATCACACCGAATATCGTTACTTAACAAAAACTGATGACATAAATTCCACTCACTTTCCGGTAAACAGTAGGAAATAACGATTTGTTCCTCACTTCTCTGTAACACCTTTTTTTTAATTCATTTCCACTTCAAACTATAGGATATCTTAATGCCTCGCCCTTTCATTAAAACATACTCGTTCGTTTTATTACATTCACAAACACACATAAGAATGCGCGCGCACGCGCACACACACACTGCATAATTATAAATAATTTTATGAAGTACCTGTAGGTCTTTCCGGAAATATTCAAAGCTGGATAATTCGACGTGAAATGCCAAATGTTAGTCTACATTTTCGTGGACCTATATAGACTCGTGGTTGTATAAATTCACGTAATGAATTAATTTCCAGAGTAATTATTTATAAATTATTTCGTTAAAAAAATAAAAACAGAGCTACAAAAACACCACTATGTAATGCGTAATGTTACAAACAGAGACAAATAAACATTTGATATCTCTAATAATAGATAAATGGAGACACAGGAAATATTTTTCGTATTGTTGAAAGTGATGCCAACGGTGTTACGACGATCCGGGATAGAATTGAAACTGTTTACATAATCTCTGGCAGGAATGAAACGTCAGATTACATATACATTCCTATCCAGAGTGTATCATACAATAATCTCCCCTATAATCAGGTCACCGTAATGTGAATACCGTGTTTTGCGGATCAGTAATGCCTGTTGACATCTGGCCAGGCTGGAGCACACACCCGCGCAGCCTTCGGGAGAACCATCGAGGAAGTATAGAAAGCGTTGATGGCGTCAATTAATTTTCCTTTGGGACCGGAACAGGCGATTCTTCTAGTCCCTGGTAGAATAAGAAGTATATTAGACGTTACCATCGATTCGGCAAGTACAACAGGGTAAAGGAATAATTAATTAGTTATATTTGTTTTCAAGACTGGAAATTATTATGGTAACACGACACTTTAAAATAAACGTACCGTTGAAAGACTATTGATCATGTTTAAAAAATCGGTATGGAAAACCATACATGACTTCCATGTTCTAACTAATTATCAAATTATTTTTAATATGTACACTCAGAACGAAATATATCAGCACGCTTTTGGTAAAAACGCTGAGAAAGATAATCAAAATACGAATTGTTGTACCTAGTTGTTATATTTTAAAAATAAATAATTAATTTTAATAAATTATATTTTATTTAAACAACGCGAAAAAAGCGAATACCGCCCAGCGTTTGTTTTCTTTGACTTTCTGAAAACGAAAAATTATTTTGTTCACGTATCCGTGGTAACATAGCGTGGAACGATATCAATTGTTAATATTTTATTGAAATTTTTACTTCCATGTTCCATAAGGAAATGGAAGTATGGTCATGGCGAAAAAAATCGTGTTCGAGATAATGCCAGATTCTGATTGTACTACCATCAAAACATGAAAAAAAGTCATTTTTCGAAAAGTGTCTGTGTGTCTGTCCGTCTTTCTGTGTAGAATTTTTTTATATGGCAAACGATAACAGCCGCAAAGTCAAACAGAATCACATAATGCTTTACATACAGTCCTTAATTCTAGAGGACTCAAGGCCTATTGATGTTGGTGAAGATCGGTTAAGGGAAAGGGGTAGTTTACCTGCAACGTTTTACGTTTTAACAAGAGTAAAGTGCTTAATTTTGATAAATAAAGTATCCTGAAAAGAAGGTCATAATAATCCACTATAGAAAGGTAGATGAAATATCTATAAATGAAAAGGGTAGTTGAAAGGGGAGGGGGTAATTTTTTTTATAAATTAAAATATTAGTTGATGGAGGGAGTAAATTTTATAAGTTTTATATGGGTAATACGTTATTGACAACAAAGAAGTAGTTTCTATGGAAACATTCATTTCACTTTAACAAAATTCTATATTTT
Organism: Magicicada septendecula; assembly: GCA_034769895.1. Taxonomy (NCBI): domain Eukaryota; kingdom Metazoa; phylum Arthropoda; class Insecta; order Hemiptera; family Cicadidae; genus Magicicada; species Magicicada septendecula. The sequence continues at coordinate 348,032,573 of CM068375.1, forward strand.
TTCATTTTAATTTAAATCATGTGTGAGAGAAAATATATCGTTCGTGGCAGGGAAGCATACCTCAATTATGTAATGTTTACGTTTCCATTTTATTATTATGATTACCGCAATAAAAAGGCAGGCAAGACACACACAATTCGCGTTATTTCTGGCCTCACTCATGTTTATTTTCTTACATTTGCACGCTTTTTAAATGGAAAGTGCCGAAACCCACACCAACACAACGCGTGCAAGCCGAAAAATTGTCCAGCGTGGATAGCGATTTGCTTCCTGTGGATCGCTGGGCAGTGTAACTGCACGTGTTTCATAGACACTTTTCGTCTTTAGGGAATGAACCATCTGCAAGATGCTCAGAGTCCATGAGTGACTTCGGAGTGCTTCGTAGGAGGGATGATTATCTGCGTAGTTCGGTTTCTTTATAAGAATAAAGTAACCCTAATTTTTATGTATAAAGTGACTGAAAATAACATTACATTGAACGACTACCCCATAATAAGAAAAATATCTTTAAATAGTGAAATTAGTTTGAGGGTGGGCGATATTTTTTTAGAAATTACCGAACCGAGTTCAAGTAAATTATTTTAAACATAAATATTACAACATGGAAGTCATGTGTGGTTCTCCATGCCGATTTTTTAAGTTTTCGGTCGAATAAATTTATAACATCAATACAAAAAATGACCCCCTCCCCCTTCAGCTATCCTTTTCATTTATAGATATTTCATCAACCTTTCTACAGTGGATTATTATGATTTTCATTTAAGGATGCTTTATTGATCAAAATTAAGTACTTTACTCTGAATGTGAAAAAGTCAATTGTTGATGTTATTCAAACAAACAAAAATTACAATGGCATGGACATACAAAAATTATGACACAGGAAAGATTGCCAAAGAGAGTTATGGAATTGACCCCACCAGATCATTGGATGGACAAGCAGCAGTGGAGGATGAGAATTCAATCATTTCTATAATCTTTGGCTCCGGAAAGTGTGTAAACATTGTACAGCCGGATTAATAATAAGTACTTTACTTTTGTTAAAAGGTAAAACGTTACAGGTAAACTACCCCTTCCCCTCAACCGATCTTTACAAAATCAATAGACCTTGAGTCCTCTACAACTCGAGCACATATGCAAAAATGTTTTGATTCTGTTAGAATTTGCGGCAGTTATCGTTCGCCATAGATAGAATTCTACATATAGACACACAGACACTTTTCGAAAAATGACTTTTCTTCATTTTTTGAGGGTAGTACAATCAGAATCTTCGCTTATCTCAAACACGATTATTTTTGCGATCACCGTACTTCCGTTTCCTTACAGAACATGAAAGTAAAATTAATGTAATTGTAATTATTTTGTTCAATGTACGCCTAAATATCTACTTTTAAAATACTGTTAACGTTAATGTAATTGGATTTAGAACAATATTTGATCATTTTTTTATTGAATAAATACTGCGTATGTTGAATATTATATATTATGTTTTGCACTATTTGAACACGGCCGAACAATGTTTTGTCGGCACACGGCCGAACATGTTTTGTCGGCACACGGCCGAACATTTTATAATACTCAAATTTAATGAAAAGCACTTGGTTTAGTTTTAGAGGTACCATTATTACATTTGAATAATCTAACCTGGGCGTGACTGGTGAAACATTTGCTAGGAAAACAAATATCGCTATAGAGAACAATACATGACTTCCATGTTCTAAGATTTATATTTAAAATCGGGGACATGTTCAAAAAATTATTTGATTCTGTTTGAATTTGCGACAGTTATTGTCCGCCATAGAAAACAAGACATGACAGGTCCAGAATTTTACGTTTGTGTCTATAATACATATTTGACAAGAAGCAGAGCTAGATATGGTGACAAAACATTAAGTAAGTGCATGTTTAAGTTCTGAAGAAATGATGTATCAGCTAAAATGGTACCCCCATGTCAGGTGGGTGAAGACTATCCTCAACTTTCGTGAGAAAGGACTGTACTTTTGGATAAAATGTTTGTAGGTCGAACGAAGAGATGGCCAAAGAGAGCTGTGATCTGATTCCTGTAATGAAATTAGATTCTCGCTGCGAGTTATCGGACGAGGGTGAATGATGTCTATAGTTTTTCCTGTCAATACTATACTAGTCATTTTTCTTTTTTAAAATCAAGTCTTTCTTTCTTTCCATTCATCTTCTGATTTCCTGAACGTTGATTCTGTTCACCTGTATAATTATAATTTCTCAGCAAAACATTTCTTCCTTAATACGTTTGTGTCTTCTGTTTAACACCCACCATTCTGATCAATGTCATAACCCTATATTCCACACAGGCTAGTAAATAACTAGCCATCAGGGAGGTAAAAATATTTTCCAGGAGGGACAAACAATTTTCCAGAGGAGAAAAATATTTATATATTTTTCATACATACACACATGCACATATTAGTTTGTAATTCTTATATCATAATAGAATTAACTAAACAGATTTTATTAATTTATTAAAACATTTATTGCTTCAAAAGAAGCATAAAATTAATGGCTTGTAAAAGTTAATGTTTGATCTCCATTAAGTAGTGCTCAAGTTTCCAAAGTTTTAATATTATGATATCCGTAATCAAAACATCAGAGCAGGTTTTAGTGTGTATGAGCGTACACCGTGAACAAAAATTTTCAACATTTCCTATGGAGCGTTGCTCAGAGTAAAGCTGCAAATCTACAGTGTACGTTTCACAGAACAAACACGCGGAAAAGAAGGAGCGCTCCGAAGTCTCTAATGGACCCTGAGCATCTTGCAGAGGGTTCATTCCTTAAAGACGAAAAGTCTGTCTATGAACCGTTCCTCTCTAAACACGTGCAGTTACACTGGCCAGTGATCCACAGGAAGCAAATCGCTGTCCACGCTGTCCACCTTTTCGGCTTGCACGCGTTGTGTTGGTGTGGATTTCGATACGTTCCATTTAAAAAGTGTACAAACGTAAGAAAAGAAACATGATTTGGGCCAGAAATAACACAGATTGTGTGTGTCCTGCCTGCCTTTTTATTGGGGTAATCACAATAATAAAACTTTGGAAACGTAAACATTACATAATTGAGATATGCTTGCCTGCCAGGAACGATATATTTTCACTCATACTTGATTTACATTAAAATGAAAAATTTATAATTTTATTCCCTAGCAACAAAACTATCTTATTTTTAACAATTACCATTGTTTGAAAATTTTTAAATGAATTTTCAAATATTTTACTCTTGTAAAAACGTCAAACGTTGCAGGTAAACTACCCCTTCTCCTTAACCGATTTTCACCAAAATCAATAGGCCTTGAGCCCTCTACAACTCAGGCAGGTATGCAAACAATTTTTTGCATACAGTTCTGAATTGTAGGGGACTCGAGGCCTATTGATGTTGGTGAAGATCGGTTAATGGGTTAATGGAAAGGGGTAGTTTATATATGACTCATATATGCCTCATATGAGACATATATGCCTCAGTTGTAGAGCTTTCAAGGCCTATTAATTTTGGTGTAGGTCGGTTACAGGGAAAGGGTAGTTTACCTGCAACGTTTTATGTTTTAACAAGAGTAAAGTACTTAATTTTGATAAATAAACTATCCTGATAAGAAGATCATAAAATCCACTGTAGAAACTTAGATGAAATATCTATAAATGAAGAGGCTAGTTGGACGGGGTGGAGGTAATTTTCTATATATGAAAATGATAGTTGAAGGGGTGGGGATAATTTTTACTTATATGTCATGTGTACTACGTTATCGGCAACAAAGAAGTAGTTTGTTGTTAAAATTCCTTCCTGGGCTGTTTGGGCTTGATCCAATGTTTTCTACAAAACCAGACGTTTCGGCATTGCTATCGACTGCCATCATCAGTAAAACTTGAGTGCACTATTGTGAGGTGGTATACGTTAGTGATCACAGTAAGGTTAAGGTTGAAGAAAGAAGTAGTTTCTATGGAAATAGTTCATTTCGAAAAGTATTTTAAATATAAATCTTAGAACATGGAAGTCAAGTATGGTTCTCCATACCGATATTTTTAAAAGTTTTATATGTGTACTACGTTATTGACAACAAAGAAGTAGTTTCTATGGAAACATTTTTTAACTTTGACAAAATTCTATATTTTTTTAGGAATTATCGAACCGAATTCAAGTAAATGATTGGAACTGTACGAGTACTCGCAATACATTTCGATGTTTTTAATATGCGATTGTATCTATATATTAGGGTGTGCAAAAGAAGAAGTGTACTAATTGTAAATTGCCCTGTTTCTTAACGTAAAGCAAAAATACGTATTGTTTTCATTTGGTAGTTAGGTAATAATGGTTTTGGGTTTTTAGTTTACTGCTAAAATAAATAAAAGTTGTGATCAGAAAACATAACATTAAACGTGTAATACAATGCGTATAACAGAGTAACACTTAAAATAAAGAACCTAATGTTTTTAAGTTTACAAATTGGAAAAAACAACAGCAAATACAAAATGAAAAATACAAATATTGGTTAATGAAAAAACAAAAAACACTGTATTAAGGAATGACAACATATGCTCTAGAAATTGTACATAATGGATGTTTGTTTTTTGTTAGTCACAAAACGAGTACTTGTCGGAAAACGAATTTTACCAAAAACACGAGTTCTGCCACAAAAAAGTGATATGTAGACCTATAATAATAGGCAAGGGGTTGACCCTTGGCCCACTCACGCCTTACTTCGAGTTGGGTTTTTCGTGGTTTTAGACAAAAAATAGTTTTACATTACACACGTATTGGTTTCCATGTATATTTTTAGTTTTCATGTTAACCTAACATAATAAATTTTTGGTGTCACAGCCACGACCCGGTGATAAATTACTACTACAGTCATTTACCATTAAAAAATGACAAACCAAATCAATTGCAATCATCAGCCAACTGTTTTGCAACATAGAAAAATTAAAATTTGTATAATTCTTTCACTACATATCTAAGCCCAAAAATTGCATTATCGAAATAACTGCGGGTACGCATAAAGGCAGTACCAAATGATTTTATATATAATCTGAGAACATGGAAGTCATGTATGGTTCTCCATACCGATTTTTTATTGAGTTTAAATATTATTTTTTGTATTTATTTAGTACACTTTTATTTTGTTTGAATAGTTTGTTATAAGTAAATGCTCAGGAAAACAAGCTCATGTAATTTCTGTTCAGGTTTGGTGCCCAACTAACAAAAATATACAACACAATCCTGGCAAAGTAGTTGGCAATACTTGTCAATCCTAGAGAAGTTTGGCAATACAAGCCAATTGGACAACGAAGTATAGGAATATCTAGGAAGCGTTGGTGAATATATCCCTTTGGGACCGTAACAGGCGATTCGTCTGAAGAAGAACAGGTGAGAGAAGAAGAAGAAGAAGAAGAAGAAGAAGAAGAAGAAGAAGAAGAAGAAGAAGAAGAAGAAGAAGAAGAAGAAGAAGAAGAAGAAGAAGAAGAAGAAGAAGAAGAAGAAGAAGAAGAAGAAGAAGAAGAAGAAGAAGAAGAAGAAGAAGAAGAAGAAGAAGAAGAAGAAGAAGAAGAAGATACCTCAGAGTCACAGATAAGTAACGTTTCACGATAATTTGCAAACCCTTTTTTGCTTTCTCATACGCATGACTCAAGTCTAAGAGTTAAGTTATCCTGTTGCCTTACAATTCTGTCATATTCTTTTGTATTCTGCTGCAATCAGTCTTCAGTATTTTGTTTACATTCATTACTTTGACATTATTGGTAATGAACCTCTGTCAGGGGAGTAGGTCTCGGTGGCTGTAGATCTTTGTGAATACAACTACAAAAATTAAAACAAAAAGAACCTGTTAATTCCTAATTATTTTGTTGTAGTCAAGCAAGTGAGTGCGGAAACCTAAGCGTTGCATTAATTATATCTAAATTTACCAAAGTAATGAGACAACATGTATTGCATCTTACACTACAATATTCATAAAACAAACAATATTTGAAAAAACTAGAAAAGACTTTTTTCTCATCTTCTAAAAACTCTGAAAGCGTTAATGATTTATAAGTAATGTCAGTCTCTATTCTTACATATGCTAGTAAAACTTGGAAAGTAATAGGGAAAGAAAAGCGGCTAGTACAAACAGATGAAAGGAAAATTTGAGGGTAGTAAAAAGATATCGGCTGGGAGTTCAGAAGCGCAAAACGAAGATACAAGAGCCGTACCAAATCTATTTTATACGAACACAAATACAGAAGAAAGAAAACGACAGTGAATGGGGTACGTTTACACAATGGAAGATTGAAAGATAGGCTAAAAGTGGACTACAAAGCGATTGGGAGAAGATCTGTGGAAAGCCCCTGGCATAGATGATCGCAGTGAAGACGGAACAGTTTATAGGCTACTATGAAACGAAGACGATGACGATTATTGCAGCATTTGTAGTTGTGAATGTTGACGTGTCTGTACAATTATGTCCGTACATATATCTTATTCATACGACCACACTTAATAGGGAGAGACGTGACATTTCATGACGAAAATTATCTTAAATTGTTTTATGTTTAATAATTTTATGTTTATATAGCTAAGTTGTGGTACGATTTGTGGTGTTTTGTGGTACAATTCATAGAAATCTTAGAAATAAAACAAGACACAGCACAAGGATTAAATTTTATAAGACAATTGCAATACCCACATTGATTTATGCGAGTGAGGCGTGGGTCATGACAAAAAAGGAATGCGGCAAGATTCAAAGTGCTGAAATGCAGTTTCTTCGAAGTACTTTAAATTATACATCGCAAGATAGCATAAAAAATGAGGATATCAGAGCAGAACTCGAAGTAAAGGACATAAATGAAAATATTTCAATTTACAGAAGACAATGGTGGCATCGTCTGCAAAAGATAGCAGAGGATCGATTGCCGAAAGCGGCACTGAACTATAAAGCCATTGGGTCTTCCGAGGATGAGATGGGTACCGGAACAGGTTTATACAACCTAATCCTTGAAGAGGAGAAGAAGAAGAAGACGGTTAAGTTCAAAACCTGACTACTTACTTGTTGCGCTCTCTTCTATATCCATCGTTCAGATAAACACGTAATTCTTTGAAGATAAGCTCGCGCATTCTTTAGAAACGTTCCATTTGCGGCCACATTTTACTCCTAACACCGACTGAGTATTCTCAACATAAAACAGCATATTTCACTTTAAACGATTTCCGGTTACATTGTCAATAGTGCTTACAGGAGAGGTACTTGGATACGATTCTCCCAACATCAGAGCACACATTAGATTTTGCGAGGCGAAAAGGAAATGAATGGTATAGCAAAAAATGAAGAACAGTAGTCCAGGAAGAAATCGATTGAGGATGAGGAAAGCATCGTTCTTTAGAGACGAAGAAGATCAGTGGCAAAGAGATACCAGAGAAGATAAAGCTGAGGAAAGCAAAGTATTGGAGGTAAAGGTATGGAAGAAAACAAAACTGGATAAAATAGACGAGTCTAAAGAAAGAAAATAATAAATTATAACAATACGTAAGAACAGGTTAACTGAGGAAAGAGAATATTTGTATTAGAATAAAATAAAGATTTATAGAAAATGATGACTGGATTAGGCAAGATGGACGGAATATTTAAAGATTAGCTGAGTTGCCCTTCACGGTACCCTTTTTTCCATGGTTTGTAATTTTATTGTTTTATGATGGCCCACTTTTATTTAAAGAGTTAGTAATGCTTAGTGTAATATTTCAAGTATATAGTAAATTATTAAATTGTAAGTTATAAGTTATTGTTTGTATTATAAAGTACTATTTGTGTAACTGTAATTAGATCATAAGTGGTTTGAAAGTCGCGATGGTGAAAGAAAAAATAAATTAATGGTAGAAGTAAATATAACGAGTCAGTGGATGATATGGGACCTAGCTGGAGTAAGAAATGGGATTAAACAGAGAAATACAAAAATAAAGATAAAAAGTGAAAGGAGCAAACAATTGAGCTCAAGAATAACAAGGTGCCAGGAAATGACGATGTCACTACTGAAATGGTCATGTACGAAAGTCGCGAAACATGATAATACATACAGGTAGCTGTGGAACCAATTAAGAAGAAATGGGGGGGCCTTTATATTTTCAGTACACAATCCACATGGATCGTCTTCCTTATGGATGGGGTGTACGAGATTGGCAAGGACTCTAAAAACAAACTGACAGAAGATAAGGCAAACAGTATTCATTTAATACATGTAGTACATACATGTACATGTAGTATGTACAGTACATACATGTAGTTTAAAATATGGTAAAAAGAAAATACTTTTTAAAAGATAAAATTTGCTGTAAAGAAATTATCGTGAATCTACTTACTTCCCGACAAGTTCTCCACTAACACTCTGCTGTTTGCTGATGATCAAGTTATCCTACAAGAAAACTAAAATGGATTAAAAAAAGCAATATATCAACTTAATAAAATTTGGTATGAATAATAATTTATGAATAAGCTTCTTCTGATAGTTCCTATCCGTTTCGGATGTTGGATATCATAGACTATTTTAACTTTCTGCACTGCTGCACGGAATAAGTCAGTTGTATTCATGCCAAACCAGGTCCTTAAATTTCTCAGCCATAAGATTCTCGGTCGCACAACTTCTCTCTTTCCAAGTGCTTTTCCCCGTAGTATGGACTGCAGTAAGTGAAATCTCTGTTCATTTCCTATGAGATGTCCCAGGTACTGAAGCTTTCTTATCTTCACTGTGCTAATAACTTCCCCTTCCCTTTCTTTCTTCATCTTTCTAAGAACTGCAACATTAGTTATATGTGCTGTCCATGAAATGTTCAGTATTCTACGGTAAAGCCACATTTCGAAATTATTAAGAATAATAATATAATTATGAATAATAATATTAATATTATATTGATTAATAAAACTAATACTAATAAAAATAATAATAATTTAAACGTGTCTACAAGAAAGACTAAATTAATTGCGTTTAAAGGAAATCTCACAGTGCGCTCCAAAATAGTAATAAACAATAAAATTATTGGACAAATATCCCACTACAGCTATCTAGGGTGTGACGTAAGCTATGAATATGAATACGATATCGATAATAAAATAAACAGGTACCAGAGGATGTATGGCACAATTCATAAGACTCTGAAAAAGAAAGTACGAAAAGATACAAAACTGAAATTTTATAAAAGTATTGGGGGCACCAGTATTGATGTACGAGAATCAATCGTGGACACTCACCCAAAATCGAATTGAAAACGAATTGAAGCTGCTGAAATGAAATTCTTAAGGAGAGTCAAAGAATGCACCGTAAGAAATTACATAAGAAATGCAATCATAAGACAAGAGATGAATAAGGCATAAGGCAAGGATAAGTGAGAAAATTAAACAAAATAAATAAAACTAGATACAACACGTAGATAGAATGGGTGACTCGAAATTACCAAAAAAGATAATCCACTATAAGCCTCTTGGAAAACGAGTTAGAGGCAAACCAATAAAACGGTGGCTGTGAAGACGGAACAGGCTGCAAGTCTAATCCTTGAAGTCAAGAAGAAGAGAAGAAAAAGAAAAGATCAAATTTTAAAGACAAGATGCCTGGTAATGGAAAATAAACCTATAAATGATAAACCTGGAAATAGTTAATCAGTTTAAATATTTGGGATGTTGAATGGCAGAAGACAATGAAGAAATAAATGAAATAAGGAAAAGGATACAGGCTGCAAAAGCACAACCACAAGCAAGAACTTCGGTGACATCTATATTCAAGACAAGGAATATCCACTATCAGTCCAAGGTCACATTATATAAAGTTATGATTAGACCGGTGATAACATATGGCACCAAGACTTGGACTCTGAACAAACAAACCGCTAACATAGTCAATACTTTTTAAAGAAAGGAGAATTTTGAGGAGAACATATTGACCAATCCAAGTCAATGGGATATGGAGAATGCGCCACAATGAGGAACTATACGAGCTGTATAAAGACAATGATCTGGTCACCACCATCCGAGACTGCATAGATTGCAATGGGGAGGACACATCGTTAGGATGTAAGGCAAACGAATACCTAGGAAGGTAATGTTTAGTCAAATTGAGTGTAGAAGGCCTGTCGGAAGACTCAAGACACGCTGGATTGACGGATTGTCGAGGGATGGTGGTAATTTACTTAAAATAAAACGATGGACATCGAAAAAATTGAGGCGGATGATTATGGAGGCTAAGGTTCGATTTCGAACTGTGACGCCATAGAAGAAGAAGAAGAAGAAGAAGAAGAAGAAGAAGAAGAAGAAGAAGAAGAAGAAGAAGAAGAAGAAGAAGAAGAAGAAGAAGAAGAAGAAGAAGAAGAAGAAGAAGAAGAAGAAGAAGAAGAAGAAGAAGAAGTGATAAATCTGTAAACCTGTAAATAAGTGCAATGATGGTACAGCCAATCGCTTCTGCTTTCTGCTGCTCCTTACACAAATCTCACACACCATTCGTATCTTGACATTTTCCAGATACGTTATCCAAGTTCCTCCCCGTCCTTTTTCATTTCAAGAATTTGCTTTCCAGAGTGTCAGCGATAAAGTCATAGGGTCTTAGGGTATGGGTAAATCTCTCTATGGGTTTCATTTCTTGTTTTACTTTGTTTTCCACTGAGTACCTTATAGTAGGCGGTGAAGGTCAAGACCTAGAACTAGGAACAAAAGTGATAAAAAATATTAAAATCTCCAAGTATTTGGGTGTAACAATGACATCGGATGGTGACAGCAACAAAGAAATAAAAGTAAGAATAGGACAAGTTAAGACAGCAACAAAACAATTAAACAGTCTGCTTTGGAGTCCACGAATAACAGAAAACAATAAAATCAGAATATATAAAACTATAGTCGAAAGTATAGGCCTATATGGAGCAGAACTGTGGGCAAATAATAAAAGAAATAAATCCAAAATAAGAGCTATGGAGATGGATTACTGGCGGAGGTGCTGTAGACTAACAAGACTAGATAGAGTGAGATATGTAGAGATAAGACAAGCGATGGGAATCGACCTTGACATTATAGAAACAATAGAAGCAAGATGACTGAATTGGTTCGGACGCCTAAAAAGAATGTCGGATGAGAGATGGCCAAGGAAGGTATGGAAATAAACTCCACTCTCTATAAGTAGAAAAGGAAGACGTAAACATTCATGGAAAACGGACGTCGAAAATGCAATGAATGCAAGAGGACTTACACAACAGGACTGTTTAGACGGCGGTAATGGAAGCTAGGATGCGAGAGGCGGCGCCAACCGTAATTAAATCGCAATAAAAACCATTGTTTTCTCCTTTATTTCCCTTAATACCTCTTTGTTTTCCTTTCAGTGCAATTTAGTTGTTGCCACTTTCCGACACACCGGCTTTTTCACTGTTTTACTGCTTTGATGTCGGACATTGCCTTGGCTTCTTGTATCCAACTTGTATATTTCTATACATATACAATTATACCCATGTAAATGAGCGATTGTTGCAATGAGTGTTAATTTCCTTAAAAGTACAAATAAAAGAAGATAAATCTACTGCAAATTTTGTTTATTTATTTTTTTGCTTGTTATAATCATGAATAACACAAAACGTAGACGAAAAGGCGCAGATGTTTACGGTCCCCACAAGTAGGCGATCGTCTCCTTCAGGTTGTTTTGTCAGTTCCTTGTAAAGTGTAGTCAAGTCCTTGATTCTGGCGCCATTTTGACAAAGCCTAAAACACAAAGTGACTTTCAATTTACACAGTTCGTATTGTTTAGTTTACTGAAATACTTTATTGCGTAATAAGAAGACGTCTACCAACGTACTAACTTATATACGTACCGTTTTAATATTAAATACAACTCATACAAAAGGAGCAAAATTTATCTCTTAGATACTAGAAGAAGAAGTTTATCTCTTATATACTAGCTATGGCGTAAGCGGACTAGTCATTATAACATACAGTCATGTATTAACCCACGTTATCAAAAATTATCATCAAACATCGGAAAGATTCCAAAACTTACCGGTAATACTATAAAGGGCCGATGTTTGAATTTGTCGTCACGTCCAGTACCACTTCCCACGCAACCTGAGGGAAGAGGGCCCACGGTACCGCTTCCCACAAGTCCACGTGGGAAGCGGGCGAAGCGATGTTACAGTGCGTCAAGTCCGGTGAAATGATCCGCTCCCGTACGTCAGACACCGCTCTGGATGGATTTCGGGGATGGATCTCCGCCCGAGAGCCCTTCGAAGGCGCCCAGGATCCCCCGTCTTAGCGGCTGCTGAAGGTACTGCGCCCGACAGAGCCCTCTGGGGGCGCCTGGGTTCAAACGTCCCTCTCCCAGGCGTTGAAAGGTTGACGAAGCGGGGTGTTAGAGTCGTCACAGCCGGGGTGAAACTAAAACAAAAACAAATTGTTATCAATGCAATGCCGATAAATTAAAGTTCAAGAATATATCAAAGCATTCCTTTGGTTACTTATTGAACGCGTGTTTAAAAATTACATTTCAATTGTAAGTCCAAAATATTATCATAGTACTGTTCGTAACAATTTTGACTAGCTGTATTGTAAATGTTATTTGTTATAAACCTACAAATTGTTTACGCTGACAAATGTTTCTAAGTGACTTAGTAAAATAATTAAAAATTCCCTTCTCCTATTTATATAGTGTATATAATTTCATAAACTTATGAAACATAATATAACTTCCTTCATTCAGTTAATCAGTATGTCAGAATTACGGATTCTTGCTTTTAAAGAGAATATGCCTGTCAAGTTATAATTAAAATCGTATTTTATTATGTATTCAGTTTGGTATTCGTGTATAAAACAACTCACAATATTCGTCTTTATCGGTGACTTGCAGGAACGTGTTAAAAAAGAAAAATTTTGACAGACCAAAAATTTCCGTGCCGGCGGTTCCAAAATCTAACTTAAAAATATTAACATTATTTCCTTGGTTACGTTCGACTTGAATTTACAAATATGAAGTTATTGTTGGTCAGGTGTATCTATTTTTACTAGTGGTCGCCCAGTGGTCGAAATTCGACCGTAATTCATTAAATTTTTAAGTTTGAACGTTATTGAGGTTCTTTTGTCAAAGAGTATACCTCTATAATCATTTGTTACGGTCTAATTCCACACCCTTTTGTACACAATTCTGTACCGTTACACATTGCATATAATTTTTTTGAATTTTGTTCTATTACGTCAGCTGCGAGCGTGTACAAATACGTCATTAGCGTGTGTTGTTTGCCTTAATTCCCTGCAATATGAAATTTAAAATTTAATGTTAGTAACAGTTGAAAAAAACACAATTACAGCTTGTATTCGTATTTATTTTTTGATATAATTCATTGTCAGTTTTAATTTTTTCATGTTATTATTGAATCAAATAAACACTAATAAAAATGAGACTTGACATTCATAGAAGTATAAGATATTGTTTTCAATTCCAGTGGATTATATTTCATTTTTGGTAAGGTACAAAATTCGAAAACAGTTTGAAGATTATCTGCTACAAAGCTTATATAATTTTTTAATTTTTTTTTCTATGCATTAATTTTCGAGTTATTTGAAAAATATGAAAGATAGGAAAAATGAGGTTTAGCTTGGCTAAGCCATATTTAAAAAGCAATAACGCGTTTTTTGACATTTCCTTGGGTTTTTTTATTGCCATACTGACCAGGTTTCGCCAAGGCTACATAGTTATTTTGCCTATCTTTTTCGAATTATATGAAATTTAAATAAAATATTAATAAAAAATAAAAAATGAAATAAAAAATACGTGCCTCGTATTTTTTCATATATTTTTCATTAAATCCAAAAAACCGGGCGGTTAAAAAAATAAATGTTGTCCATTGAACTTAAAATAGTTTGAAAGTGAATTTAATGATTCAGAACTTCTGTGTAAACGATGTTTTTTGTAAAAACTCTTTCATCATTTGCTAAATGCCCTTGGCCATTATATTCGGAAATATAAAATCTCAAACCATCGAATGATCGAACGGTTGCTGCGACGTACAATTGACCATGTGTAAAAACTGGCTTCCTCAATAAAATTCAAATTTTTTGGAATGTTTGTCCTTGAGACTTATTTATTGTCATCGCAAATGCAGGTATAATTGGAAATTGAGTTCTTTGAAAGTTAAATGGTAAAACAGTACCGGAATATGTTAAATTTATACGTGGAATCAAAATTCTCTTATTGCGTCCGGTTCCAGTTAAAACTTCGCAATCAATAGCATTACGATGCATACACTTGATGCGCATTCTTGTTCCATTGACTAATGCTTCCTTTGTATTTAAGTTTCTGATCAGTAATACGATGCAATTAACTTTCAATACTAACTTATGTGGTGGCAAACCACTAATAGTCAAAGAATTCAAAAACTCTACTGGATAGTTATTGATTTCATTGTCATCATCACAAATTATTTTATCGTAGCTATGATATGTTTTCTGTTCACCTGGTATTCGATTAAGTATATCAGTATTAATAAAAGTGCAATCATCATTTTTAGGTGCTAAAATAACTGACTTCAATATGTTATCTGAGAGTATATTTTCGGAAATATTTCCATAAACCTCATTAATAATATTATTTTCATCTCCTATTAATTGCTGAGGTATTTCAATAATATTTTCACCAAACTGAGGGAATTGTGGGGCTTCATCATTACCGATTTTTTTCAAGAATTCGACAAATTCTATTTCTCAAGGCTCTCATATTTTGAGTAAACGTTACTTTATGAAAATAAACAAATTTATGCCAACTCGTGACACAATTTTCAATTAAAGTTGCACGTGATCCATGTGGGACAACTGGTAAGATTTGCCGAAAATCACCGCACAGAAGTATCGTTTTCCCTCCAAATAGTTTATGTTTATCATTTTCATCGCATAGATCCTGCAATAATCTATCTATGATTTTCAACACTTGCAGTGGGCACATAGAAATTTCATCAATAATTATCAATGACGATGAATTTATGTAACGTCCATAGCTACTATTTGCGGTAATATTCGCTACAGAATTTTCCAAAATGGGTATAGGCAATTTAAACACATTGTGTAAAGTTCTACCTCCAAGTAATAGAGTTGAAGCTATGCCACTGAACGCTGTTGCAATGCAACTAAGATTAAGCGAATTTAATTTGTGAATGATTGCTCTTTGTGTGAATGTTTTTCCACAACCTGCATGAGCGGTTAAACAAAAAACATTAGATCCACTATCATGATGCAAAACTTCACGAATCACACGATCAATTAGATTACGCTGTTCAATATTTGCAGTTTCATAATGCTCAGAAAACAGAAACTCTTGTTCTATTGGATCAATAGCATTTGCTTCGTCTGTTCTCTGCGAATACGTGGGAACTGGTAAACCAAGTTCTTGACATGACAAATTATGAACATTCAAAATATCTTCAATTTCTAATAGAGCTGTATTAAAGGATACTTCTTCGTTGTAACCTCTCAAAAAATCTTCACTAAGATATACTTTAAATTCATTCCATAACGCCAATGCATTGGCTGGCACATTTAATGCACAAATGTAACCAAATAAATTTCGCATTTGTTTTGGTGAATGTAATTCTTTTGCTTCATTAAACATTCGCGCCATTCATTATAATTTGAAGCAATGCCGCGCGCATGGCACGCTTTAACAAAAGAAGTGTGTATAATTCCATTGTATGTTCTAACATCCTCAAATGATTTTGGACCACAGACATGTAATAAAAGCAATCGTAAATGGAAAAGTTCGATGTCTTTTGGTGATACTACATATATGCGTGTAATGATTTTATCACCTCCACGCCTTCTCTTCTTCCATTTTTTTCGGGAATCTTCCCACACATAATGCAAAGGAATTTCAGTATACTTATATTCATGCGCTGATGGATCTGATCGATTCAATTCAAAAAATGCTAATAATTTTGTTTGTCTTGCATTTTCAACTGCTTGACGTTCTTGCCCTTCTCGAAAGTAAACATTCTGTCTACGCGGTAAATGAATGTCAAGTCTAACGATGACATGTGATTGAAAATGCATTGGTAATTCATATATGCGCCATACAGCTTCAGTTGATCCGACATAACGGCCATTTAAAAAATTTTTAACTTCATCAATTTGTATTTCTTGACCTGGTTCATTTCTCTCTGAACCTAGTTCAACAGATGCACTGTCATAGCCTTTATACACGTATTTATAAATGTATTTAACACTTTTAACTGTAGTGTATACTTCAACATTTATATGGCAATTAAATTTGGCAAGTAAATACGGATTGTATGGTACAACATAACGATTGTCGAGGCAACTACCGCGAACTTCAGCATTAATACCATTATCACGCCTTCTGTATAATGGATATCCATTTAATGATTCACATGTAAATTCATTAAATCGTTTTGGATAATCTTTTGTGCATTTTCCATCTCTCATATATACAGAATTTGGATTAAGTACACCGTATGGACCATGCATCATGTGTTTTACAACATATTCATGTAATGTAGAATGTGTTTGAATGTTAGGAATCTCCGCAGATACAACTTTATCAATATCGGTAGCGTTAACAATTTTATCTTGCTCATTTAAAGAGAGTAAAATGTGAGCATGAGGCAATCATCTCTTTTGAAACTCAATTGTATAAATGAGTGCTTCAACTTTACCGAAGATTTCTTTTAGTGTAAGGCCCTCAATTAATGCTTTCAGTTTGGACTTGAATACACGCACAACAATATCAGGTCGAAAATTAGCTGACTCACCTACACCAATATTGCTTACTATTTCAGGCCAACTTGGATTACAAGTCATTGTAATAAACAAAGAAGGCTTTCCGAAATGTTGTACAATTGACATTGCATCTAAATAATTCTGATACATATTTCTTGGAGATCCATTGAATGAAGATGGTAAAATTTCTCTACGGCCAACATTATTGGCATTGGGGTTCAATTCTAAATAATCTGTTAAATTGTTGTAAACTTCAGACCTAAGACTTGTTTGATTTTGTCGAATGAAATGTAACCTTGTGCCCTCTATTCTCACATACATATCAACTATCCACTGCAGAAATAATTTTTGTGAATGGTGCAACATGCTAAAATCTTCTCTAATTGCAAGTCGATAGGCTGCATACTGAAGCATGGTTAATTTATTTCTGGGCGCTCTTGAATTAGATGTAGTTGGTACATTATGAGAAATATTGATATGCCACCCAGTATCACCATTTGGAAAAAGCAATGGATACGCTAAAGGGTCCAATGATGAATCCAAAACAGAGATATTTTTAATGGTACCATTAACTTTTGAAAACGAAACCATATTCGTTCAAAGGGTGGCTCACCATCAACTGTACTAAATATTACTGCTACATCAGTTTGAACTGCATCATTATAATGGCGTAGATCTAAATCACGATTTACTTTAATGAGTATACAAATTTCTTTATTTTGATTTTCAACTCTCTGACAATGATCTTTCATTGCAATGAATGACCGAACGAAAGGATTAATGCGTTCCAATTCAAGAGAGATTTCGTGCATTATATTGTTATTGCATGTTTGATTATAGTGTTCACGTAATCTATAATTGACAGCAGTGTCAACATCATAAAAATATAATTGCGCATAACATGGTGAGCGACCATATCCAGCAGTCATTGGACCTGATCTGTGATAAAAAACATCATGTATTTTAAAATGATACACTCCACGCGTAACTGTATCCGAAATTTTAGCTTCTGAGCTAACCATAGCAAATGATGAATTGTATTTACGAATGTTTTCAAAATAATTTTTTGACTTTCTTTTTATTGAAGGTTCATTTGAAGTAAGTCCATCATACAATGATTTAAAGTATTCATTTTGACTTAAGGCCGGTAATATTGCTTTACCCTTATGACAACATGAAGTGAATGCAGTCCTTTCACCTAAAGTGACCTCAGATTCGAAATGTTTTGCTTTGCAAAACCTGCATTGTAAATGCATTAATCCACAATCAAAAGTATTAAAATTTCTTGGAATGACATTCAGTGCGCATTTAAATGTATCCCTCAAAATAATTTCATCATTTTGTATACTATTTACACTATTTAAATTTGCATTTGGTCTATTATCATTTTGACTTTCACGCGAATATATATTCCTTCTTCTTTGTCTCTCACTCCGACCCGTCAATGTTATACTATTTACACTATTTAAATTTGCATTTGGTCTATTGTCATTTTGACTTTCACGCAAATATATATACCTTCTTCTTTGTCTCTCACTTCGACCCGTCAATGTTCTATGTCGAGGCATAATGGAAGTAGGTGCAAATATCTGAATGTAAAAAAAAAAACATGTAATGGAATTACTGAAACTAAGATTAGACAGGGTTTAATTTAAAAATAATAAAATGTACTCACTTTTTTGAAACCACCAATAATAATTAGGCGAGAGTAAGTCAATTCAAATTGCTGCTACAAAATTTTCCTTTTGCAACAGGTGTATATTAAGAAAGCTGTATTTCACTTTCAACTGCACATTAATATATAAAACACAGATATCTAATATACAAAATATAAAATAAACGCTTTTTTGCCTTGACATACACTCTACAGACTATTGTTGCCTGGCAACAAAATTATTTTATTTTTAACAATTACCATTGTTTGAAAAAGTTTAAATGAATTTTCAAGTGCAAATGAATGTTTTATTTTATTTAATTTAATGTATTTGTAACACATATTATATATAAATTTTAGCTTTCTGCACTCCTTCTTCATATAAACTTTAACTATGCCAAATCTCACACTCCTCCGTGCGCGCAATATGCTTAAAAAAGGGTACAAAGTTTTCTCTTCACGTATTAATATATAGATTTTCCTTCCATCTTATATAACTAAGCTTTATGAAGATAGAATAAATATTTGCAGAATAAAAAATAACGGTAAATGGGACTCTTCATATTATAGTCCAAGCAGGAACAATTTTACAGATGGGAACACGAAAAGAAATTAATCTATGAAACTTAAAAAAATATATTTCACAGTCTTGTTGAGAACAAATTAGGCGTTCTTTATTTTCTTAATATTGTTACGACGTTCTACTGATCGTCGTATGGTACAGTGGAAAACTAAGTACAAGACACCAATTAAGTCACTAATCACCAGCTTTAATTTTCACAGTTAAACAGTTCGTAATTAACAACACACTCTCTTACAACAAATCAAATAAAAATTGTTAACACGCAATAGTATTGTGAAGCGAATAATGAGGCCATCGCAAATTTTTTGAAAACGGCCCCACGGATATCGAAGATGATTACTGCGGCACGGAAGACCACCAACTTCGACAACGGATGACAACATAAACGCGACCAACAATTCTTGCGTGCAAATAAACCAGCCACAGTGGACAACATTGCGGCTTTACTGGATATTTTGCATCTAAGCGTGCGCTACACATAATCTGAGCGTCTACTATTTTGAAAATTTACGCGCATCATCTGGCACACGTCACGAAGGAACTCCTTAACAAAATTGAGTAGGTGGAGTCGGAACGCCATCCACACTCAGTCCTGTAAACTGCGTCAGAAAGTCCCGTTCGGCCTTACATCTACGTATGACCGGAATAAATTACACGGTTTAAAACTTTAATTGTTGATTCGTTTTCATAATAGTAATTAAGCGCTAAATTAAAAAATACGAAAACTTTGTTAACTAAGGGTAGAAAACCGTGTACAAAAATAAACTCGTCTGTATAAGATTCGAGTAGCAAGCAAACAATGTTTAATGTAGAAACCTTTTAAATTTCTGTGGAATAAATATTACTGCGCAATGTAAAATAGAGTGATTGAAAGGAAAGGGGAAACGTGATATAACGATCCCACGGTTTTAACTAGTTGGGTACATTGCGGCATGAATTCAAAGGTTACATCCTTCCTACTTACTAAGAGGACATAACCTCAAAAACCAGGGTAACAATTTCAACCACCCCTCAACTATCAGAAAACTATGAACGTTTACAGGAGGTGAATTCATGCGCCTATAGGGTAAGTCAATTAAAAAACATTCGAACTCCCATAAGTATTTAGCATAATTATTTATTCAACTTTAGCATAATTATTTATTTATTTTATCAGCACATTTCTTTTAAATTTTCGAAAATTTCTTTCTTCACTTATTTCTCCGAATAATTGTTAACCTGCAAACCCTCCTCGCTGCACCACTGGTTTCTAAAATTCCCGTTTGATTGGTTCCTTAAGGTTCGTTAGATCGGTAGCCGGGTATACCAGGTTAGATAGGAAAAAGGAATGAGGACTTGAGTTAGCTGTCCGACCACTGAATGATATGGTAAGGGAATATAGACATAAGTGGTTTGATCACGTAGGTCGTGTGGATCCATCAAGAATACCACCATCAAGAATAGCACACGCCTATAATATTAGGCGAAATATATGCCTAAAGGTAGAAGAAGTCTGGGACGGTCGATAAAAAGATGGAGAGATCAGTTGTAACGACGGACGACGTAATTGGTTTTTGAAGAAGAAGAAGAAGAAGAAGAAGAAGAAGAAGAAGAAGAAGAAGAAGAAGAAGCTTTTTCCAGGACAATAAAAGCTATAAGCTATCTACACCTGGTCTAAAAAGCTATTTGGTCTTGAATAATTTTCCCCAAAAATCTACATGTTGAAATGATTAAAAAATTTGCTGGCATTAAAAAAACATGGAATTTGAATGGGAAGTAATATCTTATGACGGAGGAAATTGTACTAATAACATATATTCACTAAAATGACTTTCTGAATTTATTATGAATGCCGATGTCCTTGTAGGGCGAATGCAACTGTTCTTAAAACTGTAATAGAGTTATTTTGTAACGTCGGTTTCTAAGCAGCAATTCCGTGAAGTAGCCTATATTGCTTACTGTCGATTCGATATGGAATATTAAACAAACTGATTAATATTTAAAAAGCGAATTAACCATAACCCGTAATATAGTGTAATCAAATTATTCACGCGGTTACTTTATGTCAAATAAGTAATATGGGAATAGACGATATTTGAATGTGTTCTCGATAAGACAAGTAGCTGCTTTCAAGGTAAGAACACAGCACCAACCCGAAAAACTATCAATATATCAGCTGATACGTTTTGATTCAACTTTGTTTAAATTAGAAGAACTTGGTTTTATTTTTTCTTAAAAGAAAGATCAGAAATTACTAAACTTAATTAGAATAATTTCGAGCGGAAAAAAGAGATTATTCTATCGTAAACCATTCTTATTATTAACATATAACGAGAGGTTTTGATTTCAGTTATTTCAATACTATGATAACAAATAATGTTATTTCATTATATTCTGCTTTTACATTGTCATTTCTACACTAAACTTGAAAACAACAAACACACTAAAATTGACAACAGAAATAAGTGAAGGTAATGTGATTGTAACAACAGTCCTGCTGTCAAAATTAGTTAACTTCTACACGCTACTCTTAAAAAATATATATATATATATCTATATATACATATATATCTATATATATATATACATATAAACTAGTGAACAGCTGATCTTCGGAGATAAGGTGGTGTGTTTGAATAGGCTACAAAATGTTTTCATGTGAGTATAGTTTGTTAAGATTGTTGTTGTCTCGTAATTCATTTACAACATTCTAAGCTTATTAGAATTTTTATTCTAAGCTCATTGTTATGATAAAACGACAAATCACACACACACACACACACACACACACACACACACACACAGTAGTCATTGTGTCCCCGGTCTTCTTCAGCGATTTCGGTGCAGAAGTATATCCTGTTTAGTGACTTGATCCTAAGTATCCTACAGTACTTAATCAGATCATCTCGCAGGTGGCCGCCATCACACATCGCATCTCTTCCTGATCGTTCACAATCTCCTCGCCAAAAAGTCAAATGTCCTCGCTCCACACCTGCCGAAGACCATAACCTATATAGCACTTTGGTAGATGTTTTCTGTACATAGTATTGCTGATAAATTACAACAGTGCATAAGAAGGGCTGACAAATAAAGTAAAATTTCTAAACTACTGTCAAAAATTTTATGTTTTGAGAAATACATTTAAGCCATAGGCTATACAGTTTTTAAGATGTTTTAAACTTTTCAGTAGCTGTTTGTATAATCAATGTAAACGTTTCTCAAAAATAAGAATGGCTGTATGAAGAAACTGTAATCAAAGAACTTCAGCTATGTACGTAATGTTGTAAATTCTCACAGATAGGTAAATCACAATTTATTAATTAAGCGTGGAAATAATTTTAAGGAAACGAAAGTAGAGAAACACAGAATAATCATGTTTCAAACGTATTGTTACGACGGTCTACTTGATCGTCGTCTGGTACAGTGGAAAACAAAACACAAGACACCAATTAAGTCACTAATCACCAGCTTTAATTTTCACAGTTAAACAGTTCGTAATTAACAACACAGTCTCTTAAAACAAACCAAATAACAATTTTTCACACGCAATAAAATGTCAACTAATATAAAACACAATTATTGTCCCGCCCGATGATAAAACACAACACTTCACTAATAACAACTTGAACGCACACAGTAATCGCAAAACAAATAACTGAACTCTAAGGAGCAGTTATTGGCTATTTATAGTCTGCATGGTGACATAATATGCGTCAGCGCTACACTGAGATGTAATTGATTGCGGCCTTGACACAGTCCCCGCGGCTGGCGACATCTAGAAAAGTGTCGCCAATGCATGTTGACATCACATAGGCACAATACATTACAGCCGGATTCCTCTGGAACAATCGAGAAACACGTAGATTGTTCTGTAATGTCGTATCAGTATTATACAAAGTCAGGTAATACAATAAATTTTATATGCAATTAATAATTGTAAAATATCATAAGGAATGTAAATTATGTAAAAGGACTGTGTATATAATTGATGTATTAGGCATAAAAGAGTAAGTGATAGACCAAAATTAGAAAGTAAAAATTGTTGTAATTTTCAACAATTAGGTTTACAAATTTCCAAAATAACCCCATTCTACTAAAAACATTTAAAGCTTATCCACTGAAACGAATACAGATAAGAAAAAATAATTTAAACAATATTCAAAGTTTAAAATAAATTAAAATTTGCTGAATAGAACCTAAAAAAATGCCAAGATAAATATTGAATAATTCGACGACTGTGTAAAATATTACTAATTAATTAAGAAATCATAAAGGAGAATAGATTACTATAAACCAGGTACATACTAAAAGTAATCCAACAGAAAGAAGAACCACTGAATTTAAAAGAACTTACACAATAACAACCAGCGCGTATTTCATAATGTGAATAAAAGGAATTTAATTAAAGTATCCAACACTATATACAGGTTAATTATTTAAACAGAATACTTTTTTAAATACAACACATTTAGTGAACTCAGCGTAGTGAAAACCACAATCTACTTACGTTTTATTGAAAACAACACAAATTTTACATATTTGAGAATGTCCGTCTACCTTAGTTACTCCCACTTTATAGCTTGGTAAATATAGTCGGAAATACTAATATATTTTAGTATATTTTAAAATAATAATTTTTATATTTAGATTGTACAAAAATTGTTGTATATGAGTTTTAATAATTACAAGAGATTTGTTTTGCGTGATTTCATTTGTTATAAAAAATATTCCTCACTTCTAACTGCCCTGAAATAGAAAGTCTATGCATTATGCTTAAAGAATAAAGTTCTGATTTCCATGAGCACCAATTTTTGTTTCCAATAGTATTGAGTGACAGTACAACAGTACAATACGTATCAGTGGCGAATATAGAATTTGGCTTTGGGGGGTCCCAGGGCCGGGTCGGCTTTATACAAAAGAAAAAACAAGTTAAGACTAATCAACACTACTATCTTTAAAGTGGCTGGTATCAGTCCCATAAAATTAAACGGTAATGACACAATAAAAGTAAGTGTTACTGAAGGCAATGTTTAGAAGTTACTAATTAACTAAACTGATTTTCCTATATTTCATATTTCAAACGTATACGCTAATGCTGTGTGATAAACCTGTTTGTATTAAAAACGAGTTCCAACTATATTAGCGTAAACAGTTGTAAAAATAATAAAACAGCCTAAAAATTAAGAGAATAACAAATGTTTAAAAGGAATATCCCAAATGTTTAGTACCAAGCCACGTGTTGTTCAATCAAATATATTGGAACTTACCGTCTGCAGCTTTTCAGAAACAGCGTCTTTATAAAACTTTACATGTTTCGGGACCCTTGTCCCATCATCAGAATTTAAAAATAATTGTCAGTGCGCGGTCGGTTTTCATACGATGTACATCGGTAACCTTCGCACTCGCTGTAAATATTATATTATCATGTTATATTAAGTTATTTTTATATTGGATTTTAATATTTTAAGTGTTTGACAAGTGTATCAAATTTAAATGATACACAATTATTTTTAAATTCTGATGATGGGACAAGGGTCCCGAAACATGTAAAGTTTTATAAAGACGCTGTTTCTGAAAAGCTGCAGACGGTAAGTTCCAATATATTTGAGAGAATAACAAAGTTCGTCAACTTTTTCTACCCTCCGGGGGGTTTGGCCCCGTTTGTCCCCCCCTCTTAAATACGCCCCTGATACTTATAACTATATACTTCAATAGGTAGAACACGCATATGAAATAGTAATTTAACTCAAAGCGTGTGATAGCATGTTGCAATGAAAATTTGTCTAAGTAAAGACTGCAGGTTCAGACATTGTATAATAGACAACAAGATACATGTTAAATTAGTTAGTTTAAGTTAATTTTTGACATTAAAAAAAAATCAGTGTTGTGAAGTAGTGCGAAAATATGCGTAGGTATATGCCAAGTGCGCGTGTGCGGGTATACGTTACTATGGTACGGAATAATTGAATCGTTGCCTCGAACAATGTTGTAGCCATCAAAAACTAAATTTTACAAAAACTAAATATATTGTTTATTTTAGAGAAGTAATTTTTTTTAATTTTTTTGTGTTACAGAAAAACTTGAAAATGAATAGAATAAATAAACTGATAAATTTCTACTTAATTTATAAGCTAATTTTGAAGAAACAAAAAAAAATATTAATTATAAAACTGGAACAACGTTGTAACCAGCGACACATTATGTTGGTTACAACGTTGTTCATTCAGTAGGAAAGAGGAAAGGGTTTTATAAAAAAAGGTGATGTTCAATGTTTTAACTTGAAAACATACTTTATTTGCCACATAAAATATAATATAAATGTATGAATTTTTAATTATACACATTTTTGGCTTTCAGCATTCCATTTTTGTATACTTTAAAATAGATTTTTTATTCAAAAGGAAAATATACCTTTAAAATGTAACTAATTTTTAAATAAAAATATTACTAAAAACATTTATTGAAAATTAAAAAAATTGTACTGAGGAAAATAAGAAAAAATATGCATTAACTATATTGTATTGGTAAACAATTTGTGAAAATTAAATTCTAACCTACTGGTAAATTTAAATTGTCATTTCCATTTTTATATGAAATTAAATTACTAATTTCCCATTTTTTACTGTCACGTATAAGGAAAAAACCACTCATGTTTCATCAGATGACAAATTTTCATAAAATTTCTGCATTCTTTGGGAATATAATTGCACCGGTCCATTAAATCTTTTTTTGTAGCAGCCTTTATAGACAACGGTCCAGAGTACAAACTTGGCAGCTGATCCACATAGACAGGAGGATTATTTCCAGCTGTTCGTCCTTTCATTTTTTTGGTTAAGTGATGTGTCGTCGAGCTCTGTAAAACACTGTGGCTTGTCCTAGCTCTGAGAGTCGTTGGGTCATCTGATGTCATCTGTAGCCAAACATATTTAGTTATCTTGAATTTATATTTGTACAGAGAATTTTCAATAATACTCATGTCCTTGAAATCATCAGTATTCATTACGGAAACTGAAAACTTTGGGTGAGCATTTGCTATGACCTCAACCCAGTTTTTTGGCTCATAGGTTAAAATTTATTTTTGTTGCTCTTTCAATCAAAGCAAAGTATCACAGGGTAGAAAACTGTGCCCTATTATTAGGAACTTCTGTTCAACAGTCGTAAAAAAATGTTGCATGATTAAGTGTTGTAGTACAGCCACCATCCGCCAATTGTAATTTGGCCAATACATCTATCCGCCCAAATTATCAAATTTCGTGATTTACCTTGAAGCAAAGGTGTAAATTTTTCATTGATATATTTCAAAATTGAGGATGATATTTCTGCAACTCTCCTTTTTGCAACACTCTGATGCCAGAAACAAAAGAATACTTAATTAACTGCACTTTCATGTATTGCTAAATTATAATAAGAATATTGCCTTTGATTAAACATTTTAGAATAAGTTAATTGAGGACAAAAAAGCACTTGTTGCAAATCTACACATATAACTACAACATCTGGGTTTTGAGCGCTTACATCTGTGTCAGCTGCTAACGATTTATATGCAGCATCACCCCTTTCATGGTGAAGTTAGCTTTCAATTTTTAGGTGTTTTATTTGGTCATCTGATTCTGCGCTGCAGATTTTCCTCGTTTTTCCCCCGCGAATAATGACTTTCCTGTTTCGGAAATAACTCAATGTGGCTCTTAATCAAGTCAATGACATTTTCAGACATTTTGTGAAGACGATTACAATGTTTCCCACGTTTGTCAGTAAGACTTTTATTGAACTGAATCTTGTTTTGCAAAAATTTGCAGACGGCGAGAGGTAATTTTCAGAATATCACATAATGTTTTTTGGCAAATGCGTATCTTACCATTTTCCAGTGGAATGTAATAAGTAACACTACAATGGCGGCGAGAAATATTTTCTTTGGTATACCGTCTTTATTTATATAGAAAAAGTGTGTGTTAAAACCTTGTTCGAGGGACCGATTCAATTATAAAAAACATATTAAATTAAATAACTTTCAGGAAAATACAAATTTTTACATGAAACTTACACCAGAATACGCATAAATAAAAGACCTATAGAGTGGTAATGTTTGTTCTTAAATTAAAGAACTAAAAATATGAGTTTTTTATAAAAAAAGTTTTATGACCCTCAAGAAAAGTAATAAAATTAGACTGTTTTTTTCAAGCTTAACTTTGTTCGTATGGTGCATGAATTAAGTTATTATAACTTAGGCCGCAGAGAAAGGGAATATTTCGGCCAATGAAATTGACTAAAATGTTAGTTGAGTTTGTTCTTCATATTGTATAATTCAGTCTCTCTCTCTCTCTCTCTCTCTCTCACTCTCTCTCTCTCTCTCTCTCTCTCTCTCTCTCTCTCTCTCTCTCTCTCTCTCTCTCTCTCTCTCTCTCTCTCTGAACTCGACAACACTTGGTCGTATCGCTGCTAGTCTAGACGATTGGTCTGCTAAAGCGCACGAGCACAAGTCAGATAGTTTGCGAAATGATTGAATATCGAGTGTTAATCTAGTATAGTACAAGATCGTGTGCATAGGCATTTAAAAGGACACTTCAAGTTATCTGGAGTATTGTGTATGTTTAATACACTGAATAAAAGAACCCAAATAAATAGAATATTTATGTATTAGAATATAGGAGAAAATTATTTTAAAATTGTAAAAAAGGTCAACAGAGACAGTTTAATTAGTTATATTTTGTTGTCAAAACCAGTATTAAATTATTAGTTTAATTTTTTTTTTAATTATTAATAAATCCGAAGAATTTCAATATACGACATAGCTGACTGCTTATTCTATGCGACCCCCGTACATCGCAATACACATAAACTTCTAATATTTTCTTCCTCCTCAGTGTTCGTCAGCGGTTTATTTATTACACTTGGTAAGCTCCTAATCCTTTTCCACGTCTTTCGTCGTTTGATGAAACTTTTAGATTTCATACTTAACTTTACTTGCAATATCCATGCAATTATCTAGTCTCTTCCTCTTTCTTCTTTACTTACTTATTTCAGACAAGTTATGTGACCTCCTACTGCAAACTATTAAGAAATTATCTGATCCTATAGTCTGTGTGTGTTGGTTATGACTTAGGGTTTCATGCATAACGCGGAATACTAGCATAGAATACTCACACAGATTAAAGTCAATGTGAAAAAAACAAACTCATGAATGGCACCGTGCATAGCGAAGCAGATCGTACATCGGATACCAGAGAATATCATCGCTGATGCTCTTCGGAAAGCAAACAAGTTTGTTTTTTTACATTGCACATGGAATACTTCTGAGCTCTGATTGGTTGCTTCAAGGACATTTTCCGCACACTGTGGCCACACACAGCTCTAGCCAATGTACAATTCCCGGTAAAGTGTAAACAGTTCGATCTCCAATCTGGTGTAAAATTTGCTTACGACGGCATGCACAGAACTCGACACTGTTCACTATTCTCATGTATCAGACAATATTTCATCCTCGGTATGCACACTTCTCATACATGTGCGATATGCTATGTGCGATCATTTATGCGAAGCTCCTATGCTAGTATTCCGCGCTATGCACGTACCCTTAGACTAAGTAAATTATAACATACCCAGTATACGATGTCCCTACCTTTTGTACATTGTCTCAGTAAATATGTGTCTTTTTGTTAGTACTGTTTCTTATGTTTTCATGTTCTTTCACTACATTAGCCGAAAAATTAAATAATATTTCTTTACATTTTTATCTGTTTTTTTTTTCAGGTACCTACCTCATTCGTATTTAAGGGAGCGCGTTCCCTGTTGAAACGCACTTTTATTCAGCTTGCACACAATACTGAGACACAACTTAATTTATTAACGAGAATTGTGTTCAGCGATCAAAATTATAATTGAATTTTATGTGCAGCACAAGCTTTTAATAAACTTCTCGTAAATAACGTGATAAAAATATATTATCGTTTGAAAACATTTTTAGACCAATCAGAACGTTAAAAAATGAAAACCGACTGTAGCTCGGACACGTTCTATAGAGTGCACAGTAGAATAATTTGGTGCAACAACATTGCGGGAATCGTGGCTCCATCGTTTCCTTACAAAGGCAAGCTGTACCGTACGTTACTGGAAGTTTACGTGTTCGTGCTGAACTTCCTGTCCGTAGTGTGCACGGTGTCGACCATCGGAGGGGTGCTGTTCTTGCCCGACGTGGAGTTCATCACTGTCAGTTCCAGCGGCACCGTGGCCAGTACTCTGGTCTACGTCACCACTATCGGATTGCTGGCGGTCGGCAAACGTCGCGAGTTCAGCGACCTGTCGGAACGTGCGGGCAGAATGTTCGACATGTGTTCGAACGATCCGCTCGACGTCAACTGCGTGTTTACAAAGAGATTCAATCGCAACATCACCTTGTTGATTAACTACTCCACGTACCTGTTGGGTCTCACGACTGTGGCCGCTGTGGGGTACGTGCTGCCCGGTTACGTTCAGAACTTCGAGTCGCTCAACTTTGGCGGCGAACCGCACCTCGAGTGTCCGCTGTGGATGCCTTTCGACTACACCGAGTCCCCGTACTTCGACATGGCTTTCTTTATTGAACTCATGTCTCTGTTACTTTCGGCGTGGAGGAAAACGTGCTCAGAATGTCTCTTACTGTCTTATTTGCACTGTCAAATACAATACCTGCGCCACATGAAACACACTTTTAAAAGAGTGTTCGGTGAGGGGAACGATTCTGACGAACTGAAGTTACAGGTCTCGGACCCAATTGGAAAAGCCAGAGAAGAAGAAAACAAATCGATCAGTAACCTTTCATCTCAGGAAGAGAAATTGAAGCACTGGATAACTATGCACCAGGAAGTTCTTAAGTTAGTATATATTTGTACTTTTTTTATAAGTACTCTATGAGTTTCTTACAGTATTATTGAATAATATTACGTATTATCAAATTATAATTAGTTCTGCAAGCCGTTGACAAAATATTTTTAATTTCATCAACGAATGGTAGAAATAATTATAATTTGATAATATACTGTATCGTTACGACGTTCTCCTTGATCGTCGTATGGTACAGTCGAAAACAAAATACAAGACACCAATGAAATCACTAATAACCAGCTTTAATTGTCACAATTAATAATTTATAATCAACAAGATAGTCTCTTACTATTCAAGTAAAAATTGACTACACGCAATAATAATGTCAGTTATAAAGAATTCCGCACTAATTATAACACAACAATATTTGCTACAATACTTATGTAAACACTCGATCCGCGCTAAAGAAATAGCTCAACACCACTGAACTGACAAGCCGGCTGCTATGGTTTTTTATAAGTAGCGCACGCCTTCTAGAAATTATATATATATATATATATATATATATATATATATATATATATATATATATATATAGGGTTGCTACAGCTAGTGCCGTCTCCCTTCCTTCAACCTGGCTTTCCAATTCTCCCGATGTTCTCATTGTCCTTCCTCAAGTCCTATACGTTGCATAGATTCATCCACTTCGTCCCTCCAAGATCTTCTCGGTCTTCCCCTTTTTCTTCTTCCTAACGGACTACATTCCGTCACTTTGTTGATCCACCTATTTTGGGCTCTCCGGACATGACCGTACCACACCAATCTTTTTTCTTCGATGTAGTCAATTACACTTCTTTTCGTTTCCATTCTTCTTTTGATCTCCTCGTTTGTTATTCGGTCTGCTCTCGTTATTCCACAGCACCTCCTCCAATATTCCATCTCCGTTGCAAGAATCTTTCTTTCATTCTTTTTGTTAATAACCCATACTTCCGCTGCATACGTCATAGTGCTTTGGACTGTGGTCTGATATATCATTTTTTTGGTGCTTTTTCTAATATTTTTGTCCCATATAACACTGTGTAATTGTCTAATCCCTGTTCTAGTCTGCCCTAATCTACTTTTTATTTCCTCTTCCGTTGTGCCTTGTTTACTCAGTGTAAATCCTAGGTACTTGAATTTGTCTGTTCCCCTAATTTTAACATTTTCGTCTACTTCTAAATCTGTTGTTTCTTCATCTCTAATTGCCAAGTATTCAGTCTTTTTTATGTTTATTTCCAATCCCATCTTTGTGTATTCTTCATTCAGCTTTCTGACCATGTAGCTTAGATCTTCTTCATCCTGGGCTATAACTACCTGATCATCGGCGAAGCATAGTGTGTACAGGTGTTCATTTCGTATCGGTATTCCCACTCCATGGCATTTCTGTTTCCACATGGTTAATGCATATTCTAAAAATATCTTAAACAGCGTGGGCGATGTTGGACAGCCTTGCAATAACTCTTTCGATGTTTTAAACCTACAGACAATATTGTTACCTACTTTAATTTGTACGTTGTTGTTTTTATATAGATTTTTTACCGCTTGCGTCAGGACTTTCGGTATTTCCAATTGTGATAGAACCTTAAACATTTCTTGTCTGGGTACTGTATCATATGATTTTCTAAGGTGAAAACGCTAGATATACTTCCCTGTTTTTCGCTTTTTTCTTTTCTATGATTTCTTGGATTGTATATATCTGGTCTACGCATGATCTCCCGGCTAT
Source organism: Magicicada septendecula (assembly GCA_034769895.1). Classification (NCBI taxonomy): domain Eukaryota; kingdom Metazoa; phylum Arthropoda; class Insecta; order Hemiptera; family Cicadidae; genus Magicicada; species Magicicada septendecula. The sequence goes on from CM068375.1 coordinate 348,064,068, forward strand.
AAAACCTGCTTGTTCTTCTCCAATCTTTCCTTCTATCTTTTCCACGATTTTATTTCTTAGCACCCTACCATACAGCCTTCCCATTGTTGCTATGACACTTATGCCTCTGTAGTTTTCGCAGTCTTTTCTATTGCCCTTTTTAAATATCGATGTAAATTGTGCCTCTTTCCATTCCGCTGGTAAACCTTCTCCATTTATAACCTTCTCAAACATTCTTCTTATCATTCTCGTAAGTTTTTCGGTTCCGTACTTTATTAGTTCCGCTACTAACCCTCCTGGGCCTGATGCTTTGTTGTTTTTCATTGAGTTTACTGCTTTCCTTATCTCTGCTGCCGTTATGGTAATTCTATTTTCTGTTTCTGTCTCTATTTCTTCTCCATCGTTATTCAGAAATTCTTGTCTACGCTCCGTAAGTAGGTTTTTATAGTGTGTCTCCCACTCCTTGTCTTGCATGTATTGAATATAGGTTTTATCCTTCCTATTCGTTCGTAATGATTTAACTACATTCCATGCTTCTGAACTCCTAGCTCCTCCTATGTATTTGTCTACATTTCTACACCTGTTTTCCCATGCTTCATTTTTCTCTTTGCTGACCATTTTCTTCACTTCCTTGTTCTTCTCTCTGTAGTTTCTGTAATCTTCTTCTTTTTTCGTGGACATCCATTTGTTATATAATTTTTGCTTTGCTTTTATCTCTTCTATCGTCTCTTCCTTCATGTCCCATTTGTATATATTATTTCCCTGTTCAGTCTCTCCTAGGGCTTCTAGTGCTGCTTGCAGCATAGCTTCTTTTATGTGTTCATATGTGATGTTTACTTCTTCATCATACCTAAATTCTATTAACTTTTGATCTGGATGTTGCTTGTATAGGTTCCTTATCGACTTCTAGAAATTTTCCATCCTCAATGTGCACACCACTTATGCTGACGCTACTGCGTATTTCAAGTGGTCTCTTGAAGAATCTGGAACAAACTTAAACGAAGCCTTGACTGAGGCAGAACCTGGCTACTAGCGGGGGGAAAAAGAGGAGGACACTCGGCTGTTCTACGCGGTTCGATACGGTTCTCGTTACAATATATACTAGTATTTGTATTGTGATTTCATTTTTTCATAAGCGTGATTTCTAGTAATAAACATTACGGTAATTAGAGTATTTGCATACTTGTGCGTGGCAATACTTTAGGAACCTAAAATTAAGTAGAACGAGAATTTCAACTTGATTAACTAAAACCAAAAAAAGTACGTCCATACTTTACCACAGTAAGATATTCACACATTAGGGGTTAGAGTTAGAGATTAGAGCGTAGTAGAAAATGAACTAGTAGGGCTTGTATAGTTTGTATTTTGTCAGACCGAAACAAAATGTGTACAATTTGTAGATTGTAATCAGTGACGCAACGAGAGATTTAACCCCCCTCTCAAGAGAGACAAATAAAAGTGAAATTAAGAAATTAAGATTAATATTGAGATAAGAGATAAGCGACTGCCAAGAGATAAGAGAGTGATAAGATATATTATGATAAGAGATAAGATGAGATTCGGTTAACAGATTGAGATTTAGATTCTACACGTAGTTTTTTGCAAGTAGTTGTAATGTATTTTATTGTTCAAATTCGCCTGACGCACGTTTCACTGAATAAATCAGTATTTTCAAAGCTTTGTAAATCTCTAAACAAATAAGCGAAATAATTCGATTACAGTATAGAAACTAACAAGTAATCGAATTTGATTTAATATAAAATAACGAATAATCGATTTAATTATATTTATGTTATTGATTGTTTCAATGTTTGTTCACTAATCCAGCTGTTTTGGCGGTTGTATGGGAAATATTAAATGTTTATATTTTATAGATTTTAATAAATTTATAATTTTAAGTAGATCACCTTGTTTTGTTTTTATTTTAACTTGTTCTTTAACTAGTAAATTACTGTTATTGTGTTTGTAAATATTAAGATTTTCCCAAACATTCATTGTTTGACCTTACTGTGTGTTTTTAATTAAATTTTAATTAAAACGACTATTCGTTATTTTCTATATTGAAATCGAATTATTTTAATTATTTGTTAATTCATTTACAAACCTCTGAAGATACTGATTTATCAGTGAAACGTACGGCAGGTGAATTTAAACAGTAAAATACATTACAACTGTTAGCAGAAGAAATTATATTTGATAATATATAAGTACTTTATTGTAAATGTATTTGTTTATTATGCACTTTATTTGCTCATTAGACCCGCTCTAACTTTCTTTTTTGTTTTTGACCTTAGTCGACTTTATTGCGAATGTTAATTCAGAGCCTAATATACTAATAAGTGCTAATTAGTGTTAATAGACTAATAATTAGTGTTAATATACTAATAATTACTTTAATTCAGTTATTTAGTCTATTATTATTCTTCATTTTGTTGCATATAGTAGTCAGTCAATATATTAGTTTGTTTTTAAATTATCTGAGAACATAATTATCTGAATTTTTTAAAATTATATGTGTCAGTTTTTTAAAGTGTGGTTTCCCAAACTTATGGCTGTATTTACGTGTATTGTGTGTTAACTTAGTGTACTCACTTACACTTCCATGAGCGCTTTCAAGCCTCTCGGTTCAACTTCCACAGTGATGTTCCTTATGGTTTGTCGTTGTGTGGAGTTCAGCCAGACGTTTCGGTAAAACTGCGGCAGGCCATCTTCAGTTGATTTTGTTGACTCTGTCAGCGACAAGATCAATTCGTTGACCTACGCCAGTTGTAATGACTGAATAGGCAGAGGCAGATTATTCTCGCTGACACGGTCGACAAGAGCCACTGAAGATGTTCTGAGAACATCCGGCAACACACCACGGTTTAACACTCGAAAAACCAAAACTAAATTTTCGCTGTAGAAAAAAAATTGTAATTGTATTCATAAAAGTGATGTAATCGTATAAAAATAACAAAGAAGTACTTGCTGTTAATTAAATTTTTCAGGATGGGTAAGATTATGATGCACACATACAACGGAATTATCGCAACATACATGGCCAGCATTATAGTGATCGTAACTTTCTCAATGTTCACTGCTCTGCAGGTTAGTCACTAACATTAGAATGATTTTTGTTAAATATAATCCTTAATTTCGTAGTGACCATCAATGAATAAATTTTAACGGTGATGGGTTTGTGAGGATCGGTAAAAAAAGTATAACACAAATTTTAAATTATTTGTGTCGACATTTCGACAATATTTATTGTCATCATCAGGACAATTGTTGTTGATTTGTTACAACGCTTAACATACAACGTAATTGTTGTTAACCTTTTCTGACCGATCCTCGCTAACCCTTCATCGTTAAAAGTGAAATATACTGTTCACTGTGTACATAAAACTCTTCGGTGACACGTTTTTGATTTTCTGTTACCCGCTGAACTTCAACTAAACCATTATTGCTGGTTAATTTTCTGGTGAACTTAATAACAGTGATTCACTGGCGCAACGAGATGTTTGTTATACTACTGAATATATTTTTGCTATTATTTAAATTTATTAATTACTAAATACATAATCTTCTTCTTCAGTTCATTCTGCTTGATTTGATACCAAATAAGATAGTTTTATTAAGTTTTTGATGTAAAATGATATATTTACTTCATTTTGAAAATTGTAAGTTTTAAAATTCACTTCCTCTCCTTTAAAAAATGTTGCCATTTTACATGTTATATTAATGATTGTATTAAATCTCAGATTGATATAAAAGGTTTATCTTCCCTTAATTTCTTGCAATTTGATTAATTGGTTATCTTTTAAAATATTATACTTTAATATGTGACTCCCCTCTCTGAAATTTCAGTTGTCACATTTGCATTTTTAACAATAATTCTCACTATCTTTTTACAAAATCTTTCTTACTTATATTTCCAGTTACATGATTCTATGACTGATTTACCTTATATAAATCCCATCAGTTTAATTGTTTTTCTGTACTTATTTCATCAAGTTTGATGCTGTTTAGTTTTAACATTTGGCCCAGATTTCTAACAGTTTTTTCATACAAAGTTTTTAAATAATACATTTTGTTTATACCCTCTCTGACTTTCTATTCTAATATGACATTAATTAACATTTTCTTATTTTAACAAAAGAACAATTAGTATATAATTTATACTCTTAATTCATAATACATAATTGAAATTAACAATGGTCTTTCAAACTCAGACATTTTATACTTAACTATTATTAGTAATACACAATAAATATTTTATAAATAAAGAATGTTATTTAATTCTGACATTTTATACTTAATTATTATCAGTAATACATAATAAATATTTCATAAATAAAGAATGTTATTTAATTCTGACATTTTATACTTAATTATTATCAGTAATACACAATAAATATTTTATAAATAATAAATGTTATTTAATTCTGACATTTCAGTCTTGATTATCACTAGTAACTTATTCTAAATAAACAAAACATATCTGTCCTTCCATCGTTTACTCTATTTCTTACACTAGGTTCTATTTTCAGTTGTAATCTGTTTTTTGTTTGTTTTTGGGGGTATGATACTTTATCACTTCACTTTTTATATAGCCTGCTCTTGTTTTATCTACTTGTCATTCTAATGAATGTTGTATATTAAGAGTGGCAGTTATTATTTAGAAACACTTGTATTATCGGTCATGATAATACTTTATTTAATATTATTCATGGACACAATATAAACACTTACAAAGTTGTATTATTTCACAATTTACTTAGTTTGTGAACTGCAATATTGACACATAAGGTTTATTTATTATAACACAAAAACTTGCACTGATCTCCTTTTTATTCTTGGATTTTATTTCTAAATAGTGTTATAGTTTTATTAAAATCAAGAAATCTATTTATAGAAGGTAATGAAGGTTTGTTTTTTGGCATTATATAATTATTTCACATTGGTTCACTTTCAATTCTACTTTATACACTTTTGGCTTATATTTATTTTACATGGTTTCTAAATTTGATATTTTGTTATACTTTCATTTGTTATTATTTTTGTCACTTTCTTTTGGGGTTTGGGTTTTTTATAAGAGCACTCCTTCTTCTTGTGGATGCTGTCTTGTTCTGGTTTCTTCATTAATTTCTCCTATTCTTCTTGTTCCTTATAAAAGTATTTCCTTTTCTTTATTGTGGATGTTGTCTTGTTTTGGGGTTTCTTCCTTACTTACTCCTATCCTACCTGGGTATTACCTCTTTCTATATTTTTAGTTTTGCAGTTTATTTTGATGATTCATCACTCATTGTAACATTGGTTTTAAATGAAACTTTTACTTTAATCTATGATTATGCTTTACGGTGGTTCTTAATTAATTTTTTATTTTGCTTTCTCGGATTTTAAAATGTTTTTATCTTATTTTTATGATCATTCTACCATTCAGAATTATTGGCATTATCTGTCATGCTACAACTTTGATATATTTCATCATTACTTCTTCATTTCCAACCTTCTGAAGTTTTTCGTGGCGTAATATTTTCCTAATAACAACTTCTTTAATGTTTGTAGTTTTTTATTTTAAAAAAAACTATAGCCCCCCCCCCAGGACCCTCCCCAGAAGAAAACATTGTCAGCGCTGCTGGAGAGATTTACTTACAAAAACTAAAATATTGTACTCTTTAGTACACGCCCGATAGTCATTCCTGAACAGTCAGCTGCTCCGACTCGATGCATGAATTACTCCCCACTTACAAATATAGTTAACTTATCTAGAGAGAAGAGACGACGCGATAATAGATTACTGTTTCACTTTCATAATATCTCCCTCTCTATTACACACATGCTTCCATTGTTCTCGCCAGTCTTCTTGCAGCCGATGTTCACACTACGAAACACTGTACAAGACTGTTGTGCGCACATACGAAATAAATGAAACTTTTGTTATCCTCGTAACGAGGTGTTTGTACACTGCTCATCTCTAAGCCACTGTTCAATTTCTATAGTCTGGTTTCTATGCTTAATAATTGAAAATTGGTATTACAATTCTTACAATACCATTATTTTGCTACCAATAAATATAATTTTTATATCATTCTTCCGTTATCGATTTTACCTCACGATGTTATTTTGTTATTTCTGTCAGAAAGATGTGGTGTGGAAATATTGACTTTAGGTTAGGTTAGGTTAGGTGTAAAAGGGAATGTCGAAGGATACCAATTAGTCCTATAATGTTGCTATTTCCCTTCTACGGGAACAAAATTTCACAAAATATTGTTCTCAATCGTGTAAAAGCGTAAGTTTTTAAACTATAAGCCCTAAAATAAAAATGCTGCTATTATTTCTCTTATAGGACTATACGTATCTTCTTTATTTACGATTTATTTGTACGGAAATATCGATTACTATCTCTTATATATAGCGTGTATTTTTAAAGCCTCCCCGAAGCTCCAACTTACGCCCATCGTTATCAATGACTATGGGGAGTTATCCTGATGATGGTGAACGATTGATAATTAAAATGACAGCCTACATCTTTCGCTGTCCTATATACTGTATATCTTTGGAGCGGTCGTGGCGTAGTGGTTAGCGTGGTGTCGCCGCGGGTTTGATTCCCACTGGGCCATCTGATTTAGATACGACCGTTCCCCCTCGCAAGGCAATGGCAACCCAGCGAGAGGTATCCTGACTAGTATAAACCCTCCCCAACTATGCCGTTTGGATCCTGCGTTAGACTGTAGGTCCCATATACCAGTGAGAGACTCCGTAACACACGCACCACAGGTATATGCGGGAAGTGTACAAACAGTCGAAAGACTGAAGGACCCAATAATATATATCCTTGATTTACGGCCGATTTGTAATGAAATACCAATAACTCATTATATGCTTATATGCATATCTGAATTTAATTTTTAAAACTATAGCAATACAATTTATTGCACTCTGTATAAGCATAATAATAAAAAACTTTTTTTTAGAAGGAACCAGGACCCGAAGAAAAAATACAAATTGCAGGAGTATTATTCTACGCTCTCACCACAATGTGTTCGTACTACCTACTCTGTCACTTTGGAAATCTTGTTCAGTTTGAGGTTCGAAATTAAATATAACCATTATCTGTTTCTTTATTTCTTCATCACTTTATACATCTTACTAAATGTATGTACACTTTCATATATGTGAATGTTTATGTGTATTTTGTATATAAGTATTTTTCTGCATGTATTTGTGTTGTCGATACTGTTACGACGGTCTAACTGACCGTCGTATGGTACAGTGGAGACAAAATACAAGACACCAGCTTTAATTATCACAATTAATAATTTGTAACCAACAAGATAGTCTCTTACAATAATTAAAGTAAAAATTATCCACACGCAATAATAATGTCAACTATAAAGAATTCCGAACTAATTATAACACAACACTTCGTTACAAACACTCGATCCGCGCTAAAGAAATCACTCAACACCACTGAACTACAAGCCGGCTGCTATAGCTTTTTATAGGTAGCGCACGCCTTCTATAAATCTTCTATCCTCAATGTGCACGCTACTTAATGAGTATCTCAAAGTGTTCTTGAATACACTGGAACCTACTTGTGAGTGGCCTTGACTGAGGCAACACCTGCCGCACTAGACGGAGGGACGAGTGGAGAATGTTCTAGGCTGTTCGATAGGATTCTCGTTACAATACGTTTGACACATATATGTGTACGAATGTGTGTGTGTGTGTGTGTGTGTGTGTCATCAGAATAAACGGAGAAGAATTATTGAATGGAGATAGAATATTGAGAAAACTTTCACAATAATTGTTCTAATTAAAACAAAAACCTTTAACTTTTATCTCTAGACTGAAATATTACCAATGCATTGTAAATAAACAAGGATTTGTTTGGTCTATGATACTGGAACACTTTAATACTGAAATGATGATAAGCACGCAGCTATACTTCTCCGAATCTACTCTCCCATTACTCTTTCTTCTTTTCTCTTTGTGACACACATTCTGAATCATCTTACTGTTTGCTACAATTGTTCGTCTGTTATTTGATACGAACATTGGACTTAAATTCGCACTCTCATATCACCGAAGGGGCTATCTCCCCTTGCTCCAACCTCTCCCTCTTTGGTTTCCTATTAGAGGTGTGGTAAACTAGTATTTGAAAATAACAGGTACAAACAAAACCGTTTCAAAAATACCACGTACAAATACCTGTTATTATATACCTATTATACATATACCTGTATTACATAATTTGTTAACTTGAAACTAAAAGTATTAACAGTCTTACTTTCCACTGTTACTTTATTAAGCTGTTACTGTTTAAAAGAAAATAATAAACTAGAGAATTTATAGCACTATCTCTCTTTGGGAATACTAATTTAAGTTTTCACTAAGAGTAAACAAACTGACATAGGTTTAGTATTAAATTATTGATTCCATTTTGGTTAGACAAATCATTGCAAATTCAGCCAATGAAATTTACAACACATAATAGCACAACAAATAATATAAAAGTAACATCAGAAACTATAAGAAAAACGTAACAATAAGTCACAAGAGTTACAACAATCTCATCATTTACGTGAGATGTACAGTGAAGTTAAAATCATCTCTGAATCACATTAACAAAAAGTACTATATGGCCTATCAACTATCAGCCACTCTGTAGGTTATAACACAATATAATTCAATTTTTCAAAATTTACCAAGTTGATGACTAGTATAATATATAATGTGTTATTATAATCTGTATTATATATCTGCATAACACACGAGAATAAATATAAGATCTGTCTGAAATTTTTTCATTTATTAAAAATAGCTTTGTCTCTTTGACATAGAGATATTCTGAACTTCGCTGGGATGGGAATCGGCACATGCGCAGAATGAAGTATTCAGCACCAAAAAGTGACTTTGTACTCGTGTACTCGTAGTACTCGTTTATTTGTTAGTTGCGTAGGGGGCTCCCACGACTCGGAACCGCGAGGCCACTAGTAATCGGGACGGGTATTTCAACTTTTCAGTCACTGTTATATCCGTTCCACAAAATAAGCGTTTCAAAATACCCGTTATAGGTATATCGGCCCACCTCTATTTCCTATACAGTCAGTTGCTTGACAGATACTTCGCCGTTTGGAACTGTTGTTATTCGCGTTGGAACCCGATCTTATCCAAGTGCCCGAACATCAAGTGGGTTGGGTCGTTTTATTGATGTGGTTTGTGTATCAGTACAGCTCGAAACAGCGAGTTTTGGTTATTGATGTGGTTTGTGAATCAGTACAGCTCGAAACAGCGAGTTGTGGTTATTTATTTTGGTTTGTGTATCAGTACAGCTCGAAACAGCGATTTGTGGTTATTGATTTTGGTTCACTGATGTGGTTTGTGTATCAATACAGCTCGAAACAGCGAGTTGTGGTTATTTCCTACGCAATTGTTGGTCATTAAAAACAAAATTTGCCTCTGTTTCTGCTGAGAATCAGAATGTTCTTAATTTCTGTACAAAGCACATTTAATCACCTCAGTGCACACGTTGCATTTTTAAAGCTTCACTCTGCCTCCCCGAAGCTACAAGTTACGCCTATCCTTATCGATTACTATGGGGAATTAGCCTCATGATGGTAAACGATTGATATTTAAAATGACAGCGTACATCTTTCGCTGTCCCCTAATGTAACCTTCCCTTTAGCTTAGATTATAGACTCTTTCGCAGTTCACATACGGTGCACAGATCTGCGTGGGCATAGACGTCTAGTAAAACATTTTATTAGATTTTATCTATAAGACTCCACTGGAACCTAGACAACAAAAGGTTGTAACCCTCCTTGGCTACACCACTGATTGTGTAGTACGTATACGTACATGAGTGTTTGTACGTGCGTGTGTGATTATGCAAAATTTGGCACAATTTGTTCACTGCCAGCACTGTTTCTTCATCTGATCTTACGTTACTAATTAACTTCACAAAATTGTTTTTGTTTCATAGAGCCAGACAGTAGCACAACTAGGATATTTCAGTACCTGGTTTGATGCCGACAAGAATATCAAGAATAATATGAAGATAATATTTGAAAGGACACAAAGCCCTCTGCTTGTTACAGCCTTTGGTTCACCAATGTTCGACGTTTCTAAGGAAACCTACCTAGCTGTACGTAATGTACCATTGGCTTTATATACATCTTAGTATTTATTAGATCAGTTACTTCCAGTGTGGTATATGACTATTCAGGGGTATACCAAAACAGGGTGGTGAACCAGCACGCAATTTTGGGAAGGGAAAAGAGTTTACTCTTGGGGGGGGGGGATATGAAAAGTTGGACCACTCTTTAATGGTCTACAGAAAAAATAATAGGAATGAGTGAAAACAAAAATACAGTGATTTATTTTCAACACAGTAAGTTTATTAATGTACAAGTACAATATCATATCTGTGTTGATCGGTTAATTTTTTTTAATAATGTTTACTTACTGTTTAAAATACATACTGCTCATTTAAGTTATGTATCAATAAAAATTAATATTATGGTAAGGTACAGGTACAATTTAAAGTAATTTTAAAGTAAAACAATACATAACGTGATAAAAATGTTGTATCATATTATCAATCACAAGACGACAAATAACCTCCTCTGAAGTGACCGGAGGGAATTTCCCCGGTTCTTCACCCTTTGGATCGGCGCCTGTACAAAAAATTAATAATGTAACATTAATCATGTTAGGGTGTGTCAACGGTGTAAAGAAAAAGAATTCTGGAGACGTTAATAAAACCATTAGAAAGAGTAAATGAGATTATCAAACACTACGTGTAGAAATGTTTAATCACCTTCTGTTGTTATTTTGGTAATAGGATATATTAAATACCTTCTCTCCACATCTACTGTCCTCTTGCTTTTGTCCTTCCGTTTTCATGGAATCAATCTTGACTGTGTTATGAATTATGTCGTTTCATATGAGTCACCGAGGTATTTTCATTGTTTCTTTTAATTGGCGATTCGTGGACATTTTCGGAAGACGCTTTATATTTTTACAACATGCTGGAATCACGTCAATTTCTTTTCACTATTTCCTTAATCATGTCCTGATCCCTACTCATAATTTCTCTGATCAGTTCGTGTTTCTCGTCTGGATACTCTCGCTGCCCTTCTTAAGAAATTCATTAACTTTCTGCCATTTAAGCAAATTGCAAATATCACACCCACAAAGTCTACACTTTGTACTATTTTATAAATTCTAAAAATCTCCCTATTATACATATCACAATACCTCTTCTTCTTCTTCTTCTTCTTCTCCTTCTCCTTCTCCTTCTCCTTCTCCTTCTCCTTCTCCTTCTCCTTCTCCTTCTCCTTCTCCTTCTCCTTCTCCTTCTCCTTCTCCTTCTTCTCCTCCTCCTCCTCCTCCTCCTCCTCCTCCTCCTCCTCCTCCACCCCTACCCATCCCCTCCTTCTTCTTCTTCTTCTTCTTTTTCTTTTCCTTCTGAGGCTGTCTGTGGTCTGTACAAGCATCTAGACTCACTGGATTACATCTTCAACCAAACGGACCCCCAAACTTCTCGTGTCTTTCTCAACAGCATTCCCCCATCTCGTTTTAGCAAACTATCTCTCCCTCTCTAGCCAAACAACTTCAGCATCCTATGAAAGACTGTCACATACTCTGTACCAGTCTTAACTAAATGACCCTAAGTGACTATAACATTAACTAAATGTGCAAATTGACTAATCGTTATCACATTTCTGTATCACTAGCAATTATTTCTGAATGGACACCGAAAACAAATTTTATGTGTGTTTGCATGCATTTTTGTGTGTGTGTTTTTACTTTATTTTTTTAAAACAAATCAATTAATAACGTTTTTATGTTTCAGTTTGTGAAGTCCATAGTGTCATTCTACCTGACGTTGTCCCACTTCAACGACAAGTTCAAAAAGTAACAGGAAATTATCTAACATTTCTTTTGAATGTACAGCGTACTCTTACAACACACAGGAAACTCAAACTCGACACTTACAGTTACAACGAAATCACGGGACAATGGAAGTCCACGAGCCGAGATTATACACTGCAGCTTCTGTGCATTTCACGCGATACTTTGTAGTCATCTGTAACATCAATTTGCAGCTTGTACATGTCAAATATAGCAGCGCTACTAACCTAATGTAAACTGTAATAAATTAATTATTATTTATCAATCCTTTTTAACAGTACTAGAATCACGATCATAAACAAAACATTAGTACATTCATAGTTGCTATCACCAGACAGATTTGTGCATGGTTACTCGGCTAGGCGAGTAGGTGCGCGTCAAGGCCGAGCACCCAAGCACCCTATAGATTAATTAAAGCTGGAATTAGTGATTTCATTGGTGACTGTATTTTGTTTTCCACTGTACCAAACGACGATCCGTCTGACCGTCGTAACAAAATCTTAAACCAACGGTGCTCAAACTTCTGGCGCAACCACCATGGGACGAGACATTTTCGAAAGGGGTTGCCAAGAAATTTTTCGAGTTTATTATCACTAATTGATATTACACAAAAATAAATTTTACTTCCATGTTTCGTAAGGAAATAGAAGTATAGTGATCACGAACAAAAATCGTGCTCGAGATAAGGGCAGATTCTCCTTGTACTACCATCAAAACATGAAGAAAAGTCATTTTCCGAAAGTGTCTGTGTGTAGAATTTTTCCTATGGCAAACAATAACTGCCGCAAATTCAAACAGAATCAAATATATTTTGCACATATGCCCGAATTATAGAGAACTCAAGGCCTATTGATTTTGGTGAAGATCCGTTAAGGGGAAGGGGTAGTTTACCTGCAACGTTTTAACAAGAGTAAAGTAGCCTACTTAATTTTGATAAATAAAGTATCCTGAAAAGAAGGTCATAATAATCACTGTAGAAAGATAGATGAAATATCTATAAATGAAAAGGGTAATTGAAGAGGGAGGGGGTAATTTTTTGTATTGATGTTATACATTTATTCGACCAAAAACTTAAAAAAATTTAAACAAAATAATAATAAAAATTGATATCGTTCCATGTAAACAAAATATCGTAACCATGGATACGTAAACAAAAAATTTTCGTTTTCAGAAATTCACAGATTACAAACGTTGGGCGGTATTCACTTTCTTTCGCGTTGTTTAAATAAGAGATAATTTAATCAAATTAATTCTTTATTTCTAAATATTAACAACTATGTACAATTCGTATTTTGATTATCTTTCTCAGCGTTTTTACAAAAAGCATGCTGATACATATTTAGTTTCGTACTGAGTGTACATATTTTAAATAATTTTATAATTGATTAGAACATGAAAGTCATGTATGGTTCTCCATACCGATATGTAAACATTTTAATAACAACCTTAAAGCACTGACCTGGATAAAATTTTATTTTAAAATGTCAAGTCTTTTAAATATTACTAATCCCTGACATAGAGTTTCAAAGAATAACGTGGCACAAGAATTCCCAACATGTATTCGTCTATGATATGTGCGCCACATTTAACTCGTGTGACCACTAGTAAATAAACAGTATTGGTGTCATAAAAAGTAACTCTGAATTTGTAAACCAATTCCCAATGTGTGTGCATACATGGGGGTAAGTAGAGTTATGTGTTTGTTACATCGCTATTCAAACACCATCACTTACAAATTAGACCGTCTTTACATTTAGGTATACTTAGTCTTGACATACGTCCCGGTTTGACCGGAATAGTCCCGGTGTCCCTCCCGGTTGCAGAAATGTCCCGGTCGGTGCATTCTTTTGGTTCCTAGAAAAAATAATGGGCGAGAGATTGTAGAGAGAGTGTTCTCATTGATAAACAACGCTTGGGCAGGTGACAGAGGTTTAATCCAGGAGTCAGCAGTGCGTGCGTTGATGCTGTGTAAAGTAAATTTGGGACTTGGTTGTAATGAATGTTTTTACAAAATAAAAAAACAAAAAGGTCATATCGAGGAAGGGCAAAATCGAGTGAAAATATTACTGGTTTAAAAAACAAGTTTAAGTTACACACTTCTTGCAAATTCTTAATGCAATGAGTAAATTTTTGATTAAACACAATTTAAAGTACTGCTCTTAAGTTTGTAAAACTATTTTCTTTTTTTTACGCTTTATTATGTTTTAAATATTACTTTTATACATTATATACATCCAATAAAATAAAAGTAGCAATATAATAAACACTGTAATATTTATGTTTTAATTCCAGCCTCCCTTCTCCCCCCCAACAGGTTTCCCGGTTGGTCAATAAAAAATTATGGCAAGCCTAAGTATACTAGAAAGGATTTGGCTTCTTAATACCTCAATCGCGACTCCTTCACTACTCTGTAAGTCCCAGATTTTTATTTCAATTACCTTTAAACACAACAAACGCGCTAACTCCTTGCGTAATCAAAGTTGCATTGAAGTGCAGCATTCACTAGCGCGAAGCATCCATAAATATTTATTAAGCATTCATGAATATTCATAAATACTTCGAAGGCACGTAAGAATTTCGGCACGGTAGTTTTTAAGTGACCCAAGTGGCACCAGTATAGTAGACAAGTACCACCCAACATTAAGTGAATAGGCCATAGAAGTACTCATATCGTGTGCAACGTGCCCTTACGTGAAACTGGAATGTTCATCCCTGACACCTACGTACCAAATGTGAGTTGCCCTTTCTAATACTGGTCCTCATTCTAATAACCTTGGAATTCAAAACGAGCTCCGATAAAGTCTGGCGTTACAGATTGGGGTACAAATTGCAGAGAGATTTATCAAAACATTTCAGTAGTTACTGAAATTCTATATTTCAGAAAGATATTTCCGAATAAAACACGAGGACTGTTATTTTAAATTAAAATAAATCAAAACTGGTGTTCCACAAGGCAGATGGGTTCCATTATAATCAGTTCTAAACCTGTTGTATACGAATTATAAGTTATACGGACCTGTGAAGAGGCCGCAACCGATACGCTTGCTGATAACACTGCCATTATTGCAGAAAGTAACAGTATTGAAGAAGCAGCTGAGAAACTACAATCTGCCACTGGCTGATTATTTCTTGGACTAAAAGGTGGCGGGTATAAAATGAATTTGCACGTTAATTTTATTAATAGAAAAACTAATTACCTAGCTGTGGTTATCATCAGCTAACAAGTGTTACCACATGAAAACAGGGCAAAGTACGATGACATTAGATGCCAACTTATGCTGGAACGTACACGTAAACAAGAAAAGAACTGAACTTGAGCAGAAATTCAGAAAAACTACTGGCTCCTCGGGCGACATCCGAGCTGTCTGTAGATAATAAACTATTGGTAACTTATATAAACAAGTCCTTAAATCTGTCAGGACATATGGTGCACAACTCTGGGGATGCACAAAGAAAAGTAACAGAAAAATTATCCAAACTTTCAAAACAAAGTACTGAGGTGTATTGTTGATGCCCCACGGTACGTACGAAATGAGGACATCCACAGGGATTTGAAGATTGCTTCGGTCGAAGATAAAGTTCAGCGATTTACAAAGAAGCATGAGAAACGTCTACATATTCACCATAACGTTGAGATGCTGCAACTTGTCGGGAATACTGAACTTGTACGAAGGCAGAACAGAATGAAGCCATTTTACCTAATGTAATGTGTCAAGTGACAGGCATCACAAGAATAAAGTGGTTAGGTTTTAGGGGAGTGCGCCATAGGATGCTCATCTTACACTTTGCCATTATTGTAAGAGATGTAAATTCACTAGGCATAGCACAATCTCAATAAAATAAAAAGGAGACAAAAAATTCAAAACGAATAAAACATGAAAACGACAGAGAAAGGGGGAGAGAGTGTTTGAATTTAACATTCAGTGATTTGCATTTAAATTATTTTGTAGTTATTGCATATTCTAGCATAACTAATTACAGTTTATGCCAAAACTTGATAAAATTACAAGACACTTGAAAAAAATTTAGAAAATCTGATTTATCACACGCTAAACATAAACACATAACCTTTATTATAACATCACCTAGCGATTTCTTCTTTATCTTAATTCGTTTAATGTTTTTTTGTAATAATTATTAGCCATTCAAAAGTCATTCGTCTGTACACCTGAGTATTTTATCCAGTATTACTACTTGTTCTATTAGACTAAAAAAGCGTTTTAGAAAAGAGAAATTAATAAATATTTATATGTAATTAAAGAGACTTTCCAGTAGTCCATTCTTATGATTATTGATACATTTTCATTTTTATCATATAATTAAAACACTAATACTGTTACTACTAGTAATGCGTTTCGTTGCAACTTTTGAATCGAATTCAACAACAAAAATATAGGAGACAAATAACCTACCATAATGCTTAGTGTGTCGGGTGTGAGACAGCCCATACGGTGTGGCTGATGACTTCCAGTAAATGGGGATAACGAATAGTGAATAAGGCAGAACACCTGGCTCAGTTCCAAGGATATAACTCCAGTGATTTTATGATAACTTAGAAGCAAAAAATATATATTGCAACAATACATATATTTGCATATTTTCCCTGGGAGGTATGTTTTGTAAATAATTAGTGTAAAAAAATATTATAAACAGTTTTAAACAATTTTGTGCGGGAGAGTACATGCTGTGGCCTGCCGAAAGTGACACCAGCCCCGGTAGTGTTAAAATACAGCGTTTGTGTGTATGTGTGTGTATGCCAGTTCCGACCTGCATTGACGACGAAAAGGGGAGACAATTACGAATTGGTGGTTTGTCATTAATCAGCTCTTAATATATAATAAACTAATTAATACGTTTTTTACCTGTTACCAAATACATACCACAATTCTAAAAACAACATTAGATTTAGGACATTTAAAGGCGATGCAAAATTATTTCAGAAAAGTGCAATAATAAAGACGTTATATAAATTAATGTCAATTACTATCGTAATTAACTAGTAATTAACAATAGAGTTATATGTAAATGACTAGTGGAAAATAACGAAAACAATGAAATCGCTCGCGTTATGTTTGTACGTGATCGCGAAAATGGACTAAAAAGTGATCAGTAAGCAAAGAGACGCTACACGTAATTCGAACACAATTCTGCAAGTCGAAACAGTCTCTGACCCGTCAGTTTGCCGTCTAGTATAAATACATCCGACAATTTTGGGCAAGATCAGACTCAGGAATCTTCACACGATGCCACTGTCAGTTTGCTAAGATATCTTCACACGACGTCACGCTGCTGGTCTGCCGATCGATTTGGACAACTTCATCATAGACCACGATTTATGGAGAAACACTGGACCGTCATCAACAACAAGCCATAGAGACCGAGAACGCATCAGCATCATCATCATCGACATTGTCAGCATTCAGGACGCACACACACACACACACACACAACGGTAACTTCTGCAGTACGCAGGTGACAAATGAACAATTATATTTTTGTGAAAAGAATACATACAAATTAATATGAGATATTAAAGACTTAAAAATTTAAATGTAAATAATGTACGTAATTTTAAATTGTGATTAAAAACAATAGGTTTGGTTTAATAATAAAAATTTTAAATAATAATCTTCTGTTCAATGTTACAAATTGGATGTGTCATTAGAAATAATTAATAGTCTTTAAGTAAATGTTATTTTTTTACTATTAAAATTTTAATAGCAACAATTAGATTTTATTTTTGTAAAGTTAATATCATTTTTTAGATGAGTTGCTATTTATTTTTAAAACTGAGTCAAAGTCAGACACCCATGCAATACAAAGTACTTGTATGATTTGTTCAGCATGTATGTTTAGATATTAAGATTATATGTTTTTTTATGTGTACTGAATAGCAATGGTATGTTATGTGTTTAAAGAGTGTAAACTTATATAAGATAATATTTTTAAATTTTATAATTTCAATTTTTAATATTCACGTAATTTCTTTTCAATATTCATAAATCGTTGGATGATTATTTTAATATGTTTCTTAATTAATTATTTCATGTCATCAACATCTTAATTTGTATAATTACGTTTATTCTGCAACCACATATACTTAACGCAACGAAAAAAAAATCTTACAATGGCCGGTGTTTAACACTTTATAGTTGCGTTGGGTACATGGTCAAGTATTCATTTATTTTATAATTCTTGTAGCGTTTGCAATATATAAATACACGGTTTACCTTCTGTAACGTCTCCCTTGTTAAGACATTACAAAAGTCGGGAACCAGTTCAATTTGTTACCTGTTAATTAAACTAGCTGCCGTTGTTAGTAAACCTTACTCACTAACAAATTATAACACATTATTATTTAGGAATTAGTCAAGGATTGCATAAATTTATTCACTCGCTGGGTGTTAGCAAAAACATCTCTTTATTATTATATTTATATCTCATAGTTTACTTTACTCTTAAAGAAGTACTCTAATAAATTCTGCATTTAATATTTTGAAAATTTTAACTTCTTATTCTTTTTATCTCAAAAGCATTCAGCTAGATATTGTTTTAAGTACCTCGGATCCGGGTCTCAACTTTGTTATGTTTTATTTATCACAACTTTAACCAAATTATTTGAAGAATAATTTTGGGTGTAAATTTTAGAATTACCTTACATCTAAACATCGTTATGTTCTTACTACTTCATTACAGAGATTACAAATATATATATATATATATATTAATCTTTAAATTATCAAAAGCTCTTTACTGTTCTTTTGTTACTTCTTTTGTTGAAACAAATTTTTACAAATGTTATAATTTGATATCACCTGAATATAACATGAGTTTGCTGTGGGGTCCGTGATGGTCATCTTCAGTCGTCTTCTAGGGTGTGATACACTGTTCCTCTTGATGCTCCATTAGGTTGATTGTTTCCGAAAGGTAGTCTCGTTCTAGACAATTGGATTTTGGTACTAGAAGTTCATAAGGTTGTTGTTGTTTTCTTCTTCTGGAGTCGGTTGTTCACATTTTGCATTTTAATTACAGTTCTTATTTTAGCAGCACTAAAATCTGGTAAGGAACATATCTTACCACTTAGGCCTACAGTTTGTTAAGAGATGTGTTGGCTAAGTTTCCTTTTTTTAATTACATATTTCTTCACGCACTACATTATTATTTTTTTATTATTATTATTTCCACGCTACATTGGGTCAAATCGAAATCACTACAAACTTGATTGAATATTTTTTTAACAGTATACACCTACGTGTATATTGACAACACAGTAGCGACATCCTTACATGTCGAAGTTTCTCCGGCGAATGTTGGCATTGTTTAGCGGCGAGGGGTCTGTAAGCTGGCGCGGTTTTACGCGCTGAGAAAATAGTTCGTTCTTTTAAGTAGTATTAATTATTCATTAATTAAATCGTAATACTTTATGTTACCTTTTGGTTATGAATTAGGAATTTCCTTATTTATTTAGTACGTCTTTTATTTAATTAACGGAATTATTATTTTTAGCTAAATAACACCGTGCTTTGCGTGTTGGTACGGGACAATTTGCACGTTGATGCAGGAATCTAGGTACAGGTAAGGGGTGGATAATACTCTTACTTGTTATAAAAGCAAAAATTTCATTTGTGCTATTTAAACATTTTTTAAATCGTCACATTTCTGCTCATAAAGAGTATCTGGAATCGTGAATGGCGACTAGCTGTCTAATCTTGTGGTACCCCTCTTTCATACTAGTCTACGGGGTGAACAAATAGCCCTTCTTCCATTAAATCAGTATGCAATGAGCAAATGATTGAGTTATTTAACAACGTTAAAATTAATTGTCTCTGAATATATGCAGAGATATATTGTTGGATCGGGGAATGTGGAGGGAGTAGACTCATACAAATACTTTGGTGTCATGGTTAAAAAAGAGACCACAAGTGTAGCAAAAATTAAAAAATCGTATAGCACAAGAGAAACAAGTGACGAGACAGTTACACTCCAATTCCCAATTCCACTTTACAATCAACTAAATCCCAAAACAAAAATCAAAATATATAATAAAACAGTGGAAAGTAATGTAACATACTACAGAACTGTGAAAAACTACAGAACATATGAGGAAAAGATTACAAACATAGAATTGCAAATTAAGAAATAAGAGAAGTAATGAATATATGTAGCAGCATAAACGACACAATTGACGCAAACGATTAAGATGGTGCGGACATATGTGCCGTATGTGGAATGATAGATGTCCAAGGAAATTATTAGAATGGACCACTTTTGATAGAAGTAAACAAGAGAGGCTGCGAAAGACTTGGACAAAAGCAATAAGGAATGCAATTGTACAGAGAAATCTGAAGGACGATGATTGCAAAGATTGTAAAGTTTGGAAGATGGGATGCGAAAAACGACTCTAAATGTTATTCCGTCGAATCGCATACATATATGTTGGAAGGTGCCTTCCTCATATCTGGATACAAGGCGGCAGTGTTTGGATGAGCGTTTCAACCTCATTTGAGTCAGGATCAAGCGTCGGCAAACTTGCGCCCGTGAACTCCTCTGCTCGCGAACCGTTTTTTTTAATTCATTATTTATCCTTTATCACTTTTTTTTTAATTCGGTGTCAGAATGTCCTACGACGTTGTCCGATGCCTAATCTCCATTGTAGACTGTCGTTTAGTCCTCTATCGCTCATTGATCTTCTTATGCCCTCTATCCATGTTTTCTTGGGTCTTCCCTTCTTTCTGCGCTCTAGATATCCATCTCATTGTTTGTTTTCTTTGGTAGTCGGTCTTGTCCCATTCTTTGTACGTGTCCGTATCAGACAAGTTCTTTTTCTTCAATGCAGTCGATGATTGTCTTTTGTACACCCATTTCTTCTTTAATTAGTTCATTTCGTGTTCGTTTTAGCCTTGACGTTCTAGCAGCTCTTCTCAAAGCAACCATTTCTGTAGGTTCTAACTTTCTTTTACCTGTTCTTTTATTCTCCATGTTTCGGATCCGTACATCAACGTGCTTTTAATCGTACTATCGTCTATTTACTTTATCACTTTAAAAAGTGTTATTTAAAAATCGTTCGAATTAAAAATTATTCTGACATCCGCACGACTACTGCGGATAACTCTTACAAACCTCTTGCGATCAAAGTTTTGGAGAGGATCAATTTTTCTACTACACTTGTCACTAAACTTTGAATGGAGAGGTATTGGAGGAAGGGTCAACCTGTGCTCCCGTTGAACCTAAGGTTGCCCATCCCTGAGTCAGAGGACAAGGTCGTAAGCGGGTATGACTCTTTTGCTCAAACAAGTTGAATTCTCTAGTAGTCATTTCCCACACTTCTCTATGGGTCTGAGAAATTGACTTTAACGAGATCCCAGACCAGACGTATTCAAGCGGCCGAAATGAGATTCCTCAGACACGTGGCAGGATATATTCTTCAAGATCGCAAAAGAAATGTCGATGTACGGCAGGAACTGAAAATTGTGAGTATATTCGATTGGATTGTCCAATATCGGCTAAATCTGTTGGAATGTCCTAACCGAATGGATGACTGCCGCATCTCCAACCAACTACTGAATTATGACTCTATTGATTAGAGACCAGATGAATTCTCCATTAGGCATTCCCTTGTTCGTCGACGATTTGTCTCAGATGACACATAGCACTTCTCAACAGCTCTCTTCCGTAGTGCTGCGGGGTGACGACCTATGGTGGGGCTATGGTGGGGACAAAAAATGCGTGATAATCGATGTTGGTAGGTGAAAGTTGTTTTAACACAACATAACTCAGTTGTGTGTGTGTGTGTGTGTGTGTGTGTGTGTGTGTGTGTGTGTGTGTGTGTGTGTGTGTGTGTGTGTGTGTGTGTGTGTGTGTGTGTGTGTGTGTGTGTGTGTGTGTGTGTGTGTGTGTGTGTGTGTGTGTGTGTGTGTGTGTGTGTGTGTGTGTGTGTGTGTGTGTGTGTGTGTGTGTGTGTGTGTGTGTGTGTGTGTGTGTGTGTGTGTGTGTGTGTGTGTGTGTGTGTGTGTGTGTGTGTGTGTGTGTGTGTGTGTGTGTGTGTGTGTGTGTGTGTGTGTGTGTGTGTGTGTGTGTGTGTGTGTGTGTGTGTGTGTGTGTGTGTGTGTGTGTGTGTGTGTGTGTGTGTGTGTGTGTGTGTGTGTGTGTGTGTGTGTGTGTGTGTGTGTGTGTGTGTGTGTGTGTGTGTGTGTGTGTGTGTGTGTGTGTGTGTGTGTGTGTGTGTGTGTTCAAATAATATTTACGACTGCAAGTACATTTTGTTTTATCAGTTTCGTCTGTTTCATCACAGTATTAACAGGACAATTGTATATGAATTGTTCTGTTAACGAACAGAACAGAACAATATGGTTTCTATATGAATTAACGAACAATCGATTTTATTTGGATTACAATATAAATTGACGAATAATCGATTTTATTTTGATATAAATTTTCGACTTTTAAAATGTTTGTTTACGTAGTAGCTGACTTGATGGTTATATTGAAAATATTTATTGTTTATATTTTCTTTATTTTAATAAATTTATCATTTTAAATAAATCATCTTGTTTTGTTTTTGTTGAATTTGTTGTTTAATTGGCAAATTATTATTATCGCAATATGTACCTAAGCCTATCACGGCCGGCGTCAGCTGTGTTAGAATCAAATTGACGCATCCCCGTACTATTAGGCCGAGGTCCATTCCTGATGTTACTAAGAGACGTTTCAGCCTCTCCTCTGAAGGCCATCTTCAGTATGAAAAAACTATTCGATAACTGACACAGTCTTCGCCAGTTAACCACGGTGCTGTGGTACAGTCCTCTACAGATAACTGGCGAAGACCGTGTTACTTATCGAATCAAGACCTACAAGACCGTGTTACTACACCTACAAGACCGTGGTAGGAGTGGACCATGGCCTAATAGTCAATTCGATTCTAGCACAGTATTATTATTGTGTTTGCAGAAACTTATATTTTCCAAATATTTATTTTCTGGCCGTTTTGTATGTTTTTAAGTAATTTAACTTTTCGAATGTCTGGAAATTTTTTATGTTTATTATTTAGGCAGTGTGGGCTAAATTATATTTGCAAATATTTATTTATTTATTATTCCGGCTGTACATGTTTACTCTCTCTCTCTCTCTCTCTCTCTCTCTCTCTCTCTCTCTCTCTCTCTCTCTCTCTCTCTCTCTCTCTCTCTCTCTCTCTCTACCTATCTATCTTTCTCTCTTTTTCAGTTTGTTATTCGAATTTCAATATTACAGAAATGAGTTTAGAATAATTCAATAAATTACTATTATTTACTGGCAGATATAAAGTTATCATAAGCAGAGATATCAAAACTTTTATTATAATTGAAGAAACATTGTGCAAGGGATAGAAATGCCTTAGTTGGCTATAGTAGTAGGCCTATATAAACTTCAGTAAAGTAATGACAATTTTTTTTTATTATTCCGGCTGTGCAATGTTTACACATTTTCCGGAACCAAAGATTACAGAATTGATTGATTTCTCATCTTCCACTGCTGCTTGTCAATCCAAAGATCATCAATTTCTCTTTCCCTCAATATAGTCTGAATTTCTTCTATCTAGATGATAGGTGGTTTTCTTCTTTTCCTTCTTCCTGGTGGGGTCCATTCCATAACTCTCCTTGGCAATCTTGCCTATCCCATTCTTTTCGTGTGTCCATACCATTGTAATTTTTTTGTTTGGATAAAATCAACAATTGAATTTTTCACATTCATTCTGTTCTTAATTACTTCATTTCTAATTTTCTCACGTCTGGGTACTCTTACCGAACGTCTCCAAAAGTCCAACTCCGCTATCATTAATTTTGTTCTTGTGTGTTTATTAGTAGACCAAACTTCTGAGACGTAAGTCATGATATTTCCAACAATGGTTTTAAATATTTTGGTTTTAGTTTCTGCTGTAATTTGCTTATCCCACAGGATTCAATTTAATGTAGATACATCCATCTTTCTCAAATTAATTCTGAATTGTATTTCTTTGTCTTGCTTCCCACTGGTCGTAATTTTTACTCCTAAATACTTGTATTCCTCTACATATGAAATCTTCCCCATGTCTTCCTCCAATATCAAGTCTTGGTGAACGTCAACTATTGCCATGTATTTTGTTTTATTCATATCCACCTTTAGTCCCCATTTCCGATATTCCTGTAACAATTTTATAGTCATGTACTCTATGTCTTCAAAATCTTGAGCCAAAAGTAATTGGTCGTCAGCAAACTGTAGTAAATAAACTGTATCACCATCAAGTGGAATTCCCATGTTCCTGCACATTTTTTCCAAGTCTCTGTTGCTTTCTCCGCATAAATTTTGAAAAGCGTGGGTGATAGACAACATCCCTGGCATAAACCTTTGGTCACTTGAAACCTTGGTGACAAATTATTCTTCCCTATGTTTATTCTCGATATTGAATTGTTATAGAAATTTTGTATAGCTTTTATGATAATATATGCAAGATAATATTTGCAAATATTTGGTTTTAAACCAAACGTTATGGACCAAGGCATTTGTCGTGTTAAACCTATCCTATCGAGTAACGTTTTCGTTAATACACATAGAAGCCTCTTATGAAACAGACAAATTCTGTAAAACATGCGTCAGGTTGAAGCACAACGATAAAAAATAAGCAAAATATACTTGCTGTCGTAAATTTTATTTTATAGCATATATAATAATACTCCAAGAAACATCGTGAGTTGTCTACAAAGAAAAATAGGTACAAATGTACAAATAAGACGTTATATCATTGCCGTGAATATAACACGATACGTCTGAAACTGATAACGAAGCAACAGAACCACCTAAGTACCAGATACCTTATTACGCAAGTATAACGATATGCATTAACTGACAAGAGATAGACAAGCAAAATGTACCCCAGTTTGCAGTGATATTTTAACTGGGGGTAGATAAGATTTATTATTAAGATTTAGTCAGGAGAATAAAAATTTGTATTGGAGTAGAAATTTGATCTGATAACACAAATCCAAAGCAGACTCTTGAGTTACATTAATGACCTTTCAATTTATCATGAGTCAAGAAAGACAACGTACATTAAGTGGTAATTTGGCTGTCGCCAAAACTATAAT
The DNA here is from genome assembly GCA_034769895.1 of Magicicada septendecula. NCBI lineage: Eukaryota > Metazoa > Arthropoda > Insecta > Hemiptera > Cicadidae > Magicicada > Magicicada septendecula. The sequence goes on from CM068375.1 coordinate 348,089,045, forward strand.
TAGCCCCGTCAGCTTCTCTATTAGTAATGGAAGAAGACTGGCATGGCGGTATGAGGTGACATGAATTATACAGGAGATCAAGCGTTTTCGTCTTGAGGACAGGGTAATGATCGACATTACCGCGAACTTAATTTAGGGGAATCAATCGTTCCGGCGAGTCAGCAGTACAGTCGGTACCTGTTCCTCCGTGAGAACGTTCGACTATAATTTGTTTATAAAACTTAAATTGAATTTACACAGTTGCTAGTGAATACCGTCACTGGACTAGGTGTTCGTAATTAGTGTTTATAAATAATGCAAATTCTACTTCGTTACTGCCTTTCAGAACGAGTAAATTATTGAAAACGTTCTGTCGTTTCTGTGTAGGCCTAATATACGAAAAACTTCGCTGCCGTAAGTAAAAGTTGAATTGATTATTTGAAATCAAATTCAACTGAAAGTTTCTGTGATTGGATTGGTAATCATTTATTATTCTCTTAAGTAAGACAGAGACTCAGAAGGAAACGTTAATTTATATTTTCAATTAATGTTTAGCAATGGAAGGTTTAGCGAGGATCGGTCAGTAAGTATAGATACAATTTTTACATTTGTATCGACAATATTTATTGTCATCATCAGGACCAGTGTATATAGACATTATGAAAACAATATTACAATAATACAATGTTTTTGAATACTAAAATTATTTCTACCTATTTAAGTAACAGTAAGTCAGAACATTAATTATTTTTCTGATGTACGACACACTGTCACACACACTAATTTTCAGTTGACTAATGGATCTGTTTAAGTATTTGTTTAATATTTCTCTGTTGTCCATACACGGGCCCTGATGATGACAATAAATACTGTCGAATAGTCGACACAAATGATATAAAAAAATCGGTATGTAGAACCATACATGATTTCGTTGTTCTAAGATTTATATTCAAATTCATTTTAGAAACGAAATATTTCCATAGAAACTACTTCTTTCTACTTCTTGCTTCTGCCTTAACTACAGTACTGTGGTCACTAACGTATACCACCTAACATTAGCGAACTCGATTTCACTGCTGATAGCAGTCGATGGTACAGCCGAGACGTCTGGCAGGAAACATTGGACCACGGCCAAACAGCCCGGGAAGGAATTTTAACAACAAACTACTTCTTTGTTGCCATAACGTACACATCTGCAACGTTTACCTGCGGGGTAGTTTATCTGCAACGTTTACCTGCGGGGTAGTTTATCTGCAACGTTTACCTGCGGGGTAGTTTATCTCCAACGTTTACCTGCGGGGTAGTTTATCTGCAACGTTTACCTGCGGAGTAGTTTATCTGCAACGTTTACCTGCGGGGTAGTTTATCTCCAACGTTTACCTGCGGGGTAGTTTATCTGCAACGTTTACCTGCGGGGTAGTTTATCTGCAACGTTTACCTGCGGGGTAGTTTATCTGCAACGTTTACCTGCGGGGTAGTTTATCTGCAACGTTTACCTGCGGGGTAGTTTATCTGCAACGTTTACCTGCGGGGTAGTTTATCTGCAACGTTTACCTGCGGGGTAGTTTATCTGCAACGTTTACCTGCGGGGTAGTTTATCTGCAACGTTTACCTGCGGGGTAGTTTATCTCCAACGTTTACCTGCGGGGTAGTTTATCTGCAACGTTTACCTGCGGGGTAGTTTATCTGCAACGTTTACCTGCGGGGTAGTTTATCTGCAACGTTTACCTGCGGGGTAGTTTATCTGCAACGTTTACCTGCGGGGTAGTTTATCTGCAACGTTTACCTGCGGGGTAGTTTATCTGCAACGTTTACCTGCGGGGTAGTTTATCTGCAACGTTTACCTGCGGGGTAGTTTATCTGCAACGTTTACCTGCGGGGTAGTTTATCTGCAACGTTTACCTGCGGGGTAGTTTATCTCCAACGTTTACCTGCGGGGTAGTTTATCTCCAACGTTTACCTGCGGAGTAGTTTATCTGCAACGTTTTATGTTTTAACAAGGCTAATTTTTTCTACGGCGAACTATAACTGCCGCAAATTCATACGGAATCAAACAATTTTTTGCATATGTGACGAAGGACTGAGTTGTAGAGTACTCATGTACTATTGATTTTTGTAAAGATCGGTTAAGGGGAAGGGGTAGTTTACCTGCAAATTTTATGTTTTAACAAGAGTCAAGTACTTAATTTTGATAAATAAAGTATCCTGAAAAGAAGGTCATAATAATCCACTTTAGAAAGGTAGATGAAATATCTATAAATAAAAATGATAGTTGAAGGAGCAGGAGATAATTTTTTATATGTGTACAACGTTATCGGCAACAAAAAAGTAGTTTGTTGTTAAAATTCCTTCCCGGGCTGTTTGGCCGTGGTCCAATGTTTTCTGCAAAACAGACGTTTCGGCAAAATTAAACTCGCCATATTTTATTTGGCAAGAAAATCACTTCGACATTTGTACTTTGTGTAGATATCTTATTAACAAGAAACAGATAAACTTAAAATTATGTAAAACAGGAACAATATTATTATGTAAAACATTATTTGTTAAAAAATTGGTACGTAAATATGTAAACAGAAAGAAAAATCATTTAGTGAATTGAACTTTTCTAGCTTTCATTAATGAAAATTCTCGAATAATATCGTGTGCGTATATCAAGTTGATTCAAAATAAAATGACGTGCGATTTAACACGTCAGGAGCACCACACAGTCATAAAAATTTGACGACAATACTGGCCCAGATCATCGAAAAGATTAATACAGTTAACTTAATGAACAATATTTTTTTTTTCAAATAGTTCCTCCTAGCCTGAAATTTTTGACGCCTTTACTATCCTGGCGCTTGTGTGCGCCGCACACTTTGCGCACTGTGACAGCGCGCCACTGGGCAGCGCCCTTCCCCCCCCCTCGTATTTGTCACTAACCTATTATAGACTGCTATAATGGTTAAACATACACCTGCCACTCTTTGTGTTCTCTCGACTTTTTACAAGCAGCCGCCAGTCAAAAAACCTATAACCTAGCATCAACTACATGCCAAAGCTTGCTGTTTAGAAGGCTTTTAATGTAACAGTCTGTTTTTAGAAGTGAAGCATGCACAAATCAGTTGCCCCAATTGTAAAATGACCCCATTCGGTCCACATAGGCTTGCAGTTTTGCTACCCATTAGTATTAATGAACTGCAACGTGTTGCCTTCAATGGAGCCTACAGCTTGTATCATCTCCAGGTCTATATTTAAGATTTATAGCTATAACAATGCTGCTGTATGAGTGGAGCTTAAAAATCACTTGTCAGTAATAAAAAAGGTTGCTTTGTTTTCCAAAGCTAAATGTGTTTACCTATGAGATTAATATACAAGGTACATAGATACTGACATATATTTACTCATTGTTGAAATTGCTACTATTAGCCGGGTTGTTAAGCCATGGGTCCACAGTTGTTGTTGACAAACATTTTGGCCCCACCATGGTCAGTGACTGAAACGATTACCACAGTGTCTGCCAATTCACCCCAGAGATGATGTAGAGCCTATGTATTTTGCCTGAGAAGGTCTACTTATATAAACTTTTATACCAGCATGATCTAAGCTGGAAAAGAGCATAAACCAATCAGCATCAAGTCCTATCAGTAGAGGGAAAGTGATGATTCTGCCGACGATGAGGGGGGGTAGAGGACATGATTTATGGCTCTGACGTCACCGATTCATGTCGTCATTGGCTCTGACGTCACAGATTCATGACATCACAGATCCATAAATCATGTCCTCTACCCCCCTCATCATCGGCAGAATCCATCACTGGGGTAGAGGGAATGCGACGAGGCGTTGTCTGTTTGTCTGACGGTTCCGAAATCTTGATGAATGAAGGGATGTGTGTGTGTATGTGTGTCTGAAACACTTCCGTGTTCCAGTTCATGACGTCACACAGAGGCCCTAGTCGCTCGCGTCCGCATGGCTAAAACCTGTTTCATGACGTCACGGAGGCCGTGGTTTCTGCATGTCCAAAATTTGGTACCCGAAAACAATGTGTAGCGGATGGGGGTACCCGGAATTCGGTGGTTGACGAGGGCCTGGACGCACAGAGGAAATGTTAGTACGACGTGTCATCGGGTACCGTTACGCGAAATTTGGGGGGCATGGGGTACCGAAATTTGGTGATATGGTCCATCAGGTACCGTTACCCGAAATGTTTAAATCAACGGATGGGGGTACCCGAAAGGTGGGTACGCCCTAACCGGGTTTCAGTTCATGACATCACACAGAGGCCCTGGGCAGCTGGTGTCCGAATGTTAAAACACTTCCGGGTTCCAGTTCATGACGTCACACAGAGGCCCTAGTCGATGGTCTCCGTGCATGTCCAAAATTTGGTAGCCGAAAACAATGTGTAGCGGATGGGTGGGGTACCCGGAATTCGGTGGTTGACGAGGTCCTGGACGAGCCGTCACGGAGACAATGGTACCGTTACCCGAAATTTTTGATGTTCGAAATTTGGTACAAAAATATTTAAATCAACGGATGGGGGGTACGCCCTAAAACAAGTCCTGCATAACGTCTCACAGAGGACCTGCTCTCCGAGCGTTCCATATGTGTCACTGTCCATAGAGGGCGTGGTATCCAATATTTGACACCCGAAATGTTTAAATCAACGGATGGGGGTACCTCGAAATTTTTGTGTCTGAAATTTAGTACTCGAAATGTTTAAAACAACGGAGGGGGTACCCCGAAATTTTGGGGTTCCGAAATTATGTTAAAACACTGTCGTCCGACAACGGGTGGGAGTACCCCGAAATTTTGTGGTGTCTGAAATTTAACCTGCATGTCTAGAGGACGTGATGTCTGAAATTTGACACCCGAAATGTACGCCCACATGACGCATGTGTTCGAATGTAGCAATGGGTATATGTTATGTCATTGGTGTCAGTGGCTTGTGGTTCCTATTGGATATTAATTTGTACATAAAAATAAATTATAGCCCTCCCGTTACCCGACATTTTTGGTGTCCGAAATTTGGTACACGAAATATCTAAATCAACGGATGGGGGTACCCGAAATTTGAAAGGTGGGTACGCCCTAAAACAAGTCCTGCATGTCTAAAACACTTCCGGGTTCAGGTTCAGCACTGTGCCGACACAAAGGCCGTGGTTTCTGCAAGGCGAGGCGGTGTGGTGGATAATAAGGTCATCGGGTACCGTTAAGCGAAATTTGGGTCATCGGGTACCCCCTCACTCCGCTTAGCTCTGGACGGGAGGGTAGTGTACCGATACGCGAAATTGGTCGGTTAAAATTTTCTAACAGAAACACTTCATTTTTAACTTCACAAGAGCTTTACAGCGCACTTTTGATTTTTATACGTCAATCCCAGCTATCACATTTCAACATCGAAATTAAAGAACTCCAGGCACAACGCCCTGTACCTAATACTAGTAAAACCTTTTCGCTTAATCCCTTTATAGACAACACGGGGATATTACGCGTGGGCGGACGCCTTCAACAGTCTCAGCTCAACTATAATAGTAAACACCAGACAATACTTCACCCGCAGTCTCATCTTACTAGACTAAATATAGAAAACGAGCATATTCGACTACTCCATGCCGGAGTACAATTAACGCAGTGCTCTCTACGTCAAAGATATTGGATCATCAATGACAAATCTTACATACGCTCCGTGATACACAAATGCCTCACTTGTTTTCGATTTCGCGCAACTGGCTCAAGCCAGCTTTTAGGACAATTACCCTCTTCCAGAGTCACTCCTTCTAAACCATTTTCACAATGTGCCGTCGACTATGCAGGTCCCATATTTCTGCGTCAGGGCGGGCAGCGGTCCAAATCATTCACAAAGGCTTACATTTCACTCTTCATTTGCATGGCCACTAAGGCAATTCACCTTGAATTGGTATCAGATTTGACTGCAGACGCCTTTATAGCTGCTTTAAAACGCTTCATAGCTCCCAGGGGCATCCCTGCACAAATAGTTTCCGATAACGGTATAAATTTCCGTCGTGCTGGCACTATATTACACGATTTGTACAAACTTTTTCAACAAGACGAATTTCAACAATCCACTCAGGACTTCGCCAGTTCACAGGAGGTCGAGTGGTCTTTCATATCTCCGTCAGCACCTCATTTCGGTGGTCTATGGGATAGCGGAGTAAAAGCGTTAAATTTCATTTACGCCGCGTTATCGGCAGTACGCTTCTCAACTTTGAAGAGCATTACACTGTTTTGACTCAAATAGAGTCATGTCTGAATTCACGTTCCTTGTTCGCCATTTCAAGTGATTCCGGGGATCCCGAGCCCTTGATTCCAGCACATTTCTTAGTTGGTTCTCCACTTACTGCGCCCCGGAACCTGACTATTCGGATATAAAAATGGGTCGCTTGGGGAGATGGCAGCTTCTGCAGAGATTCACCCACTCTATATGGAAGAGTTGGTCAAGAGATTATCTGCATCAGCTGCAACAACGAAATAAATGGAGAAAACGTTCAAAAAATTTGTCTCCAGAACAACTCGTCCTCATTTTAGAAGACAATACCCCACCTCTGCAGTGGAAACGTGGTATTGTCACCCAAATCTATATGGGTCAGGATCCATTAGTACGCGTAGCGGATGTCCGCACCACAAACGGCATCCTGCGTAGGCCTATTCACAAACTGTGTCCACTTCCCGTGGCATCAGACTAATTGGTTTTTCAGTGCTTCATGTCCGGGACATTTCCGGATGAGCACATGCTCTACGTACTACTAAGTACAATGTTAAATGTACTTATTTATACATGTATATTTATATTTATGCCAAATTAATGCACGCTATTTATATGTGCATTAGTAAACATTTTAAGTGTTCTTTTTTCGTCATTGTGATGTCAGTTATTGTGTACTGTTTGGTGCAGTGTTTATAATTATCATGAATTTTTTGGGTATACTTCTGTTGAGCTATTATTATAATGAATTTTTTGGGTATATTTCTATTGTATTATTATGTAACCTTGCTTATTATGCACTTATTGTCATGCTATTATTATTGAATTCTTTGGATTTCTATTAGTTATTGTGTAATGCTACTTACTATGTGTTATTCATTGCATGTATCATTGTCATTGAATTTGGGTATATTGTTATTATTATTATGTGTCATCAGACATTCTAGCATTTGTATTTTATTATTATATATTGTTCGATGAGTATTGATCAATATTGTATTTATATTTATGTATATTGTATTGAATATTGTATTTGTATTTATGCTATCTAATGGGCCATCTTTCGATGCGCCAATATTCATTATACTATGTATTATCACACATTTCAGGTTTGTAACTTGTCAATGGATACTTGCATTTTTTCATGTAACTATACTCTAACCTATATTACTGTAACCTATGTCAAAATCGCCCGATTTTGGGCGGGCAGTATGTTAAATCTTTGTATCTGTTTATATACCCGCGCGCATTCGGCCCGCGCAATTACGTCACGCTCAATGTACAGGTCGCTAATCGCGAGCTGCGATGTTAGTTAGTTAAAACTCAGCCTTCACCCGATCAGTACTCTCTTCCATTTGCTAGCCGCGACGATGTGAAATTTAATAATGTAACTTCTTTATACAATTTTTCTTTCTTCTATCGGTATTTATCTTGGCAATGTACGCCATACGTAATTGGATGGGCCATCGCTTCGTTATATAATTATTCAATAAATGGCTAGTTAACTCAGATTCATACAGTCCACTTCTTCATTTAAAAAACACATTTCCGATTCCTATACCAGCAACACTTCGCATGACAAATACTAACTCTAGAAATATTCGAGAGCGTTGAGCATGCAGCAGACAGGTTTATTGCGGTATCGTAAAGCGGGTTTGATTTAAAATTTAAATGATCGATTAGCACGAAGTCACGACTGTGTACGTTATTGTACGCCCTATATATCTCAAATTCTTCCAAGGCGTTCATGTAAGTGCCTTTATTACAAAAATGCATGGGTTTCAATTTGGAAACAAGCTTGTATATTTATGATTTTCGTTTATCAAGTGACGTGCATAGTTGGATTTTATTTTTGATGGTGTTGTCTGACCCTTCAGATTGTGCTTTGGTGTGTGTTCAATAAAACGTTTTTGGAAACCCCTTCCCGTCTGGCCGATATAAAAGCATTCACAATCGTCGCATGATAATTTATACACCTCCGTTTTCTTTTCTAAAGGGTTATTTTATTACGAAGTATGTTCATAAGATTATTGTTGGTTTTAAGTATTACCGTTCTATTGTTATTATTTAACACACTAGTTAAAATATTTGGCATTATGTTGGTGTACGTCGTTGAAATAAAAATAGTTTTTGTGTCTTTTTCTATACGAGGTTTAGATAGCTTGTGCTTTTGTTTTCTGAGGAGGTTGTCAATCAAGGAACTATTGTAGCCATTGGCTTGAGCTATGTATTTAATTGTGTTTAGTTCGTCATTAAAATCCTCGTCGTCAAGAGGTACTGTTAAAAGTCTGTGTATATAGTAATTAGAGGCTGCCATTTTTTTTTTGCGAATAGGGGTGTTGTGAATCGACAGGTATGGTTACATCGGTGGTGGGTGGTTTCCTATAAATATTGAATTTCAGTTTATCAATGTGTTTAGTAACTGTTAAATCCAAAAGTTTAATTTTTTATTTGTTTCAGTCTCAAGAGTGAACTGAATGTCTTTATTTATATTATTCATAAAGTTTTTAAAATTTTCATTCTGTCGTAAAGTACCTTTATATATTATAAATGTGTCATCAACATAACGTGCATAAAATATGATGTTATTCCTGTGAATGTTGTTAGAAAACATAAATGTGTTTTCATAGAAATTCAAATAAATGTCAGCAAGCAAACCAGACAGCGGCGAGCCCATTGCTAAACCATCACGTTGACTGTAAAATTGGTGATTGAAAGTAAAATAATTTTGTCCTAAAATGACTTCAAGTAGGCCCATTAGCTCTTCTATCATTTGGGCGTTTAATTTGTTACTTTCAAACAAGTTATTCCTTAGAATATGCAGCGTTCCTCTAACTGGTATGTTAGTATACAAGCTGATAATGTCAAAGGAGGCCAATTTATAATTGGGGGTAACTTCACATTCTTAACCTTATTTATAAAGTCAGTGAGATTTGCAATAATGTGGTCGTTTTTTATATCTATACTGTCCCTAATGACTTTTACAAGTTTTTTGGCTGCGCGAATTTTTTGAGCATTGAATTTTGTAGGGGACGATGAGACGAAGAGAATGGTACCTTATTCGAGGTTCGAGGTCTATTTTTAACAGTTCTATGCTTAAAATAACGCATATTATCACTAAATAATCGTACATTTTTTGACCTCAGATTAGTTGTCCGTGAGTCAATACTAATTTCTGACCATTGAATCTTTTAGAGGACAATGAAACGAAGAGAATGGTACCTTATTCGAGGTTCTAGGTCTATTTTTTAGCCATTCTATGCTTAAAATAACGCTTATTATCACTAAATAATCGTACAAATTTTTTGACCTCAGGTTCGTTGTCCGTGAGTCAATACTAATTTTTGACCATTGAATTTTGTAGAGGACGATGAGAGGAAGAGAATGGTACCTTATTCGAGGTACGAGGTCAGTTTTTACCCGTTCTCTACTTAAAATAACGCTTATTATCACTAAATAATCGTACATTTTTTTGACCTCAGGTTCGTTGTCCTTGAGTCAATACTAATTTTTGACCATTGAATCTTGTAGAAGACGATGAGACGAAGAGAATGGTACCTTATTCGAGTTTCGAGGTCTATTTTTTAGTCTTTTTATGCTTAGAATAACGCTTTTAATCACTAAATAATCGTTCACTTTTTTGGTTTTTGCCCTCAGGTTCGTTGTCCTTGAGTCAATACTAATTTTTGTCTATTTCTACGTGTTGATCGTCACCTTCCACTTCCTTAGCCAATCCAACTGCCTCTGTGGCTTTGTGTTGTCAAATTGTAGGAACAGTGAGCTTCAATGTTGCATAGCGTCGTCTGTGAAGAGGGAAAACGCTTCTTGGGGATACTCCTACACGTCTTCGTTTACACGATGTACGTACATAGCGGAGCCAAAGATGAAAACCTGCTGTACGCCGGCGGGGTGGATTGGAATTTAGAACAGGACTCGTCGACGCTCACCCTGACGGTTCGGCCGTTAAAGTAGACAGTAGAATATACCCAGAAGAAGAAGAAGGGATAGGAGAGGAACTAGCTAACAAGGAAGGTATTCGTTCCGGACTTTGTCAAAAGTCTCTTGCTCACGTCCAGCAAAGACAGCGCCCGTAGACTCTATCTGTTGATAGCATCCAAAAAATTACATAATAACGGGAAGAATGCCTTTTTTCCAAGTGATTGAATTTGTCCCTGAACTGCTCAACGTTTGTCTGCTGCTCCAAGGAAAAAAAAGTTTTTGTCATCGTTGTTGATGATGAGGTTATACTGCTACACGGCTATTCGTACAAGTGTTGAACAAAGAAAATCACTGCCCCAAGATCAACGTTATCGTTAGCGTTAGCGTTCTTAGGTTAGCGTTCTTAGAGTCAGCTTTCTAAGCGTTAGCATTAACTTTACCGTTTGCGTTAGCGTTAACGTTCTTAGCGTTGGCGTACTTACTGTTTACGTTTTCCGTTTTAGCGTTAGCCGAATCACGCAAATCATTCAGCACTAACACTATTACTACCAGATCAATGTTATCGTTAGCGTTAGCGTTTGTAGCGCTCTTAGAGTCAGCTTTTTTAAGCGTTAGCATTAACTTTAACGTTTGCGTTAGCGTTTACGTTAGCGTTTACGTTAGCGTTTACGTTCTCTACGTTGACGTTCTTAGTGTTATCGTTACCGTTTTAGCGTTAGCCGAATCATGCAAACCATCGTCACTAACTGCAGTCACTGCAGATCAAGTGCAAGTATGACGTACTTTCCATGGAATTGTTGAACACAAGATTTGAAAATGCTGTTGTCATCGATTTGGAGGACAGTGGAGCTTGCCCGCAAACGCAGGAAAATAAGTTCCATGTTTTTCTGCTGAAGCGTTGGAGTGAGGACTTCACTGAAGACCGTATGAAGTCAGTCAAGCCTTGCGTTCTCTCGTTGGTTGTGACATCTCACACACACTTGCGAACGACAAGGTTAGCGTCCAGCTTGTAATCGACTATGTAATTAGCTTAATAATTCTTATTTTATCTTAAATAATTACAAAAAAAAATAGTTATTTTCCAACAAATTAACATAAAAAGAGATGGAAGAGAGAACGTTTATATTATTTAATACGTCACATTAATTTAGTGCTAGACGCTGATTGGACAAAATCCGTTAAATACTGTACATATACATGTATGCTTATTCAAGCAGATTCGTATTATAGTGAACACGAAAGGCTAAAGAAATTTGTGTTATGCCCCGTAAAGTTCATAGTATGGTTGCCGTGGGTTTTGTTATTACCTACATCTTATACTGACAGAGTTCGGTGCGCTTTTTGTTCGACCCATGCTAGAAAAGTGGGTAACGAACCTATGAGAGAACGCCAAAAATGGACTCGATTGTATCGTTTTCTAAGAACAAAATCCAATAATAAAAAGTTTATAGATGTTTAGAAGTGATGTGTTTTTGCGAGGGTGGTGTATGTCGTTCGCCTCCGTATGATACACTTTGTAATATATTATGTAACGATAAACGTAAACGTTTAAATCTTGAAAAAATTGGTCGCTATAGAGGTAAAAACAATTCTGTGTACATTTACTGGACGCCTGTAATTTGCTGCGAACAGCATGGAACCTCGTGACAGCTAAAACTATTGAAAATTGTTTAACTCATGCTCGATTCATTTTGAATTCAGAGATTAAACAAACCGAATGCGAAGAAATTGAAATTGGACCTACCCTGTCTGAAATGTTTAATCACGTATCATCAGCATTAAATGTTTCAGTTTCTCTAAATGAGTAGATGTCTGTCGACGAGAACGAACTACGGCTCTCGTATTAACAGACAGTGATATCGTAGAAATAGAGCAAGCTGAAAACTGTGAAAATGATGAGGGTGCCGACGAACTTGACATGGAAAATGATATGACAGGAGTTCCTACCGCTACGATACACTTTCGTTGCTGAGATGTGTTCATCGATTTTTAGAAGCCAACTCTGAATGTGAAATGTTTGAGCACGTCGATAAACTAGAACAATTTATTGAAAATCAAGTAGTGCAGAATTCTGTACAAAAGAAAATAACGAACTATTTTAAAAAGAATTGAACATTTTCACTACAATAACTTTACATTTTAAGAAAAAATTAATTACTGTATAATAGTCCAGGAGGATAAATAAAACGATCATATATTAGTACCTATTCAATATTCTTTATTGATTTATTTTACTAATAAATTCAGTAAGTAATATCTTCAGTATTTGACCATTTACAGTACAGTAGGTTCTGTACCTCATTTTGTTTCACTTTTTATCTGTTAACACGAAATTCGGTTAACACGAAATATAGGTTAACACGAAAAAAAAACAGCTGGTCCCCGTCATTTCGTGTTAAACGTGTCCCACTGTATATTTAGAGGGAGAGAGAGAGAGAAAGCCTTCAAGGCTGTAAAAGAGAGAGAAAGATAAAGCGAGCCAGCCTTCAAGGCTGTGAGAGAGAGAGAGAGAGAGAGAGAGAGAGAGAGAGAGAGAGAGAGAGAGAGAGAGAGAGTTGAGTATCACTACAACAGACCGGCTAACAACTTGCTTGCAAACAAGTTTTTAGAGCTGGTTGATACACACACACACACACACACACGAACGCACGCACGCATGGTCTATACAAAGGATCAGTGCACTCAAGTTCAAGGATATGCACAATATAATTTAAAGTAAATACTTGCAAATAGTTACTTTTCAGTGGTGTACTACATATGGGAGATATGTAGTAAAATCATTATTTCCTATAATTGGATATATATATATATATATATATATATATATATATATATATATGTTTTACTATTGATATCATTCATCTGTAACGTCAGGACGTCATTAAACATCAAATTTCGGTGTCAGGTAACCATTACTCCAAACTTTTCGCGTAACGGTACACGATGGCCCATACCAAATCTGCTACACGCAGAAACCAACTACCATCCCCTCTGTGATGTCATTAATCACCAAATTTCGGTGTCAGGTACCCGATGCCCGCAAATTTTAACCGACCAATTTCGCGTATCGGTACACTACCCTCCCGTCCAGAGCTAAGCGGAGTGTGGGGGTACCCGATGACCCAAATTTCGCTTAACGGTGCCCGATGACCTTATTATCCACCACACCGCCTCGCCTTGCAGAAACCACGGCCTCTGTGTCGGCACAGTGCTGAACCTGAACCCGGAAGTGTTTTAGACATGCAGGACTTGTTTTAGAGCGTACCCACCTTTCAAATTTCGGGTACCCCCATCCGTTGATTTAAATATTTCGTGTACCAAATTTCGGACACCAAAAATGTCGGGTAACGGGAGGGCTATAATTTATTTTTATGTACAAATTAATATCCAATAGGAACCACAAGCCACTGACACCAATGACATAACATATACCCATTGCTACATTCGAACACATGCGTCATGTGGGCGTACATTTCGGGTGTCAAATTTCAGACATCACGTCCTCTAGACATGCAGGTTAAATTTCAGACACCACAAAATTTCGGGGTACCCCCACCCGTTGTCGGACGACAGTGTTTTAACATAATTTCGGACACCCCAAAATTTCGGGGTACCCCCTCCGTTGTTTTAAACATTTCGAGTAATAAATTTCAGACACAAAAATTTCGAGGTACCCCCATCCGTTGATTTAAACATTTCGGGTGTCAAATATTGGATACCACGCCCTCTATGTGTGACGATTTAAATGGTAAATAAAAAAAAAATTAATAATAAAAATATATAAAAAAAACCGAAAGTAAGTAAGTACTTTAAATCGCACGATTAAACCAAATACCCCTGAACTAACTCATAATAGTAATGAAAATTAAATTAAGAAAATCTAACTAAATAAGTAATTAAAATCTGAATGTAAAAGTTAAGAATAATACAGTTAACCCTTTAGTAAATTTATCATGCGTTGACCTGTCTATTCCGGACACAACGTGCATACCGAACCGGCAGTAAATTAGAAATATCTGTAAATCGTAATGTAAATAATTAATATTTTAAAGTCACAAGTAGTAGTTATAATAATCCCTGTAAACAAGATAACTCTAGATAGTTTATTTTGTCATACTATAAGAATGTATTATTAATAAAGAGTTGGAACTATATTATGGCGGAGTATTCACTCCGCGTCGTTGCAATCTACCTGTTGTAACAATGCAAGAGTAACGATGCGGCTTTCAGACTGTAAACACCTCCAAGCGAGGGCTCTTCATAAAATGTTTTGTTATTCTTTCTGATTTTTAATTGAGTGTTAGCTTCCACTAAAAGCGTGGAGAGCTAGCTATATATTGAAGATGTAGTGAGGAATTTGTTAGAAAGTGTGATAATGTAAAAAGAATTAGTATATAAGGTGATGTCTCAAGTTAATTAAAAAACGAACTCTCGAATATTGTTCGAGTAATGTAATTCAGATATTAATGTAAAAAGAAGATGCAAACTCCAGTACTACGGTGCCAGTAAATATGTGACGTGCTCAACTGCAGATAGGGACGACTACCACCCAAACAACACTTACCAGAACCGCCGAGGATCAGCACGACTTCACGCAGCATAACATCCATCTCCTCGTTAATACACCCAGAGGACTTTTCCCGGAAACACTACCAAGATGACTACCCCGACTAACAGAGTACCGAAGATTCACGCCCCAGGACACGGACAGAAAAAGCGTATCTAAGAGGTGATTCGGTAGCTCGTCTACCGAGAATTGTGTACATTTAAAATATAACTTTTCATACATGTCAAAGACTTTTAAAAAAGACACTCTCTAAGCATTAAGTTTTAAGAAAATGTAACCTGTAATTTCTAAAATCATACGTTGTAACATTACTCTTGAGATATAAGTTTTAATCCCATAACTAAATAATACCATTCTTCAAATGGTGTTCATTTAACAATGCAACCTTTTGATAAGTAAAGTAAATTTCAGACGTCTTTGCTAGATTTAACGAGACTCGGATCCGAGGTAAAATACATGATCTGTTTGCTCATTTGTTTGACAGAAAACCCCTTTTAACTATTTCAGTATGAGAAAATTTTTATGTAATGGGATCTATAGATATATCATTTGTTAATAAAGAGATGTCATCTTGTTACATATTGAAGTGAGTGCATAAATCAGTTAAATTACCTTCCCTTGTGTCCTATAATTAGAGTAATTATTATTATTCTAAGTGTTGTGTTGATTTTCAGTTTGTTACAATGTAGGCAGCCTGTATAATTGGCTAGCGTCAATTATCACGGGTTCCCTGGATTTATAACGTAGCCCGGAACGTTATATATGGACAGTGACACATATGGAACGCTCGGAGAGCAGGTCCTCTGTGAGACGTTATGCAGGACTTGTTTTAGGGCGTACCCCCCATCCGTTGATTTAAATATTTTGTGTACCAAATTTCGAACATCAAAAATTTCGGGTAACGGTACCATTGTCTCCGTGACGGCTCGTCCAGGACCTCGTCAACCACCGAATTCCGGGTACCCCACCCATCCGCTACACATTGTTTTCGGCTACCAAATTTTGGACATGCACGGAGACCATCGACTAGGGCCTCTGTGTGACGTCATGAACTGGAACCCGGAAGTGTTTTAACATTCGGACACCAGCTGCCAGGGCCTCTGTGTGATGTCATGAACTGGAACCCGGTTAGGGCGTACCCACCTTTCGGGTACCCCCATCCGTTGATTTAAACATTTCGGGTAACGGTACCTGATGGACCATATCACCAAATTTCGGTACCCCATGCCCCCCAAATTTCGAGTAACGGTACCCGATGACACGTCGTACTAACATTTCCTCTGTGCGTCCAGGCCCTCGTCAACCACCGAATTCCGGGTACCCCCATCCGCTACACATTGTTTTCGGGTACCAAATTTTGGACATGCAGAAACCACGGCCTCCGTGACGTCATGAAACAGGTTTTAGCCATGCGGACGCGAGCGACTAGGGCCTCTGTGTGACGTCATGAACTGGCACACGGAAGTGTTTCAGTCACATATACACACACATCCCTTCATTCATCAAGATTTCGGAACCGTCAGACAAACAGACAACGCCTCGTCGCATTCCCTCTACCCCAGTGATGGATTCTGCCGATGATGAGGGGGGTAGAGGACATGATTTATGGATCTGTGATGTCATGAATCTGTGACGTCAGAGCCAATGACGACATGAATCGGTGACGTCAGAGCCATAAATCATGTCCTCTACCCCCCTCATCGTCAGCAGAATCATCACTTTCCCTCTACTCCTATCTGATTGCCTTGGGAGCACAGCATGCCAAATCCTACTTAATAGAAGGCTTTCTCTCCTTTGATTCAAATGTACCAGGATATGTCTCTGTTGTTACTCAGATGCAGGGCCGGCGAGAGCGATCACGGGCCCCGGGGCTAAACATTTTTGGGCCCCCCCAAAGAAAAACTTACCAAAATCATTACTGTTGGATGTGGACTGTTGTTAATGGTTTAGGATTTAGAATTTGACCCTATACTTAGTTATTGTTAACTTTAATCGTAAATAAATGGGTTTTACACTGTTAATAAACAGTCTTGTCAAAGGCCGTTATGCGCCGGGCCCGCTTCGGGACCCCGGGCCCCGGGGCTCTGGCCCCCCTGCCCCCTCTCGACGGTCCTGCTCAGATGCATCACCTGATGTAGTTTGGTTCAGAGCACCAGGCTACACCAAAACAATGCTTGAGCACCTCACTTGCTGAGAGCCTCTCTCTCTCTACCTCAAACAATAAGGAGCATTCCAACCCACAACCACACGATCTTGAAAAACCCAACACCCTTGAGAGAGTTAGATACATCCAGTCACTGGAGGAATCATTCTGAGTGCTGCTACCATGCAGGGGCCTTGAGCCCCATCCCCCCATCAGTTACAAGCTACCTTCGATTCATAACAACGGCACCGTGTTTGAAGATTTCCATGGACTCCATATGCAGCCAAGGGTAATAGGCACTCTCCGTGGACAAGATCTTGGCCTCCTCAAAGAGAACACTATGATCAGCGTTGGAGAGTGCTGTAGACGTATGTGGTGGCCAAACAGAATAATTTTAAACAAGCCTTACATGAGCAAGCAGTGAGGATTGAAAATAAACAAAAGGAATTGCGTCTCGAATGGAGAAGAGATATAAAAGAAGTACATAAACAAATAAATGACGATTTAAATAATAAGTTAACTACTATAACGCGAGAACAGGATGATAAAATTCAAACTGTTAATAATATTGTCACAAGCAAATACCAGTAAAATTAGAGAAATAGAAACGCGTCCCGTAGTTACTGAAAATAAAATTGAAGAGACTACAAAAGACTGTTCTGGAGAGGTATCCCATATGAAGGAAGAAGTCCGGAATTAAATGAAGCAACTTAAGGAAGAACTTCGCAGACGGCCAACGAAGACGACGATGTTTCCAGCACCATTAGAAGAAAGAAATAAGATAACATTTGAAGGTAACAAGTGTGAAAACAGCATGGAATTTTTGGCGAATGTTGAGAAAGAGATAGAGAAGATAGGTAGTGCGATAGACGATAACGAAAAGATCAACTTCGTTACTCGACATTTTAAAGATTCTGCAAGCCAATGGTGTTCTATAATTCGAGATAACATTACTACGTATCAACAATTCCGCGATGCTTTTGAAAACAGATACTGGAACATACATATTGTAGCATAACGGAAATTTTGCCTTATTTACAATTTAATACCATCTAGAAAATGAAAAAAGAAGCAATCTGGAATGAGTAAAATAAACACAAATAAAAGTAACATAAAAGAAATAATTACTATAATAAATAAAATGCCTTAACAGTACGATAAAAACTCTTGATCCATAGAAATTAAACACATTCAATTCAAAACAATATTTGTTAAACCAGGTAGGATGATTATTATCCCAGTAACATCATCAGTATACCCAGTAAGATAAGGAGCAGTAACGAAATACAACCATGGACGAATAATTAAATAAAAATCTCAACGGGAAAAACCTATTTTAAAGTCAGAACACTCTATCAGAATCAAACAAAATAAATAAATGAACATAAATTATAATTATTATATAAAAAAAAAATTAGAAATCCATATGGCCAAAGTCAGAAAATACAATACCAGAAGACTGATTTAATGTAAATATAAGTATAAATAAAATAGTGTGTAATTAAGGGGAACGCCCCAAACCAGTTTTGAAAGGACAGCAAAAGACTGTAATTAGGTTAAGACCATAATTTGTTTAATTATAAGAAGCAATTTATTTGTTTTATTATTATATTGGTATTCACTACCTACAATTTTGATATTAGGATATACTAAATGGTAGAGAATAAGTGTTTGTTGTATTTAAAGAATATTATTTTATGTCAGAATTTTGTTAAGGAAGGAAAGGCAATATATTAATTCAAATGCCATATAAATAGTAACTCAGAAAAGATAATAATAATAATGTGAAATAATTATAATATTGATAGTAAAATTGAAAATTGATAATCAAGCCAAATTCAACTTGGAACCTGTAATCACATCAGAGGAGATAAATTAGTGAAAACCTGGACCAAATTAATATAAATTGTTCCTATTAGCATGAAAATACTTTATTATAATTATCACAACAACCAGTAGTAGTAATTAAAAAAAAAGTCAGGGGATAACATTGACTTAAATAGTGATTGTACAAGATAATGCCTAGACAGTAAACCAAGTATAAGTAAAATGTAAATAAATCAGTAAATGTTTAGTATAATAACAAGGTAGTAAAGGCAAATTATAATGATTTAATTAGTAATCTTATTTGAGGACAATAGTAACATAAAACGTACTGTAAACCATTTAATGGGTAATTATGTGAATCATGATAAGGCCTAGAAGTAAATTTCAAGGAATGTAATTTTTGAGTTTAATTCAAACCAAAATAGGTCATGTTTAATATTAATTTGTATAAAATCAAAGCAGGAATATAGTTATGTAATTAAAATTTCATAAAAATACTAAATAACTAAATTATAGCCAGTAAAATATAATAAAAAATGTCATTTATTTCCATAAAATCGAATCGGGAATAAGGCAAACAGCTGATTGTGAACAATGTGAAATGAGACCAAAATCGTACAGGATTTTCTATATGAAGGAACAAATTAAATTAGTTGATTGTTAAACTGCATGCAGAACGGACGTGTCAGAGTATCGAGAAGAAATCTGAAATAAATTTTAACTAACTAAAACCAAGATGTCATATGGAATTACGAAGGAATGAAGTATCTACAGTAAATCAATGAATCCAATTTAAATAATCGGTGGAATAATAAACCAAATTTAAAAACACTAAAACTAACTACCAGAACGAACGGCCATGATGGAATTATAAATCAAAACCTAATTTATGAACAGCGAATTGATGTGAAGAAACCACTCAACACTACACACGTATTACCGAACGAAATCCAGTGGAGGACGAAAACTAAACACAATAACTTGAAAATCTTCCAATAACTACATCACAGAAGACGAATTTATCAACTACTGCATTTTATTGAAGAAAAATCCAAGAGACAGATTATCAGCGTGGTACAACGCATGAAGGCAGCCATCTTTTAATTTCAACGAGAAGCAGCTCGACCAAGAAGAAGACTGCGTGACGTCAGAATAGTCTGCATGCGGTTCGAATTTCCATTTACTAATATATACTATATTTTTAATTATTATATGTTAATGAACAAGTTTTTCTCTAATTGTAAGTATTGAATTCTCTAACTTGCCTTTCCTGACATTTCAACAGTTAAAAGAATCCATGTTAACGAATAATTTAATTTGATATAACTTAACTCAAATGTATGAATCGACCTGAGATCCAGTCTCGACTCCGAGAGCAATAGTCGACGCAAGTCGAATAATCGCATTAATCATAATAAGTATAATTATTTGTTTTAACTTGGCGTTTTATTGAATAGTTAAGTAGCTAAATTAAAATACGTCAATTTTTAATTAACTAACAGGACTTCAGAAAGGAAAAAGACGAGCAGAAGAAGAAATAAAGACGCTGAATTGACAGCTACCTTCAATCGATTTGGCTACAACATAATCTATTTAACGCGGTGAAACAAATATTTCTTTACCAATTCATACATAATTATTATTTATTATTTTAATTAATTGAAAAATAATAAAATAAAATATAAACACTTAACACAATTAAATAAGTAAACTTAAATTAACATAAAAAATTTGTTTTATTACAAATTGACGCATCCAACGTGGGACTGAAAAACTCATTTTAAATTGGTTTTATTACAATTTGGCGCTCAACTTTAGGGGCTAAAAGTAGGGATTGATAGGCCAATAAAATAAAGATAATTAGCTCAATTTCCTATTTTAGCTGGCAGCTGTTAACAGGTCAGGAGAGTAATTAAAATGCACAGGAGGGCGACGTCAAAGAAAAGGGCGGCAGAAGCCGAGAAGGAGATAGACATGGAGGACAAGGAGGTGACTCCTGTGGAAGATGTGGAGATGATATTACCTCCAGTGGAACTAACTAAGCCAGCACTACAGGAGAAACAACCAGAAAAGCCCACACGAACAGAGAACGTGGCAATGCAAGAAATGTTCAGGCTAATGATGGAGAAAATGGATGAGAACAGTAAGGAAATGAAAGGGGATAACAAGAAAGCCAGGGAAGAGAATCAGAAGAGCATAAAATCAATAAATGAGAACAACAAATCGACAAAGGAAGAATTGAGTAACAAAATTGGAGATATCAATAAGAAGATGGAGGAAAATGGTAAGAAGGTGGAAAAGAAGATGGAGGAAAATTTTAAGAAGATGGAAGAGAAGATGGAGGAAAATTTTAAGAAATTGGGAGAGAAAATGGATGACATGACCAAAGAAATAATAAATAATACTAAACTGTGGAGGGAAGAATTAAAATATGATAGCAAACCGGAAACAGAAGTAATACCAAACGATAAAAAAATGGAACGATTAAGTAAGGAAATAGAAAATAAAGAAAACACAAGAGAATTATTACCTGAAAATAAACCTAACAGAAACAAAGAGAATAATAAGCACATGGAAATGAAGACAAAGGAAATGAGACAAATGCATCAAAGGAAACTAATAAAATGACGGTAAGAGTTGGAGATGATGAACAATGGTCTAATTAATGTACTTAATATCCCAATTACCGACGACAAAAAGAAATCATGAATTTCAAAGATTATAGGAGGAGGTCAAAAGAAATTTCAGAAATAACACAATAAAACAGTATGTAACAACTTAAAAAAGACTATAGATAAATGGAATACACCCGAAATAGAAATATATGATAAAATATCAGTGATATCATTAATCATGGATGTACCAGTGACATTTGGGTTTAGTAAACGATATGATAGAGTGATTCAAATAATCCTTGAAACAAGTGAAAAAATAACAGCAGAAAAAATCACATACAAGGGAGAAGCGAGAGATGCCACAAGAACAGAAATAATTATGAAGACAATGGTAGTCCGGACAATAAGGGCAACTGAGTTTATGGACCATGGATAAACTAAATACCACACACCATCAAGAAAAAGGACGGATGTTATGATAACCGACTACAGCAAAAAACCATTTAAAAGAGAAGAAAAAATAATAGGAATAAAGAATAAAGAAAAAAACCAAGCTGCCTTAAGGAAATAATAAAGAAATGAAAATAAACCCCTAAATTCCAAAATAAGTAAGACCATCTTACAGCATATTTTAGTAATGTTATTAAGAATAAAAAAAATATATCAAAATCCTAAAAATAGTAAGAACAAGTTACAGAAATAATTGGAATGAGATAGTTTCAGAAAGAAAGAATAAAAATAAAATCTCCAAAGTCTAAAAATAATAAGGACAACTTGTGTCAATAAATTGAGTGAAATAATTTTTCAAAGAAAACAAAAATATATCCATGAAGATTATAAGCGTTAAAAGAAGAAGGTACACCAGCCATTTATATGAACCAGTTCTGAAGGGAAGAATAAAAAACAATTATAACAACTCTGAAGGCTAAATAGTGACAACTCACAACAACTATGTAAATGAAATAATTATTGAAACAAAGATGTTACGGAACTTCTAAATGAAAAAGGGAATAAAAGACCAGATTGTTTATATGTTTTAAATATTATAATTTGATGAAACTCGCAATGAAAATAATTTTATAGAAGAATGAAGAGGAGAACCAATCAACCAAAACAAATAAGGATAAGGTATTAAGACCAGACATTATAAACAGGAATAATAATAATAATAATATTAGATTAACAACCACAATTATAGTGATAACTATAGAAAGAACTACTGTTATGCCATGAGCAATAGAATAATTGATTAAATAACAAATGAAAAACCAAAATATATATGCTACTCACAATGTAAACAAGAAGCAGGTTGTACAAACAACTAACAAAGTAAAAGGAATTCAAAAAGAGGATGAAATGAATATTATGCAATATACCTAGTGATGCATAATATAAATTGAGCTTTAAAATGTAAGAAGAACCAAATGGATAGAAGTATTCATTAATCTGAACAATTATGAAGTGATGAATCTAAAGTTGTTTATTATTAGTCGAAATAGACTACTTTTTATAATTTGTATTTTAATGGCTGGATGTAGATATATTCCACCAGTTTATAATTGAGCAGAGATGATGATTCCTCTGAGCTCAAATAAGTGAAGTATGGCCAGCAGAGAATGTAGCCAAAATGTGCCACTCTGAACTGTTCCAGCTCACGTGATAGGGAATGTTAGGGAGTGAATACCCCAAGGATGAAGCACCAAGTAAGAAAAGAAAAATATATAATATTGATAATTATAATATAAATCAGATTAAAATGACTATCTAACAACAGTGAAATAGAAAATGAAAACAGAAAATATACATGTCAACTTAGAGCTCAACTATGCAGAAGCAGGTATATAAGTGGGTACAAAACCAAGAATATAATACATTTAAGTGTCAGAAGCAATTACCTCATCCATACTAAGCGTATGATCCGAACTAATCACTTTTACAGGAGGGCATATGTAGCATAACCGAAATTTTGCCTTATTTACAATTTAATACCATCTAGAAAATAAAAAGAAGAAGCAATCTGGAATGAGTAAAATAAACACAAATAAAATTAACATAAAATAAATAATTACTATAATAAATAAAATGCCTTAACAGTACGATAAAAACTCTTGATCCATAGAAATTAAACACACTCAATTCAAAACAATATTTGTTAAACCAGGTAGGATGATTATTATCCCAGTAACATCATCAGTATACCCAGTAAGATAAGGAGCAGTAACGAAATACAACCATGGACGAATTAATTAAATAAAAATCTCAACGGGAAAAACCTATTTTAAAGCCAGAACACTCTATCAGAATCAAACAAAATAAATAAATGAACATAAACTATAATTATTATATAAAAAAAAATTAGAAATCCATATGGCCAAAGTCAGAAAATACAATACCAGAAGACTGATTTAATGTAAATATAAGTATAAATAAAACAGTGTGTAATTAAGGGGAACGCCCCAAACCAGTTTTGAAAGGACAGCAAAAGACTGTAATTAGGTTAAGACCATAATTTGTTTAATTATAAGAAGCAATTTATTTGTTTAATTAGTATATTGGTATTCACTACCTACAATGTTGATATTAGGATATACTAAATGGTAGAGAATAAGTGTTTGTTGTATTTAAAGAATATTATTTTATGTCAGAATTTTGTTAAGGAAGGAAAGGCAATATATTAATTCAAATGTCATATAAATAGTGACTCAGAAAAGATAATAATAATAATGTGAAATAATTATAATATTGATAGTAAAACTGAAAATTGATAATCAAGCCAAATTCAACTTTGACCCTGTAATCACATCAGAGGAGATAAATTAGTGAAAACCTGGAGCAAATTAATATAAATTATTCCTATTAGCATGAAAATACTTTATTATAATTATCACAACAACCAGTAGTAGTAATTAAAAAAAAGTCAGGGGATAACATTGACTTAAATAGTGATTGTACAAGATAATGCCTAGACAGTAAACCAAGTATAAGTAAAATGTAAATAAATCAGTAAATGTTTAGTATAATAACAAGGTAGTAAAGGCAAATTATAATGATTTAATTAGTAATCTTATTTGAGGACAATAGTAACATAAAACGTACTGTAAACCATTTAATGGGTAATTATGTGAATCATGATAAGGCCTAGAAGTAAATTTCAAGGAATGTAATTTTTGAGTTTAATTCAAACCAAAATAGGTCATGTTTAATATTAATTTGTATAAAATCAAAGCAGGAATATAGTTATGTAATTAAAATTTCATAAAAATACTAAATAACTAAATTATAGCCAGTAAAATATAATAAAAAATGTCATTTATTTCCATAAAATCGAATCGGGAATAAGGCAAACAGCTGATTGTGAACAATGTGAAATGAGACCAAAATCGTACAGGATTTTCTATATGAAGGAACAAATTAAATTAGTTGATTGTTAAACTGCATGCAGAACGGACGTGTCAGAGTATCGAGAAGAAATCTGAAATAAATTTTAACTAACTAAAACCAAGATGTCATATGGAATTACGAAGGAATGAAGTATCTACAGTAAATCAATGAATCCAATTTAAATAATCGGTGGAATAATAAACCAAATTTAAAAACACTAAAACTAACTACCAGAACGAACGGCCATGATGGAATTATAAATCAAAACCTAATTTATGAACAGCGAATTGATGTGAAGAAACCACTCAACACTACACACGTATTACCGAACGAAATCCAGTGGAGGACGAAAACTAAACACAATAACTTGAAAATCTTCCAATAACTACATCACAGAAGACGAATTTATCAACTACTGCACTTTATTGAAGAAAAATCCAAGAGACAGATTATCAGCGTGGTACAACGCATGAAGGCAGCCATCTTTTAATTTCAACGAGAAGCAGCTCGACCAAGAAGAAGACTGCGTGACGTCAGAATAGTCTGCATGCGGTTCGAATTTCCATTTACTAATATATACTATATTTTTAATTATTATATGTTAATGAACAAGTTTTTCTCTAATTGTAAGTATTGAATTCTCTAACTTGCCTTTCCTGACATTTCAACAGTTAAAAGAATCCATGTTAACGAATAATTTAATTTGATATAACTTAACTCAAATGTATGAATCGACCTGAGATCCAGTCTCGACTCCGAGAGCAATAGTCGACGCAAGTCGAATAATCGCATTAATCATAATAAGTATAATTATTTGTTTTAACTTGGCGTTTTATTGAATAGTTAAGTAGCTAAATTAAAATACGTCAATTTTTAATTAACTAACAGGACTTCAGAAAGGAAAAAACGAGCAGAAGAAGAAATAAAGACGCTGAATTGACAGCTACCTTCAATCGATTTGGCTACAACATAATCTATTTAACGCGGTGAAACAAATATTTCTTTACCAATTCATACATAATTATTATTTATTATTTTAATTAATTGAAAAATAATAAAATAAAATATAAACACTTAACACAATTAAATAAGTAAACTTAAATTAACATAAAAAATTTGTTTTATTACAAATTGACGCATCCAACGTGGGACTGAAAAACTCATTTTAAATTGGTTTTATTACAATTTGGCGCTCAACTTTAGGGGCTAAAAGTAGGGATTGATAGGCCAATAAAATAAAGATAATTAGCTCAATTTCCTATTTTAGCTGGCAGCTGTTAACAGGTCAGGAGAGTAATTAAAATGCACAGGAGGGCGACGTCAAAGAAAAGGGCGGCAGAAGCCGAGAAGGAGATAGACATGGAGGACAAGGAGGTGACTCCTGTGGAAGATGTGGAGATGATATTACCTCCAGTGGAACTAACTAAGCCAGCACTACAGGAGAAACAACCAGAAAAGCCCACACGAACAGAGAACGTGGCAATGCAAGAAATGTTCAGGCTAATGATGGAGAAAATGGATGAGAACAGTAAGGAAATGAAAGGGGATAACAAGAAAGCCAGGGAAGAGAATCAGAAGAGCATAAAATCAATAAATGAGAACAACAAATCGACAAAGGAAGAATTGAGTAACAAAATTGGAGATATCAATAAGAAGATGGAGGAAAATGGTAAGAAGGTGGAAAAGAAGATGGAGGAAAATTTTAAGAAGATGGAAGAGAAGATGGAGGAAAATTTTAAGAAATTGGGAGAGAAAATGGATGACATGACCAAAGAAATAATAAATAATACTAAACTGTGGAGGGAAGAATTAAAATATGATAGCAAACCGGAAACAGAAGAAATACCAAACGATAGAAAAATGGAACGATTAAGTAAGGAAATAGAAAATAAAGAAAACACAAGAGAATTATTACCTGAAAATAAACCTAACAGAAACAAAGAGAATAATAAGCACATGGAAATGAAGACAAAGGAAATGAGACAAATGCATCAAAGGAAACTAATAAAATGACGGTAAGAGTTGGAGATGATGAACAATGGTCTAATTAATGTACTTAATATCCCAATTACCGACGACAAAAAGAAATCATGAATTTCAAAGATTATAGGAGGAGGTCAAAAGAAATTTCAGAAATAACACAATAAAACAGTATGTAACAACTTAAAAAAGACTATAGATAAATGGAATACACCCGAAATAGAAATATATGATAAAATATCAGTGATATCATTAATCATGGATGTACCAGTGACATTTGGGTTTAGTAAACGATATGATAGAGTGATTCAAATAATCCTTGAAACAAGTGAAAAAATAACAGCAGAAAAAATCACATACAAGGGAGAAGCGAGAGATGCCACAAGAACAGAAATAATTATGAAGACAATGGTAGTCCGGACAATAAGGGCAACTGAGTTTATGGACCATGGATAAACTAAATACCACACACCATCAAGAAAAAGGACGGATGTTATGATAACCGACTACAGCAAAAAACCATTTAAAAGAGAAGAAAAAATAATAGGAATAAAGAATAAAGAAAAAAAACCAAGCTGCCTTAAGGAAATAATAAAGAAATGAAAATAAACCCCTAAATTCCAAAATAAGTAAGACCATCTTACAGCATATTTTAGTAATGTTATTAAGAATAAAAAAAATATATCAAAATCCTAAAAATAGTAAGAACAAGTTACAGAAATAATTGGAATGAGATAGTTTCAGAAAGAAAGAATAAAAATAAAATCTCCAAAGTCTAAAAATAATAAGGACAACTTGTGTCAATAAATTGAGTGAAATAATTTTTCAAAGAAAACAAAAATATATCCATGAAGATTATAAGCGTTAAAAGAAGAAGGTACACCAGCCATTTATATGAACCAGTTCTGAAGGGAAGAATAAAAAACAATTATAACAACTCTGAAGGCTAAATAGTGACAACTCACAACAACTATGTAAATGAAATAATTATTGAAACAAAGATGTTACGGAACTTCTAAATGAAAAAGGGAATAAAAGACCAGATTGTTTATATGTTTTAAATATTATAATTTGATGAAACTCGCAATGAAAATAATTTTATAGAAGAATGAAGAGGAGAACCAATCAACCAAAACAAATAAGGATAAGGTATTAAGACCAGACATTATAAACAGGAATAATAATAATAATAATATTAGATTAACAACCACAATTATAGTGATAACTATAGAAAGAACTACTGTTATGCCATGAGCAATAGAATAATTGATTAAATAACAAATGAAAAACCAAAATATATATGCTACTCACAATGTAAACAAGAAGCAGGTTGTACAAACAACTAACAAAGTAAAAGGAATTCAAAAAGAGGATGAAATGAATATTATGCAATATACCTAGTGATGCATAATATAAATTGAGCTTTAAAATGTAAGAAGAACCAAATGGATAGAAGTATTCATTAATCTGAACAATTATGAAGTGATGAATCTAAAGTTGTTTATTATTAGTCGAAATAGACTACTTTTTATAATTTGTATTTTAATGGCTGGATGTAGATATATTCCACCAGTTTATAATTGAGCAGAGATGATGATTCCTCTGAGCTCAAATAAGTGAAGTATGGCCAGCAGAGAATGTAGCCAAAATGTGCCACTCTGAACTGTTCCAGCTCACGTGATAGGGAATGTTAGGGAGTGAATACCCCAAGGATGAAGCACCAAGTAAGAAAAGAAAAATATATAATATTGATAATTATAATATAAATCAGATTAAAATGACTATCTAACAACAGTGAAATAGAAAATGAAAACAGAAAATATACATGTCAACTTAGAGCTCAACTATGCAGAAGCAGGTATATAAGTGGGTACAAAACCAAGAATATAATACATTTAAGTGTCAGAAGCAATTACCTCATCCATACTAAGCGTATGATCCGAACTAATCACTTTTACAGGAGGGCATATGTAGCATAACCGAAATTTTGCCTTATTTACAATTTAATACCATCTAGAAAATAAAAAGAAGAAGCAATCTGGAATGAGTAAAATAAACACAAATAAAATTAACATAAAATAAATAATTACTATAATAAATAAAATGCCTTAACAGTACGATAAAAACTCTTGATCCATAGAAATTAAACACACTCAATTCAAAACAATATTTGTTAAACCAGGTAGGATGATTATTATCCCAGTAACATCATCAGTATACCCAGTAAGATAAGGAGCAGTAACGAAATACAACCATGGACGAATTAATTAAATAAAAATCTCAACGGGAAAAACCTATTTTAAAGCCAGAACACTCTATCAGAATCAAACAAAATAAATAAATGAACATAAACTATAATTATTATATAAAAAAAAATTAGAAATCCATATGGCCAAAGTCAGAAAATACAATACCAGAAGACTGATTTAATGTAAATATAAGTATAAATAAAACAGTGTGTAATTAAGGGGAACGCCCCAAACCAGTTTTGAAAGGACAGCAAAAGACTGTAATTAGGTTAAGACCATAATTTGTTTAATTATAAGAAGCAATTTATTTGTTTAATTAGTATATTGGTATTCACTACCTACAATGTTGATATTAGGATATACTAAATGGTAGAGAATAAGTGTTTGTTGTATTTAAAGAATATTATTTTATGTCAGAATTTTGTTAAGGAAGGAAAGGCAATATATTAATTCAAATGTCATATAAATAGTGACTCAGAAAAGATAATAATAATAATGTGAAATAATTATAATATTGATAGTAAAACTGAAAATTGATAATCAAGCCAAATTCAACTTTGACCCTGTAATCACATCAGAGGAGATAAATTAGTGAAAACCTGGAGCAAATTAATATAAATTATTCCTATTAGCATGAAAATACTTTATTATAATTATCACAACAACCAGTAGTAGTAATTAAAAAAAAGTCAGGGGATAACATTGACTTAAATAGTGATTGTACAAGATAATGCCTAGACAGTAAACCAAGTATAAGTAAAATGTAAATAAATCAGTAAATGTTTAGTATAATAACAAGGTAGTAAAGGCAAATTATAATGATTTAATTAGTAATCTTATTTGAGGACAATAGTAACATAAAACGTACTGTAAACCATTTAATGGGTAATTATGTGAATCATGATAAGGCCTAGAAGTAAATTTCAAGGAATGTAATTTTTGAGTTTAATTCAAACCAAAATAGGTCATGTTTAATATTAATTTGTATAAAATCAAAGCAGGAATATAGTTATGTAATTAAAATTTCATAAAAATACTAAATAACTAAATTATAGCCAGTAAAATATAATAAAAAATGTCATTTATTTCCATAAAATCGAATCGGGAATAAGGCAAACAGCTGATTGTGAACAATGTGAAATGAGACCAAAATCGTACAGGATTTTCTATATGAAGGAACAAATTAAATTAGTTGATTGTTAAACTGCATGCAGAACGGACGTGTCAGAGTATCGAGAAGAAATCTGAAATAAATTTTAACTAACTAAAACCAAGATGTCATATGGAATTACGAAGGAATGAAGTATCTACAGTAAATCAATGAATCCAATTTAAATAATCGGTGGAATAATAAACCAAATTTAAAAACACTAAAACTAACTACCAGAACGAACGGCCATGATGGAATTATAAATCAAAACCTAATTTATGAACAGCGAATTGATGTGAAGAAACCACTCAACACTACACACGTATTACCGAACGAAATTACCGAACGAAATCCAGTGGAGGACGAAAACTAAACACAATAACTTGAAAATCTTCCAATAACTACATCACAGAAGACGAATTTATCAACTACTGCACTTTATTGAAGAAAAATCCAAGAGACAGATTATCAGCGTGGTACAACGCATGAAGGCAGCCATCTTTTAATTTCAACGAGAAGCAGCTCGACCAAGAAGAAGACTGCGTGACGTCAGAATAGTCTGCATGCGGTTCGAATTTCCATTTACTAATATATACTATATTTTTAATTATTATATGTTAATGAACAAGTTTTTCTCTAATTGTAAGTATTGAATTCTCTAACTTGCCTTTCCTGACATTTCAACAGTTAAAAGAATCCATGTTAACGAATAATTTAATTTGATATAACTTAACTCAAATGTATGAATCGACCTGAGATCCAGTCTCGACTCCGAGAGCAATAGTCGACGCAAGTCGAATAATCGCATTAATCATAATAAGTATAATTATTTGTTTTAACTTGGCGTTTTATTGAATAGTTAAGTAGCTAAATTAAAATACGTCAATTTTTAATTAACTAACAGGACTTCAGAAAGGAAAAAGACGAGCAGAAGAAGAAATAAAGACGCTGAATTGACAGCTACCTTCAATCGATTTGGCTACAACATAATCTATTTAACGCGGTGAAACAAATATTTCTTTACCAATTCATACATAATTATTATTTATTATTTTAATTAATTGAAAAATAATAAAATAAAATATAAACACTTAACACAATTAAATAAGTAAACTTAAATTAACATAAAAAATTTGTTTTATTACAAATTGACGCATCCAACGTGGGACTGAAAAACTCATTTTAAATGGTTTTATTACAATTTGGCGCTCAACTTTAGGGGCTAAAAGTAGGGATTGATAGGCCAATAAAATAAAGATAATTAGCTCAATTTCCTATTTTAGCTGGCAGCTGTTAACAGGTCAGGAGAGTAATTAAAATGCACAGGAGGGCGACGTCAAAGAAAAGGGCGGCAGAAGCCGAGAAGGAGATAGACATGGAGGACAAGGAGGTGACTCCTGTGGAAGATGTGGAGATGATATTACCTCCAGTGGAACTAACTAAGCCAGCACTACAGGAGAAACAACCAGAAAAGCCCACACGAACAGAGAACGTGGCAATGCAAGAAATGTTCAGGCTAATGATGGAGAAAATGGATGAGAACAGTAAGGAAATGAAAGGGGATAACAAGAAAGCCAGGGAAGAGAATCAGAAGAGCATAAAATCAATAAATGAGAACAACAAATCGACAAAGGAAGAATTGAGTAACAAAATTGGAGATATCAATAAGAAGATGGAGGAAAATGGTAAGAAGGTGGAAAAGAAGATGGAGGAAAATTTTAAGAAGATGGAAGAGAAGATGGAGGAAAATTTTAAGAAATTGGGAGAGAAAATGGATGACATGACCAAAGAAATAATAAATAATACTAAACTGTGGAGGGAAGAATTAAAATATGATAGCAAACCGGAAACAGAAGTAATACCAAACGATAGAAAAATGGAACGATTAAGTAAGGAAATAGAAAATAAAGAAAACACAAGAGAATTATTACCTGAAAATAAACCTAACAGAAACAAAGAGAATAATAAGCACATGGAAATGAAGACAAAGGAAATGAGACAAATGCATCAAAGGAAACTAATAAAATGACGGTAAGAGTTGGAGATGATGAACAATGGTCTAATTAATGTACTTAATATCCCAATTACCGACGACAAAAATAAATCATGAATTTCAAAGATTATAGGAGGAGGTCAAAAGAAATTTCAGAAATAACACAATAAAACAGTATGTAACAACTTAAAAAAGACTATAGATAAATGGAATACACCCGAAATAGAAATATATGATAAAATATCAGTGATATCATTAATCATGGATGTACCAGTGACATTTGGGTTTAGTAAACGATATGATAGAGTGATTCAAATAATCCTTGAAACAAGTGAAAAAATAACAGCAGAAAAAATCAAATACAAGGGAGAAGCGAGAGATGCCACAAGAACAGAAATAATTATGAAGACAATGGTAGTCCGGACAATAAGGGCAACTGAGTTTATGGACCATGGATAAACTAAATACCACACACCATCAAGAAAAAGGACGGATGTTATGATAACCGACTACAGCAAAAAACCATTTAAAAGAGAAGAAAAAATAATAGGAATAAAGAATAAAGAAAAAAAACCAAGCTGCCTTAAGGAAATAATAAAGAAATGAAAATAAACCCCTAAATTCCAAAATAAGTAAGACCATCTTACAGCATATTTTAGTAATGTTATTAAGAATAAAAAAAAATATATCAAAATCCTAAAAATAGTAAGAACAAGTTACAGAAATAATTGGAATGAGATAGTTTCAGAAAGAAAGAATAAAAATAAAATCTCCAAAGTCTAAAAATAATAAGGACAACTTGTGTCAATAAATTGAGTGAAATAATTTTTCAAAGAAAACAAAAATATATCCATGAAGATTATAAGCGTTAAAAGAAGAAGGTACACCAGCCATTTATATGAACCAGTTCTGAAGGGAAGAATAAAAAACAATTATAACAACTCTGAAGGCTAAATAGTGACAACTCACAACAACTATGTAAATGAAATAATTATTGAAACAAAGATGTTACGGAACTTCTAAATGAAAAAGGGAATAAAAGACCAGATTGTTTATATGTTTTAAATATTATAATTTGATGAAACTCGCAATGAAAATATTTTATAGAAGAATGAAGAGGAGAACCAATCAACCAAAACAAATAAGGATAAGGTATTAAGACCAGACATTATAAACAGGAATAATAATAATAATAATATTAGATTAACAACCACAATTATAGTGATAACTATAGAAAGAACTACTGTTATGCCATGAGCAATAGAATAATTGATTAAATAACAAATGAAAAACCAAAATATATATGCTACTCACAATGTAAACAAGAAGCAGGTTGTACAAACAACTAACAAAGTAAAAGGAATTCAAAAAGAGGATGAAATGAATATTATGCAATATACCTAGTGATGCATAATATAAATTGAGCTTTAAAATGTAAGAAGAACCAAATGGATAGAAGTATTCATTAATCTGAACAATTATGAAGTGATGAATCTAAAGATGTTTATTATTAGTAGAAATAGACTACTTTTTATAATTTGTATTTTAATGGCTGGATGTAGATATATTCCACCAGTTTATAATTGAGCAGAGATGATGATTCCTCTGAGCTCAAATAAGTGAAGTATGGCCAGCAGAGAATGTAGCCAAAATGTGCCACTCTGAACTGTTCCAGCTCACGTGATAGGGAATGTTAGGGAGTGAATACCCCAAGGATGAAGCACCAAGTAAGAAAAGAAAAATATATAATATTGATAATTATAATATAAATCAGATTAAAATGACTATCTAACAACAGTGAAATAGAAAATGAAAACAGAAAATATACATGTCAACTTAGAGCTCAACTATGCAGAAGCAGGTATATAAGTGGGTACAAAACCAAGAATATAATACATTTAAGTGTCAGAAGCAATTACCTCATCCATACTAAGCGTATGATCCGAACTAATCACTTTTACAGGAGGGCATATGTAGCATAACCGAAATTTTGCCTTATTTACAATTTAATACCATCTAGAAAATAAAAAGAAGAAGCAATCTGGAATGAGTAAAATAAACACAAATAAAATTAACATAAAATAAATAATTACTATAATAAATAAAATGCCTTAACAGTACGATAAAAACTCTTGATCCATAGAAATTAAACACACTCAATTCAAAACAATATTTGTTAAACCAGGTAGGATGATTATTATCCCAGTAACATCATCAGTATACCCAGTAAGATAAGGAGCAGTAACGAAATACAACCATGGACGAATTAATTAAATAAAAATCTCAACGGGAAAAACCTATTTTAAAGCCAGAACACTCTATCAGAATCAAACAAAATAAATAAATGAACATAAACTATAATTATTATATAAAAAAAAATTAGAAATCCATATGGCCAAAGTCAGAAAATACAATACCAGAAGACTGATTTAATGTAAATATAAGTATAAATAAAACAGTGTGTAATTAAGGGGAACGCCCCAAACCAGTTTTGAAAGGACAGCAAAAGACTGTAATTAGGTTAAGACCATAATTTGTTTAATTATAAGAAGCAATTTATTTGTTTAATTAGTATATTGGTATTCACTACCTACAATGTTGATATTAGGATATACTAAATGGTAGAGAATAAGTGTTTGTTGTATTTAAAGAATATTATTTTATGTCAGAATTTTGTTAAGGAAGGAAAGGAAATATATTAATTCAAATGTCATATAAATAGTGACTCAGAAAAGATAATAATAATAATGTGAAATAATTATAATATTGATAGTAAAACTGAAAATTGATAATCAAGCCAAATTCAACTTTGACCCTGTAATCACATCAGAGGAGATAAATTAGTGAAAACCTGGAGCAAATTAATATAAATTATTCCTATTAGCATGAAAATACTTTATTATAATTATCACAACAACCAGTAGTAGTAATTAAAAAAAAGTCAGGGGATAACATTGACTTAAATAGTGATTGTACAAGATAATGCCTAGACAGTAAACCAAGTATAAGTAAAATGTAAATAAATCAGTAAATGTTTAGTATAATAACAAGGTAGTAAAGGCAAATTATAATGATTTAATTAGTAATCTTATTTGAGGACAATAGTAACATAAAACGTACTGTAAACCATTTAATGGGTAATTATGTGAATCATGATAAGGCCTAGAAGTAAATTTCAAGGAATGTAATTTTTGAGTTTAATTCAAACCAAAATAGGTCATGTTTAATATTAATTTGTATAAAATCAAAGCAGGAATATAGTTATGTAATTAAAATTTCATAAAAATACTAAATAACTAAATTATAGCCAGTAAAATATAATAAAAAATGTCATTTATTTCCATAAAATCGAATCGGGAATAAGGCAAACAGCTGATTGTGAACAATGTGAAATGAGACCAAAATCGTACAGGATTTTCTATATGAAGGAACAAATTAAATTAGTTGATTGTTAAACTGCATGCAGAACGGACGTGTCAGAGTATCGAGAAGAAATCTGAAATAAATTTTAACTAACTAAAACCAAGATGTCATATGGAATTACGAAGGAATGAAGTATCTACAGTAAATCAATGAATCCAATTTAAATAATCGGTGGAATAATAAACCAAATTTAAAAACACTAAAACTAACTACCAGAACGAACGGCCATGATGGAATTATAAATCAAAACCTAATTTATGAACAGCGAATTGATGTGAAGAAACCACTCAACACTACACACGTATTACCGAACGAAATTACCGAACGAAATCCAGTGGAGGACGAAAACTAAACACAATAACTTGAAAATCTTCCAATAACTACATCACAGAAGACGAATTTATCAACTACTGCACTTTATTGAAGAAAAATCCAAGAGACAGATTATCAGCGTGGTACAACGCATGAAGGCAGCCATCTTTTAATTTCAACGAGAAGCAGCTCGACCAAGAAGAAGACTGCGTGACGTCAGAATAGTCTGCATGCGGTTCGAATTTCCATTTACTAATATATACTATATTTTTAATTATTATATGTTAATGAACAAGTTTTTCTCTAATTGTAAGTATTGAATTCTCTAACTTGCCTTTCCTGACATTTCAACAGTTAAAAGAATCCATGTTAACGAATAATTTAATTTGATATAACTTAACTCAAATGTATGAATCGACCTGAGATCCAGTCTCGACTCCGAGAGCAATAGTCGACGCAAGTCGAATAATCGCATTAATCATAATAAGTATAATTATTTGTTTTAACTTGGCGTTTTATTGAATAGTTAAGTAGCTAAATTAAAATACGTCAATTTTTAATTAACTAACAGGACTTCAGAAAGGAAAAAGACGAGCAGAAGAAGAAATAAAGACGCTGAATTGACAGCTACCTTCAATCGATTTGGCTACAACATAATCTATTTAACGCGGTGAAACAAATATTTCTTTACCAATTCATACATAATTATTATTTATTATTTTAATTAATTGAAAAATAATAAAATAAAATATAAACACTTAACACAATTAAATAAGTAAACTTAAATTAACATAAAAAATTTGTTTTATTACAAATTGACGCATCCAACGTGGGACTGAAAAACTCATTTTAAATTGGTTTTATTACAATTTGGCGCTCAACTTTAGGGGCTAAAAGTAGGGATTGATAGGCCAATAAAATAAAGATAATTAGCTCAATTTCCTATTTTAGCTGGCAGCTGTTAACAGGTCAGGAGAGTAATTAAAATGCACAGGAGGGCGACGTCAAAGAAAAGGGCGGCAGAAGCCGAGAAGGAGATAGACATGGAGGACAAGGAGGTGACTCCTGTGGAAGATGTGGAGATGATATTACCTCCAGTGGAACTAACTAAGCCAGCACTACAGGAGAAACAACCAGAAAAGCCCACACGAACAGAGAACGTGGCAATGCAAGAAATGTTCAGGCTAATGATGGAGAAAATGGATGAGAACAG
Organism: Magicicada septendecula; assembly: GCA_034769895.1. Taxonomy (NCBI): domain Eukaryota; kingdom Metazoa; phylum Arthropoda; class Insecta; order Hemiptera; family Cicadidae; genus Magicicada; species Magicicada septendecula. The sequence goes on from CM068375.1 coordinate 348,126,018, forward strand.
TAAGGAAATGAAAGGGGATAACAAGAAAGCCAGGGAAGAGAATCAGAAGAGCATAAAATCAATAAATGAGAACAACAAATCGACAAAGGAAGAATTGAGTAACAAAATTGGAGATATCAATAAGAAGATGGAGGAAAATGGTAAGAAGGTGGAAAAGAAGATGGAGGAAAATTTTAAGAAGATGGAAGAGAAGATGGAGGAAAATTTTAAGAAATTGGGAGAGAAAATGGATGACATGACCAAAGAAATAATAAATAATACTAAACTGTGGAGGGAAGAATTAAAATATGATAGCAAACCGGAAACAGAAGAAATACCAAACGATAAAAAAATGGAACGATTAAGTAAGGAAATAGAAAATAAAGAAAACACAAGAGAATTATTACCTGAAAATAAACCTAACAGAAACAAAGAGAATAATAAGCACATGGAAATGAAGACAAAGGAAATGAGACAAATGCATCAAAGGAAACTAATAAAATGACGGTAAGAGTTGGAGATGATGAACAATGGTCTAATTAATGTACTTAATATCCCAATTACCGACGACAAAAAGAAATCATGAATTTCAAAGATTATAGGAGGAGGTCAAAAGAAATTTCAGAAATAACACAATAAAACAGTATGTAACAACTTAAAAAAGACTATAGATAAATGGAATACACCCGAAATAGAAATATATGATAAAATATCAGTGATATCATTAATCATGGATGTACCAGTGACATTTGGGTTTAGTAAACGATATGATAGAGTGATTCAAATAATCCTTGAAACAAGTGAAAAAATAACAGCAGAAAAAATCAAATACAAGGGAGAAGCGAGAGATGCCACAAGAACAGAAATAATTATGAAGACAATGGTAGTCCGGACAATAAGGGCAACTGAGTTTATGGACCATGGATAAACTAAATACCACACACCATCAAGAAAAAGGACGGATGTTATGATAACCGACTACAGCAAAAAACCATTTAAAAGAGAAGAAAAAATAATAGGAATAAAGAATAAAGAAAAAAAACCAAGCTGCCTTAAGGAAATAATAAAGAAATGAAAATAAACCCCTAAATTCCAAAATAAGTAAGACCATCTTACAGCATATTTTAGTAATGTTATTAAGAATAAAAAAAAATATATCAAAATCCTAAAAATAGTAAGAACAAGTTACAGAAATAATTGGAATGAGATAGTTTCAGAAAGAAAGAATAAAAATAAAATCTCCAAAGTCTAAAAATAATAAGGACAACTTGTGTCAATAAATTGAGTGAAATAATTTTTCAAAGAAAACAAAAATATATCCATGAAGATTATAAGCGTTATAAGAAGAAGGTACACCAGCCATTTATATGAACCAGTTCTGAAGGGAAGAATAAAAAACAATTATAACAACTCTGAAGGCTAAATAGTGACAACTCACAACAACTATGTAAATGAAATAATTATTGAAACAAAGATGTTACGGAACTTCTAAATGAAAAAGGGAATAAAAGACCAGATTGTTTATATGTTTTAAATATTATAATTTGATGAAACTCGCAATGAAAATAATTTTATAGAAGAATGAAGAGGAGAACCAATCAACCAAAACAAATAAGGATAAGGTATTAAGACCAGACATTATAAACAGGAATAATAATAATAATAATATTAGATTAACAACCACAATTATAGTGATAACTATAGAAAGAACTACTGTTATGCCATGAGCAATAGAATAATTGATTAAATAACAAATGAAAAACCAAAATATATATGCTACTCACAATGTAAACAAGAAGCAGGTTGTACAAACAACTAACAAAGTAAAAGGAATTCAAAAAGAGGATGAAATGAATATTATGCAATATACCTAGTGATGCATAATATAAATTGAGCTTTAAAATGTAAGAAGAACCAAATGGATAGAAGTATTCATTAATCTGAACAATTATGAAGTGATGAATCTAAAGATGTTTATTATTAGTAGAAATAGACTACTTTTTATAATTTGTATTTTAATGGCTGGATGTAGATATATTCCACCAGTTTATAATTGAGCAGAGATGATGATTCCTCTGAGCTCAAATAAGTGAAGTATGGCCAGCAGAGAATGTAGCCAAAATGTGCCACTCTGAACTGTTCCAGCTCACGTGATAGGGAATGTTAGGGAGTGAATACCCCAAGGATGAAGCACCAAGTAAGAAAAGAAAAATATATAATATTGATAATTATAATATAAATCAGATTAAAATGACTATCTAACAACAGTGAAATAGAAAATGAAAACAGAAAATATACATGTCAACTTAGAGCTCAACTATGCAGAAGCAGGTATATAAGTGGGTACAAAACCAAGAATATAATACATTTAAGTGTCAGAAGCAATTACCTCATCCATACTAAGCGTATGATCCGAACTAATCACTTTTACAGGAGGGCATATGTAGCATAACCGAAATTTTGCCTTATTTACAATTTAATACCATCTAGAAAATAAAAAGAAGAAGCAATCTGGAATGAGTAAAATAAACACAAATAAAATTAACATAAAATAAATAATTACTATAATAAATAAAATGCCTTAACAGTACGATAAAAACTCTTGATCCATAGAAATTAAACACACTCAATTCAAAACAATATTTGTTAAACCAGGTAGGATGATTATTATCCCAGTAACATCATCAGTATACCCAGTAAGATAAGGAGCAGTAAGGAAATACAACCATGGACGAATTAATTAAATAAAAATCTCAACGGGAAAAACCTATTTTAAAGCCAGAACACTCTATCAGAATCAAACAAAATAAATAAATGAACATAAACTATAATTATTATATAAAAAAAAATTAGAAATCCATATGGCCAAAGTCAGAAAATACAATACCAGAAGACTGATTTAATGTAAATATAAGTATAAATAAAACAGTGTGTAATTAAGGGGAACGCCCCAAACCAGTTTTGAAAGGACAGCAAAAGACTGTAATTAGGTTAAGACCATAATTTGTTTAATTATAAGAAGCAATTTATTTGTTTAATTAGTATATTGGTATTCACTACCTACAATGTTGATATTAGGATATACTAAATGGTAGAGAATAAGTGTTTGTTGTATTTAAAGAATATTATTTTATGTCAGAATTTTGTTAAGGAAGGAAAGGAAATATATTAATTCAAATGTCATATAAATAGTGACTCAGAAAAGATAATAATAATAATGTGAAATAATTATAATATTGATAGTAAAACTGAAAATTGATAATCAAGCCAAATTCAACTTTGACCCTGTAATCACATCAGAGGAGATAAATTAGTGAAAACCTGGAGCAAATTAATATAAATTATTCCTATTAGCATGAAAATACTTTATTATAATTATCACAACAACCAGTAGTAGTAATTAAAAAAAAGTCAGGGATAACATTGACTTAAATAGTGATTGTACAAGATAATGCCTAGACAGTAAACCAAGTATAAGTAAAATGTAAATAAATCAGTAAATGTTTAGTATAATAACAAGGTAGTAAAGGCAAATTATAATGATTTAATTAGTAATCTTATTTGAGGACAATAGTAACATAAAACGTACTGTAAACCATTTAATGGGTAATTATGTGAATCATGATAAGGCCTAGAAGTAAATTTCAAGGAATGTAATTTTTGAGTTTAATTCAAACCAAAATAGGTCATGTTTAATATTAATTTGTATAAAATCAAAGCAGGAATATAGTTATGTAATTAAAATTTCATAAAAATACTAAATAACTAAATTATAGCCAGTAAAATATAATAAAAAATGTCATTTATTTCCATAAAATCGAATCGGGAATAAGGCAAACAGCTGATTGTGAACAATGTGAAATGAGACCAAAATCGTACAGGATTTTCTATATGAAGGAACAAATTAAATTAGTTGATTGTTAAACTGCATGCAGAACGGACGTGTCAGAGTATCGAGAAGAAATCTGAAATAAATTTTAACTAACTAAACCAAGATGTCATATGGAATTACGAAGGAATGAAGTATCTACAGTAAATCAATGAATCCAATTTAAATAATCGGTGGAATAATAAACCAAATTTAAAAACACTAAAACTAACTACCAGAACGAACGGCCATGATGGAATTATAAATCAAAACCTAATTTATGAACAGCGAATTGATGTGAAGAAACCACTCAACACTACACACGTATTACCGAACGAAATTACCGAACGAAATCCAGTGGAGGACGAAAACTAAACACAATAACTTGAAAATCTTCCAATAACTACATCACAGAAGACGAATTTATCAACTACTGCACTTTATTGAAGAAAAATCCAAGAGACAGATTATCAGCGTGGTACAACGCATGAAGGCAGCCATCTTTTAATTTCAACGAGAAGCAGCTCGACCAAGAAGAAGACTGCGTGACGTCAGAATAGTCTGCATGCGGTTCGAATTTCCATTTACTAATATATACTATATTTTTAATTATTATATGTTAATGAACAAGTTTTTCTCTAATTGTAAGTATTGAATTCTCTAACTTGCCTTTCCTGACATTTCAACAGTTAAAAGAATCCATGTTAACGAATAATTTAATTTGATATAACTTAACTCAAATGTATGAATCGACCTGAGATCCAGTCTCGACTCCGAGAGCAATAGTCGACGCAAGTCGAATAATCGCATTAATCATAATAAGTATAATTATTTGTTTTAACTTGCGTTTTATTGAATAGTTAAGTAGCTAAATTAAAATACGTCAATTTTTAATTAACTAACAGGACTTCAGAAAGGAAAAAGACGAGCAGAAGAAGAAATAAAGACGCTGAATTGACAGCTACCTTCAATCGATTTGGCTACAACATAATCTATTTAACGCGGTGAAACAAATATTTCTTTACCAATTCATACATAATTATTATTTATTATTTTAATTAATTGAAAAATAATAAAATAAAATATAAACACTTAACACAATTAAATAAGTAAACTTAAATTAACATAAAAAATTTGTTTTATTACAAATTGACGCATCCAACGTGGGACTGAAAAACTCATTTTAAATTGGTTTTATTACAATTTGGCGCTCAACTTTAGGGGCTAAAAGTAGGGATTGATAGGCCAATAAAATAAAGATAATTAGCTCAATTTCCTATTTTAGCTGGCAGCTGTTAACAGGTCAGGAGAGTAATTAAAATGCACAGGAGGGCGACGTCAAAGAAAAGGGCGGCAGAAGCCGAGAAGGAGATAGACATGGAGGACAAGGAGGTGACTCCTGTGGAAGATGTGGAGATGATATTACCTCCAGTGGAACTAACTAAGCCAGCACTACAGGAGAAACAACCAGAAAAGCCCACACGAACAGAGAACGTGGCAATGCAAGAAATGTTCAGGCTAATGATGGAGAAAATGGATGAGAACAGTAAGGAAATGAAAGGGGATAACAAGAAAGCCAGGGAAGAGAATCAGAAGAGCATAAAATCAATAAATGAGAACAACAAATCGACAAAGAAGAATTGAGTAACAAAATTGGAGATATCAATAAGAAGATGGAGGAAAATGGTAAGAAGGTGGAAAAGAAGATGGAGGAAAATTTTAAGAAGATGGAAGAGAAGATGGAGGAAAATTTTAAGAAATTGGGAGAGAAAATGGATGACATGACCAAAGAAATAATAAATAATACTAAACTGTGGAGGGAAGAATTAAAATATGATAGCAAACCGGAAACAGAAGAAATACCAAACGATAAAAAAATGGAACGATTAAGTAAGGAAATAGAAAATAAAGAAAACACAAGAGAATTATTACCTGAAAATAAACCTAACAGAAACAAAGAGAATAATAAGCACATGGAAATGAAGACAAAGGAAATGAGACAAATGCATCAAAGGAAACTAATAAAATGACGGTAAGAGTTGGAGATGATGAACAATGGTCTAATTAATGTACTTAATATCCCAATTACCGACGACAAAAAGAAATCATGAATTTCAAAGATTATAGGAGGAGGTCAAAAGAAATTTCAGAAATAACACAATAAAACAGTATGTAACAACTTAAAAAAGACTATAGATAAATGGAATACACCCGAAATAGAAATATATGATAAAATATCAGTGATATCATTAATCATGGATGTACCAGTGACATTTGGGTTTAGTAAACGATATGATAGAGTGATTCAAATAATCCTTGAAACAAGTGAAAAAATAACAGCAGAAAAAATCAAATACAAGGGAGAAGCGAGAGATGCCACAAGAACAGAAATAATTATGAAGACAATGGTAGTCCGGACAATAAGGGCAACTGAGTTTATGGACCATGGATAAACTAAATACCACACACCATCAAGAAAAAGGACGGATGTTATGATAACCGACTACAGCAAAAAACCATTTAAAAGAGAAGAAAAAATAATAGGAATAAAGAATAAAGAAAAAAAACCAAGCTGCCTTAAGGAAATAATAAAGAAATGAAAATAAACCCCTAAATTCCAAAATAAGTAAGACCATCTTACAGCATATTTTAGTAATGTTATTAAGAATAAAAAAAAATATATCAAAATCCTAAAATAGTAAGAACAAGTTACAGAAATAATTGGAATGAGATAGTTTCAGAAAGAAAGAATAAAAATAAAATCTCCAAAGTCTAAAAATAATAAGGACAACTTGTGTCAATAAATTGAGTGAAATAATTTTTCAAAGAAAACAAAAATATATCCATGAAGATTATAAGCGTTATAAGAAGAAGGTACACCAGCCATTTATATGAACCAGTTCTGAAGGGAAGAATAAAAAACAATTATAACAACTCTGAAGGCTAAATAGTGACAACTCACAACAACTATGTAAATGAAATAATTATTGAAACAAAGATGTTACGGAACTTCTAAATGAAAAAGGGAATAAAAGACCAGATTGTTTATATGTTTTAAATATTATAATTTGATGAAACTCGCAATGAAAATAATTTTATAGAAGAATGAAGAGGAGAACCAATCAACCAAAACAAATAAGGATAAGGTATTAAGACCAGACATTATAAACAGGAATAATAATAATAATAATATTAGATTAACAACCACAATTATAGTGATAACTATAGAAAGAACTACTGTTATGCCATGAGCAATAGAATAATTGATTAAATAACAAATGAAAAACCAAAATATATATGCTACTCACAATGTAAACAAGAAGCAGGTTGTACAAACAACTAACAAAGTAAAAGGAATTCAAAAAGAGGATGAAATGAATATTATGCAATATACCTAGTGATGCATAATATAAATTGAGCTTTAAAATGTAAGAAGAACCAAATGGATAGAAGTATTCATTAATCTGAACAATTATGAAGTGATGAATCTAAAGATGTTTATTATTAGTCGAAATAGACTACTTTTTATAATTTGTATTTTAATGGCTGGATGTAGATATATTCCACCAGTTTATAATTGAGCAGAGATGATGATTCCTCTGAGCTCAAATAAGTGAAGTATGGCCAGCAGAGAATGTAGCCAAAATGTGCCACTCTGAACTGTTCCAGCTCACGTGATAGGGAATGTTAGGGAGTGAATACCCCAAGGATGAAGCACCAAGTAAGAAAAGAAAAATATATAATATTGATAATTATAATATAAATCAGATTAAAATGACTATCTAACAACAGTGAAATAGAAAATGAAAACAGAAAATATACATGTCAACTTAGAGCTCAACTATGCAGAAGCAGGTATATAAGTGGGTACAAAACCAAGAATATAATACATTTAAGTGTCAGAAGCAATTACCTCATCCATACTAAGCGTATGATCCGAACTAATCACTTTTACAGGAGGGCATATGTAGCATAACCGAAATTTTGCCTTATTTACAATTTAATACCATCTAGAAAATAAAAAGAAGAAGCAATCTGGAATGAGTAAAATAAACACAAATAAAATTAACATAAA